>JAIGNY010000850.1:282500-750000 GCA_020152595.1 Chiridota heheva
TTTCGGAATATTGTGATACTTTTTTCAAGATGGCTTTCATCAGAATCATTAAACAATCCAACGTATACTGAATTTTCTGTTGTACAAATTTTACGACTTTTTGGAAATTTCCTGTAAGTTACGCCACTGCCTGGTACCTATTATCGTAAACTGGGCATTCATTAGATGTATTACCAAAGTACTGTTCCGAGATTCACCTAAAGCATTCATGTCAGTCAACCCCCACTTGTATAACAACTGAACAAAGCTCCTTCGAAATACCATCATCACTCGCCGTCGTTTGTTGTGGTCGTCACTGCCGTATTTTCCAGGGACAGAGAAGATTTGGACCCTCACCTTCATTTAGTTGGCAGTTTAGGAAATACATAGTTTTTGAAAATTGTTGTCCTCCCAGTAGCATGAAAATTCCGGGCCTTTTGTTTCCTCATTTCGTGAAAGAGAAATACTACCAGAGTGATCGCACCATATTTTGGAAACACTCACGCTTTATTTTCGAGTCTTAAAGGATTAGTTCAGAGGTCAAGCATCTTATATAAAAGAGGACTTTAAAACAAACAAAATCTACCTACTGTGGTGTAGCGGTTATCATACCTGTCTACAAACCACGAGGCCCCCGGTTCAATCCTGGGGTGGGTAGACCCCAGTGCACCACAACTGGTTATCAAAGGCCGTGGACATTGACTTGGTTGTCGATGTTATATCTGTCCGTACGTCGTACCTGTGTTCTCGTCCGGGTCGTATTAAGCGTTTCGTGATAGCATTTGTACTATCATAACCGAATACGCAGGCGACGACCCCGTCATTGTAATTGTGTGTTCAACTCTCTCTCTCTCAAACAAAATAGTGAAGAAAGCGTTCAAAACCTTATTGCGTTAAGGAATATTCAAATTTAAAGCTCTGTCTTATCTGTGTTGAAAAGACTGGTGTAGTAAGTCTTCTAAGAATATCGGGGTCTTCATCCCCACATTCTTAACAATTGTTAATGTATTTTATAGAAAGTTGATTTAATTTGTTTAATATTTGAATTATGTTCCCTCAAACTTTCTTCAGGTGGTACATTATAAATACCCTTCCTAGATTCAGTTAAGACTAATGTTTTGACAGATCCCAATACTTTTAAGCCACAAAATCGCAGGAAAAAATATGATAAAATAGGCATACTATCTGACTATGAGGAATCTGAAGCTATGGCATAACTAGTCTCAGTTCAGTCATTTTTACACAAACAATGCCAAACTGTAAACTTAGATATCTCAGGTGGTACATTATTAACAGAATAAGATCGCAGGAAAAATTTTTAATGCTTTCTGAAGCTATTTAGTCTCAGTTCAGTCATTTTTACACAAACAATACTGTGTTTCTTCAGAATAAGTCCTTTACTACTGTGTTTCTTCTTAAGTCCTCTTTCATATACGATAGACTTGCGTGACCCCTGAACTAATCATTTATTTCCATTTACTTTATCTATTTTGAATGGCCAATTCCAGTTATCATTTAAGCTGTTAAGGAAATCCCTCAAACTTTTGTCACTGTTTGAATTATTTCAGATGAAAGCCGTCAAAAGAGAGCAATTGTCCCAGGCAGCCTTTGGTGAAATTATGACTCGCCATGGTCTATCCTATACAACTAAATCAAATAAATTGTATTAAATTCCAATAATAAGCATAGAAATAAGAAATCCTATCAAACTCAGTTCAAAATTAATCATTTCACAGTTTTTCTTGAAATGTTTTGATGCAAATTAATGATGTGTACAGACAGACCTGTCCGTTTTCATATGTCAATCGTATGTTATTAATTATGTTCCACAATTGTTAAAACAGATTCAAGTAAATGGATGATTCTGACAAGAGCTTACTCCTAACAACACTGATTTTTGGTACATTAAAAACACAACATGATCATTTTCAACAACTGAAATTAAGGAAGAATTATGACAATTACATTGAAAACAATTTGTGTTTCCCTTCATACATCAACATTTTGCATTATTCCATTATTCATACTGTACGCCAAATAATATGAATAAAGTAACACGAAAAGACAAGCAACAAGATTGACTGAAGAATGAGCCCGATGATAGGATATATTTCAGGGTCCGCATGTAAAGGCTGGATCAGCTGGTGCTGTAAACGTGGAAAATAAAACAAAATGAAATGCTTTTTTTTTAGGATAAAGATGTTTCAAAAATCAAAACGGTCGTGTTTTGATCGAAAAACATTTATCTTGTGCCCTACGACGTCAACCGATTAGGTTATACGTAGATTGTACAAACAAGGCCATAGGGCTTATTATCTGATTATCAGAAATACAGAAAGCAATATTTCTTTGCTTTGCTGAAAAGTTATGAGTTAACAAGCTTTGACACGTTTCAATGACATAACAATCGCCAATCGTTTTCCTTGTTGATGGTTACGTTATTAGAAATGAATAAATACGTTTCTATCGATATTAGATGAAAATCTGTCATTTCATGTAGGCCTAGTCATTGCACTGATTGATTTTTGAAAATACTTTCTTTCACTTTTTTATGATTTAAGTTGTTAAGTGTTGACTATTTCGAACAGCTTACAGCTCTGCATGCGTGTTCTGAAAAATAAAAAACTTATGAGTCCATTATGCCGCTCATTATATCGCTGCTAAACACACAGATCAAAACGTAAACTCACTCGGTTATATATGATCAAACCGAAGTTGACGCATTCGTAACCCGTAAAGAAATGTAATAAAATGACAGATTTTCATCTAAAATCGATAGAAAGGCTTTACTTATCAAAAAATGAATGATATTGCTTTTACATTGACTTTGCTAACAAATTTGGATTTAAAAAAAATATTATTACTCGGCGCAGTAGCTTATAAATCTGATACCAATTCATTTGAAGGAAAGGTGTTGTCCCATGAATAAATTAGGAAGTAATCGCTGGTAATGCCACTTCTGGTTTTCAATTTCCTTATTGATTGCGAGAAATTTACGATGTTACCAACAACGCATGTGGGCCACTCTGCTCGGCTCGGCGGATGTGTGATCGATAACATCGCATATTTCTCACTGATAAATAAGGAAAATTTAAAACCGGAAGTGACGTTACCAGCACGGTGACGTTGACTTCTGGGTGTATTTATGGATAATACCTTTCATTTAAAAAGAAAATGCTAATGAAATGAATAAAACTGTGAGGCATTTATTAATAACAAAACATCAAATTATGGAAGGCAAACATTATGTTCAGTTAGGGGCAATTCCGCAGTTCATAATTCCGATACCGACGACGGAATAACCTCCAGGTTACAATGGAAGAGTACCACGGTAATCTGTGGGCAATTCCGCAGTCCGTAATTCCGCTACCGACTACGGAATTGCCCCCAGGTTACCCTGGAAGGGTTCCAGTGTACTGGTGTAAGCTGGGAGGGGGTTCCGCAGTCCGTGATTCCGTTACCAACTGCGGAATCTCCCCCTTCCTCAGTTACCCTGGAAGGGTCCCAGGGTAAGCTGGGGAAGGGGTGAAATTCCGCAGTCCGTAATTCCGTTACTGTCTGCGGAATTGCAATTAGGTGTATATATACTTACAACAAACACCACACATAAGAGGGCAATACCGTGGGATGTAAGGAGCGTAGCTGCAGTATTTCTTGCTTGGCCACCCTGGGTTACTGCCGCAGTACACATGTGTATTCTCGCAGAAATCTACAAATAAAAACGTATAAGCATTGTGCATCTTATTCATCTTCAAAAATAATAATAGTCATTTTTCCGACCACTACAAAATATTTTGATCATTACCCAGGCCCGTAACCAGAAATTTAAAAGGGGGTTCGTTTTTCGTATAAAAGGGCAACAAACTAAAAATTCCAGGTGCTATTTATTCCTTTAAATTTCAAAAGGGAACTTTCTCAACACAAGGGGTTAGTTCGCTCGGACAATCCCCCCCCCCTCTCTCCCAAATGTTAACCAAATGTTTTTATTTATCTTGACAAAAACAATGATTATTTACGGCAATCTAACAAGTGCCATAATTGTTTCAGCAGATATATTCCCTCAACGGCTCAAATGGTCAGCTTGCACAATACACCTTTCACATATATACGGGCTTTCCAGAGGCGTAGACAGAATTTTTCATATTGGGGGTGCAGGGGGGGGGGGGTAGTTGAAACGACAAGATATGTAGTGGTGTAGTTTAGGTGACTCCGAGCGCAAAGCGCTCGACTTGTCAACGTGGGGTCCAGGGGCTTGCTTAAGGGCCCCTGGTGGGGTCCAGGAGCGAAGCTTCGTCCCCGGAAGCTCTCGCAAAATTGACATTTCAAGGGAAAAAAGGTATGTCACAACGCATAGTAAGAAGGTGTATTATACAAGTCAAAATTCATGTCAAAGAGAGCTATAATACATCATATATAAAACACATATCATGAAAACGCATGTGGCAATACAATGTTTTATTGTTTACTTTTGTACATGGTTATATCGTCACTTTAAAAAAAAAAAAAAAGGTTTTCAATAATTTACTACAAACTTATGTAAATGTTGTCAAACTTTTCAAAATGACCATGTTCTGTATCACGTGCCCCCAGACCCCATCTTCCCACACCCCTGCCCCCTCTCTCTCTCTCTCTCACTCTCTCTCTCTCTCTGTGTCTTAGTTCATGTATTTAAATACAAAATCGCACAAATGTTTCATATAATATTACCATAGAACCCCTTTTTTTCTTTCTGAGAGAGTGCACTTTTGAAATCTAAATTTATAATAAGCACCTGGCATGTCAAAGCTTGTTGAAGTACCCGAATTGATCAGACAGACTATTTGACGATTACATACTCTCGGGGGAAAAAAGAAAAAAAAAGCCTAATGTTAGACTCGCGTTCCCATTTTTCTTTTTTTGTTTTGCCCGAATGAAGCGCCCTTTTATGATGATTAAAAAAAAGTGATGCGGCATATTCCTTAATATCACAATAAACCGACCACAAAAATGCATAGAAACTTAGAGGTAGCAACATCATGAGCTTAGAATATACTAAAAAGCAACAAGAAGGACCCTTCAGAAAGGGGATGTCGTGACTTTTTTTTGTATAGATAGTAATAAAGAAAGCAGTGGCGTGTCTTAAGGGGGTGGGGCTTTGCCCCCTAAAAAATCATAGCGTACAGTGAAGAGGAAATTGCTTATCATTATAATAACATTCACCTAGATTTTACAGTAGAACGCAATCTGAGAACCTTTGATGTTTGAAATTTTGGAAAAACATAAAAATTACATTAGATAATGTGAGGTGTATCCATGTTCATACATAATTACCTTTACAACTGTACAAAGGCTGAATTTGTTACAGATTGCTTTGTCATACCTTAAAAACTGTACGTCTTATTGTCACCATTTAAAGTCTGTTCTACTAAGAAAATAATGCTCTTTCAATATCCATGCCTATAACAGATTAGGTCATGGACTATACCTTAAACGGATTAGTTCAGTGGTCAAGCATGTTCATCTCATATGAAAGAGGAACTCAAAACAAACAAAACGGTGAAGAAAGCATCCAAACCTTTAGCCCGTTAAAGGAGATATTTAAGTTTATAAAGTGCTGTATAGATTTGTAAAATCAGACACAAATAAGTTAGATTAATTTTCTTTACAATGCATTAACAATTATAAAGAAATTGGCAGTAAGGGCGCCAACTCCCATAGTAGACTCACTACATCAGTCATGTATAGGCCTATACACAGATAATCGAAATATCCCAGTGAAGCAGTTTTCCACTATTTTGTTCCTTAGAAGTCCTCTTTTATGTGATATAGTTGCCTGACCCCTAAACTAATCCTTTAAAGAATTATTACCATTAATTTTCATTTTCACAAACATGATAGAGGACTATTATTTGAAATAATGTGCACGTTTAGGAGTTATTGCATTTCAAAGATTGCGTGAGTGTGTTAAAAATTACCTCGCAGTGTAAAATGTGATGTTATAAAGGCATATCCAAGACAATTCTTATGTATGCCCCCCCCCCTCCCCCTTCTTTTTATGGCTATGCCACTGAACCTTTCCATACGTCCAATCTGTCCTAGACTGAAATCAAATTTTCGTCCTTTTGTTTCATGTATAAGCTTAAACCTTTTAGATATATTGCTATCAGACAAACAAAGAGATACGCGAACAGGTGCAAACAATATTTCCTAATTTCACCGATCTTGTTTTAACATTTGAAATAATGTTCACATAAAGACAGCCCACAATTACAACCATGGAGCTATTAATAGCTACATGGTACAAGAATGGGTCAAATTCTAACCATATAGGGGAGACTTTACACAATGGTTGGTAGCGAGGACCTTAACAACAATAGATATAGCCTTACTCATATCAGTAACGCGTTACCAAATAGAGTATAACATATCGTTATACGACGTTACTAGTTTTGCCCATAACTTGAAAAGATCAAGCTTTAAAGAGGTAAACAAAAAAATCATCAATATTTTTTCAATTTTTCTCAAGAAAAACCGATGTTCTTATCTTACTTTCACAAAAATCTCCAAAAAATCCGGATCCTTCTGCACATGAGCATTCACATGTGCTGACGTTCAATTGTGCGCAGGTCTCACATGATATTTGGCATTCTATAAAAGAAGAAGAGCGTTAACAATATTTACCAATAATTTACGCTTTTTAGTTGTTGTCTAATATAACATACAAAACGTTTTATTTATATTTGTTGTCTAATACAGCATACATTTTCTTTAAGAAAGATCTGCTTATGTTCAGTCAGTGGCGTAACTAAGGGAGGGGAGAGGGGGCAGGGTATCAGCCGCCTCGGTTAAAAATATATACCATTATACCAGTATACCATAGGGACCCGCAAGGCCCCACTCGCTCCCTCCGGCCTGTGGGGCCCTAGCTACGCCACTGTTTATGTTGGGGACGGGAATGGTCAAACACAGAAGCGTTGGAAGCAGCGGAAAACTTCCCACTGAGAGGATATCATCTTCCCAGCTGCATGCTTTCGTCCCGGTTGGGAGGTAAAATTGGGAATAGATTAACATAAAATTTGTCAAATTGAAGGAAAAGTTTGTAAAATGTATGGACATTTCGGTAAAATTTGGCAACTTATCCCCAAATTGAATACAATTTCAGGAGATTTATCGACAATTGAAGGAGATTTTCCGATTAGGTTGTTGTCCGCACCCCGACCCCCCATTACCTCCAGCCACGGCACCGTGAGAGATGACCCTTCCCCTTCTTACACCCCTGATTAAACATGTGTTTAGGATAGCGATAATTTTCCCCAGTTATATTATACAATTATAGGCAGCTTTCATGATTATTAGATGCATTAAAGTATTTAAAACTACACATTCGAAATTATTGCCATGATTCTTCTTTACCAGTCCAGGAGAGGGCCTGGAGGATTAAAGATAGAATTCCTTTCAGTTAGAAAAAAAATGTGACGTGATTACCATTTTCCCCATGATCTTTTGCTATTTATGTGCAATATCTATTAAGTTATCTATCTCAAATTTAAACAAATTCAAAAATTCAGTTTTATAATACCTTTATTATTTTTTAGCTAAATATTACCAGCTCCATATCATATTTAGCACGCCTGTTTTGAAAATATTTAGACAAAAAAACTTGGGTTTTATGACAAGAAACATTCATTTTGAAGAGTCAAATGTTTGCAAGAATGATATTTTGTCATTAGCAATGTATATTTTATTGGTTAAACTTATACCATCGCAACCTATTACAAGTAAATCTATTTGTATTATATTGCTGACGTAACACCTTATCTTCCAAGTCTGTTCGAAACTGAGCGACTAAGAACTGGAATGGCAGGTAATACAAAGAATATGGCATTTCCATTGCACCTGGAATTTGTATCCTCTCCATGAAATATGTACAATTTTCTTTATGGCAAATGGTGTTGTTCATTGATTTTCCGTATATTTTTACATCCATAGAGCCTTAATGATCCCAAACTCAATGTCTTCCTCAAATACCTAAAAGAATCTTTGTAAGAGGGGAAATATCGAAATAGATTTTGAGAGCAGGATACAATTTGGAATTTGGTTGTAATTTGCATGGCATACTCAAAAGATTTTACTCGTGCTGGTACAGAAATTCATTCAAAACAACAAGACTTTGAAGCTCAAATATATCGATAAACTCCGCTGATTGGTTCGACTTTAGACAATATGTTGGAAACCTTTGAGATTTAATTTACATTTGAGAAGGTAGTAACCCATCCACCTTCCTGCATGTTCCCTGTATTAGAAGAAGTAATAGAAGTTTCGATGTTTAACTCACCGCATCCTTCTTCATCCAGGCACACGATCCTGTGAATTGTTAACATTTATACTGGGGTGAAAACACTTTGAATAGTATTCATTCTAATACACTATGAAACTATAAAGCTCTGTTGATATTCATTATTATATCACTTAAATTACGAATCCATGTTTTATAACCCTGCAATATTGTAAAAATCAGTATTTTGAGAGATTTTATAGACCAGAAAGGCAGAATACATTTCCACAACATGATATTGCATTGACCCTTCTGGTCAAGAGTCATACTATCGCAGGTGAAATAAATAAACCAACAATGGTTGTGCTATAAGCCAGACTTGTTTTCCAGGAGAAAAATCAAGATCACGTTGTTTTATTTTAATGAATCATGAACCGGTTAACAGGCGATAGGTAAAAGTATATAAATACAACAGCCAAAATGAACTAATCCACCAAAATAAACTCATGAATCATAACCAATAAGCTGTTGAGCCACAATGAACTGTAGAACCACAATTGGCTGTTGAACCACAACGTTGAAACACAATCAACCGTTGAACCACAATGGACTGACGAATTACAATGCCGGGACCGTTAAACCACAATGAACTGATAAACCACAATGGGCTGTTGAGCCACAATGAACTGTTGAACCACAATGGGCTGTTGAACCACAATAAACTGTTGAAACACAATGGATTTTGAACCACAATGGACTGACAAATCATAATGCCGGGACCGTTAAACCACAATGGACTGATGAACCACAATGAACTGATGAAATAAAAGTGCATCAAAAATTGACCTCATCTTTTTGATCTGTGGGTCTGTTTAGATACAAATTTTAAACCTTAACAATCACATTCAATGTTGTTCTTCCGCTTCCAATTTGCTTTAGTTTGTACCAACATACATATGACAATTTCACAACTTAAGTAAATTTTGACTCAAGATTAATACTTACGGCACAGCTTGTTCTTGCAAGTTTTTGATCTGCATCTGGAACAGGTATCACCTTCTTTATATGGCCTCTTTCCAATATAGTTCCCTCTAGTAGAAAGATAATTCAAAATATGTCAAGAGTTGCACAATATTGACCTCAAATTTATACGTCTCTTGCCGTTTTTTTTTATATTTAGAATTAAAACAAATTATATTTCAAATGACAGACTGATGGAAGAATACATTATTTCCAACCATATCTTTTGATATATGAAATATCCCACAGATGCAAGATCGTTTGTAAGCACTTTAGGGGCAACCAGCTGACAAATACAAACAGCGAATTTAACGATCATATCAATCAGGAATTAGAAAGAAAAAAGTGAACAGTGAGTTAGGAGCCTGAAGTCACTGACAATAATTTCTGCAGGTATCATCTATATGTTCAATTTTTCACATCAGATTTTCCTAGGATATATATATATATATATATATATATATATATATATATATATATATATATATATATATATATATATATATATATATATATATATATATATATATATATATATATATATATATATATATATATATATATATATATATATATATATATATATATATATATATATATATATATATATATATATATATATATATATATATATATATATATATATATATATATATATATATATATATATATATATATAATATATATATATATATATATATATATATATATATATATATATATATATATATATATATATATATATATATATATATATATATGTATATATATATATATATATATATATATATATATATATATATATATATTTATATATATATATATATATATATATATATATATATATATATATATATATATATATATATATATATAAAATGTTGTTGATAAAACTTCCACATTGTTTCCAAATGATTGTATCAATTTTAAGATTATTCCAAAAAAATGATATTACGCCTTTTTTCCCAATTATTTAAATCGTTATCTTAAACATGTTAAACTTCCTAATTTATTCCGAAGAATGATATTAAATTTTCTAATTTATCCGAAACATGACAAATATCGAATTTTTGTCGAGAAATAAATGATCTTAAGCTCTCCATTATTTTCCGAACATTTCCCTGTATAAATTTAATACTAATCGATAAATGAAGGGGTGGATCCGGAAATTTTAAGGGAGGGTGGGATGTTGGCAAGAACAAGGGTATATACCCCACGGATAATGACCAATGGTGTCACTGTAGTGGAGCAGGAGGGGTGGGGGGGGGGGGGTGCAGTAGTAGCATATAGGAATAGAAAAATGGGGCGAAATTCCACCCAGGTCGGATATTTTTCAAAAATCCGGAAAGTGAGTTAAAGAAATCGATTTTCTAAAACATTTATGTAAATTATCCCAAAACTCTGCATAGTAAAACAATATATAGTTAGTTTTCGGAAAATTTATCAAATTTTCAAAAAGAATAATCTCAATTTTGTAGGATCATTTGCTCGAAATTTCAGACATTTCTTCAAAAATAGGTCCAACAAATTGACTATTTTAGGCTAATTTTTCAGAACATTTGGGTAAAATGTTCTGCTTTTCGGAAATTTCACTAAAATTAATCCACTGGTTAACTGGTTGGCTGACTGGGGCACAGCAACTTTTCGAACTACATTGGTCGTGAGAGTCTTCGAGCAGGGAGCAATGGCAACTCCTGATTCGAGATGCCTTGTATGGCAGCACCGCGCCATGTGGACATCATGTGCCTTATTGGCAATATCACATAAAATTGTGACATGTTAATAACAAAATTTCAGATATAGTCGCACAAAATGGGTGATATGGGCCAGAACTGTGGCCAGCATGGGGGCCGTGCCCACTCCTCCTTGCGAAGGTCTCTGCCTCCTTCTGTGAAGTTAAACTGAAAATAATACAACTGTGTGGTGAAATATTCAAGTAGGACAAATTTTCTATTCATATTCGTGCAAGAACTTGAAATGATTTTTTGGTTAAAACTTTGCCCAAATTTTTTTTAAAATAGCCCAAATTTGGACAAAATTCACAAATTTGTTTAAAAGTCACCCAAAGTTTGTTGAAGATAGTACAAATGAGTTAAAATTGCTTAGACTTATCTACAATTTGACCAAATTTTGTTAAGAATCGCAGAAATTAGATTACAATGGCCAAAATTTTCTTTAAAACTGGCCAATGTTGTTTAAAAATCGCCAGTTATATATTAATTTGGTAAAGATTCACTTGTTTCAGTTTGTTCGACATCAGGTAATATTGGATATTTTTTATTTAGCCGGAAGGCAGATTAAAAAGTCATATTTTTGGGCACTTATTGCCACCTCTGGTGCCGAAAGCTGGATACACTACTGCCCACAAGGGGCCCATGGGTAAAGCTCCGAAAAACAGCGACTTTTAGCTTTTGATTAGCTCACTTCGAAGGGAGAATCACATATCATATTCTTAACTTAAAATTTGCGTTTTTTTTTGGTGGGCATCGGGTGAGTGCGGAGAACAGAGGTAGGAACTCGGCACGGCACAATGACAAACATACAAGGGCACATTTTAGGTCAAATTGGCACACCTTGCCACCGGAGGTGGAGGCAGAGTACAACCTCGGCACCCCACTCTCTGGATCCGCCCCTCGCCATTTATTTTTATTTGATTCATAATCGAAAATTTCATTCGAAAATCTTGACCGCAAATTTTGAAAAGCAAACAAAACCCCCCCAAAAAAAACATCCACACAGCTGCACAGAAAAAAAGGGTGCAGCCTACATCCCTGCGCCTTATCTTCATGCCACGTTTCAGACACTTTAAAATACATAACTTGGAACTGCAAATATTAATATGTATGTGAAAGCCATGTACCTAAAATTCAGGCACTTTGAAAAAAATCGGAAAAATTTAGTTGTGAAACGTTCGCGACGCCCCTGTGAGTATTTCACTTTTCCGGTTTGTGGATGCTTTCTTGTAAGCTGGGAGGTAAAATTGGGAAATGATTACAATAAAATGGAGAAAACAAATGTGGTAAATATGAAGGGAAATTTAGTACAATTGTTGGAAATTGTTGTAAAACTTGGCAACATTTCCCGAAAATTTAAGGCAATTGTCGAATATTGAACCAGAAGTTTCCCGAACAGCAGCAGTATTTGTTAGAAACTAAATTTTACCAGTGCGATTTTCCCACTTGTAACTGGAACATCACCCTGTGCGGTGATCCTTCCTACGCCTCTGCCCCAGTGCCTGCAAAAATTATACCTTCATAACTTTGCCCCTCTAGAGAGGATTGTTGTCCCCCTCCCAGCCCCCACTTTAACAATGCAGCCCTGGCTACGTCACTGAGCGTCATAATGTACACGCATTGATGAATTTTGTTCTTTAAAATTTCTGCAAAACTTCCGGAAAATTATTTTTCCCATGATTGACGTGGCAGATATTTTTATCCGCCATTTGTAAGGTGTGAAAGATATATCGATGTTAGACATATAGATAACAGAAAATGATATTTCGTCAAAGGATTATTTAAAGATATGATTCAAAGTAGAATAGGTATACAAGATAATATATATATATATATATATATATATATATATATATATATATATATATATATATATATATATATATATATATATATATATATATATATATATATATATATATATATATATATATATATATATATATATATATATATATATATATATGTATATATATATATATATATATATATATATATATATATATATATATATATATATATATATATATATATATATATATATATATATATAAATATATATATATATATATATATATATATATATATATATATATATATATATATATATATATATATATATATATATATATATATATACATATATATATATAATGGGATACAAAAATACATATTGGGCAAAATATAAAAGGTTTTTTTATTCTGTGTGGCAGAAAGCAGTGTGGAAAGCACTGCAGTTTCACGGCTAACCCGCGTTACTGAAATTCTTGTACAAACAATTCCAGAGCTCCGTGCTTGTGAATGGAGAGATAACTGACTCGGTTTACCACTAGTGTTTGTGTTAGGAAATGATGCGTTGTGTCACTCCCGCTTTTCAACATCCTTCTCGAAATAGTCATGGCCCAAGCACTACATGTGACACAACCTAAGGAGTGACCAGGCGCGTAGCCAGGATTTTTTTAAAGGGGGGGCCTAGACCATCAGCCCTTGGTGAAATTTGCCCTATATAATTGTAACTGCGCTACGTACGCACCACTATGGGTTGGCGTGTAACGTATATGGAGGAAATTTTTGAAAAACGCCCCCTAGCTTGCAGGAACTGCCCCCAAAATGGGAAAAAGTGACAATATTTTCTTCAATTTTAGTCAGTTTCCCCTGATGAAGGTTCCTTTACCCTCTCCAATGACGAAATGATCGATTTAAGTCCCCTTGTTCTCGCATTTTTCCTTAGAAATAAAAAACAAAACTCAATAATTTCCGTAGTGAGCGAAAACTTTTTTTTTTTTTTTTTGCGAAGGGGGGGGGGCCTAGGCCCCCAGGCCCCCCCCCCCCCTCTGGCTACGCGCTTGGGAGTGACCATTAGTTGCTACACAATTCGCAACTTGCGTTTTGCTGATTATATAGTGCTGGTTACAGAGTGTGCAGATAATCCACAAGAACCAACAAACAAAGATCATAAAATCAGCAAAGACTTCGGACTAGCTGCAAACATCGAAAAAAACTACGGTACATGTCATTTCTCCAAGGGAAATAAATATCACTATCCGTAAAGGAAAGGCAATGCTTGAGCAAGTAGAGCAATTTGTTTACCTCTGGACCGTGATATCAGAAAATGATACAAGTACAGAAGACATTTCGTGGAGAGTAAAGAAAGCAGTAGGAGGCTTCCAGCGGATGAATATGGAAATCAAATGACATTGACCTAAATCTGTAAATACAAAGGTTCAATTAAACAGCACACTAATGTTGTTCATACTGCTGTAAGGTGCTAAGGCTTGGACGATGAGAGGAAAGGATGAGCAAAGGCTGAATGCTTTTGAGATGTCTTGCCTCAGAAGAATACTTGGAGTCACAAAACTTAAAAAACTAAGAAACCAATATGTCAAAGACACTTTTGAAATTTGAAAAAGTGTTGTGGGAAAAGTAAAGTCCACAAGGCGCAAATGTTTTGGGCACTTGAAGTGTATGAGGCATACTCGTTACCCAATACTGACACTCGAAGGCCAGATACAAGGCACTAGACCTGGAGGTAGACCATACAAACGATGGGTAGACTGTATTTAGGAAGACATGCAATCTCGTGGCATCAACTTCTTAGTGACAGCAGAAAGGCTGACCCAAGACAGGATAATTTGGAGGAAACTAATTATAGAGAAGCGAACACGTGGAACCTGAAGGAACCATCATGGAAGGCGTAAAAGTAGAAAAGTTATGAAATAATGGATATATAATATAGATATAAGGAATACATTAGTATATAACAGTCTTTCTTCTCGAATATCAATCTGTAACGCTTTCGCGTTGTTGGTTCTCTTTCCAAAATTTACATTACCCCACAAAAACTTGTACTTACCCTGGACCGTAATTGCATGTGACCATCCATGCATTTTCATACACCTTGCTGCTGCCACTAAGGGCGATAGGACAGAAAGTTATACCACAACCTAACTCCAACGTCTGGGCCCATACCATCTGAAACGAAATAAACATATGAAGAAATTTTACAACATTTTTACAATATTTTCCTATTTAGTCTGTTGCCTTAACAGTTTCTGCTATTGCCGAATACTTATTGGTTATTTTCTGTGTGAGGATTGGTTGACACTTGCATATGGACAGGATTTGTTGAAGATGGAAACATTAATTATGCTAACACAATCATGTACCTACAATCAAAATAACAGCTTGTTGAAACGCTGTATGAAATTTTGTACTGCTTTGGTGAAAGTAAACATAAAGGATGACGATTTGTTAATTTAGTTTTTATTTATAAAACCTTGCCATACTTTTCCTGATGCCGCCTGCAGTCCTGTGTTCCTATATCCTACTTTCAGACTTTAATCCCGCCATCGCCACCTAATTCAAATGAACCATTAATTGTTTTCTAATTTGTAAATTAATTTCAGACACAAAAAATAAGATTGGAAATGGGTGGGAGGGAATATAAAAGCAATAATGATGTGACTTAGATTTGTTGTTCTCATAACGCTTAATTGTTCCATCAGCTTTGTCTAAGCTTGTGTTTCCAATTTGGGAGATGATGGTAAGGACGGAAAATAAGCTCAATGTTCAAGACCTACCACTCAAGGCAACGTATCACCGATAAAGCTTAACATTACAATGCGTTTTCTCCATTGTTTAATGTTTCACTTGAAATATAAATAAATTGATTCATCAATGCAAAACAAGAATACAACAAAAATTATTTCCTTAAATTTAAACATGAGAACAGAGTGACAGATTACAAAACCTTATGTACCGGAAGCAGTAGAGAGTACTTTTTGGGTCTGCATTTACACTGATAAGAGTCTGTTGCGAGATAAAGATGCAAAAATAGCGCAATTGGAAACAACGGATTCGAGTGTCACGTACAACTATAGCACAATTTGCAAATATGGTATTCCAACATAACCTTCAATCGCAAAAATCCACAGTAACCTCTGGCAGGGGACAATGGATTGTATTCAAAATAAGCTGTGTATATATCTATATCGCGCTACTTTATGATAACTAACGGGTTAAGAAGCACATCCTGAATATGGGGATTGCTGAATAATAGGGATTGCTGCTGAATAGTAGGAATTGCTGAATAGTTTAAGGATTGCTGAATAGCAGGGATTGCTGAATAGTAGGGATTGCTTCTTTGGTAAAGTTATTCTTCCAAGACCTTGGTATAGCTGAGATGGTCCCATAATAATGGCTGAAAAACAAAACAGCAATATTGTAAAACTAAAGTTACTGTGTGTAAAGAACTGCCCATCGTTATTAAGAAGATCAGCACTATACCTTTATTAAAGAGTATTTTATTGAATACTGTGTGATTTGGATAAAATGGTTGTTCAAAATATTCTCGTCTGGCAACACGTCCATAAGTGTAGCATACGAGAAAGTGCTCCATGCAGAGCAAACGTGACGAATAAAATTATTACTAATATTGCATATGTCATTGTTGGAAAATGACAGCGAAAAAAGCCTTTTCCATACTGACAATATTTTGAGGACCTATATATTGAGTTGACCTACAGTATATTGAGTTTTGATAAATTATTATTGAATTGATCTTCTGTATCAAAAGTAAACATGCCAGTATTTAATACCATCCTCAATAACGTAGCAACCACCACCACCACCAACATCATTGTTACAGCAGGTCCTTTACCTGAGTGTAATGGCCACACACTTGTCCCACCTCACACGTGTTATTTTCATAATTGTAGTAAATGACTTCGTTATCATGCCACAAGTCACCTGAGGCTGTGGCTTCCGGCTGTTTTTCCACGGATGAGTACCACCGAATATAGATATTCTGTCCAGGAGATGAGTATGGGGAGATATTCTTTGGTTGTCCGTGTCCATAAAAACAAGCCATTTGACCACTGTTGAGCCATAGAGGCAAGCTGTTCATCCCATTTCTAAAATGGATGCGAAAGATAAGAACAAATGATTGCTTCGGGTTCAAGTTAGTTCGTCTATCATCATATGAATCCAACGAGAAAATACGGCAATGATATTTAAGAAATGAAGTTGCTCTGGGTATTGAACAATGTGTTTTCACATCGTTAAGAACTATTTTAAACACATACAAATATTCACTTACGAGCCAAAAAGATCAAATTGCATTTTAATTAATTTCATATTTTAATTGGTCATTTTAACTGTGTATTTCATGACTTTATTCTTATAAACCTGTACATAAGGCATTTAGACCAGATGACATGACAAAAATTAAATACCGTGTGTGTGTGTTTTTGTTGGTCTTAAAGCGTAACAAAATGCATTAAGTGATGTTGCATTTTTCGTTCAATTCTTCATTAATTTATGGCTTTCTTTTGTCTGAAAATACAAGTTTGCTTTGCTGAAGTTGTACAACAGTACAATGGGCTAATAGTTACTTCGTTAAGAAGGAAAATGCAACAAAGGTTAATTCCGGAGATCCGCGTCCAATCAGGAAAGCATTAAGTGTTAAATGACGTTCTAGCTCTATACGTTACGTGCATTTTCCATTATAGTGCATGTATATATATATATATATATATATATATATATATATATATATATATATATATATATATATATATATATATATATATATATATATATATATATATATATATATATATATATATATATATATATATATATATATATATATATATATATATATATATATGTATATATATATATATATATATATATATATATATATATATATATATATATATATATATATATATATATATATATATATATATATATGTATATATATATATATCTATATATATATATCTATATATATATACATATATATATATATGTATATATATATATAAATACACACACACATATATATATATATATATGTATATATATATATATATATATATATATATATATATATATCTATATATATATACATACATATATACATATATATATATACATATATATATATATATATATATATATATATATATGTGTGTTTATTTATTATATATATATATATATATATATATATATATATATATATGTGTTTATTTATATATATATATATATATATATATATATATATATATATATATATATATATATATATATATATATATATATATATAAATATATAAAATATATATATATATATATATATATATATATATAAATATATAAATATATATATATATATATATATATATATATATATATATATATATATATATATATATATATATATAGGATTATAGGAATATACAGGAAACCTAGGAATGAGATATATATGATATGATATATATATAAAATATATATATATATATATATATATATGCATATATATATATATATATATATATATATATATCATATCATGTATATGTCATATCATACCATATATATATATATATATATATATATATATATATATATATATATATACTTATATCATATCATATATATATACATATATATATATATATATATATATATAGAGAGAGAGAGAGAGAGAGAGAGAGAGAGAGAGAGAGAGAGAGAGAGAGAAAGAAAGAGATTTTCCTTGCACGAATGAAAAGTCTAAATCATCATTATGATGTCATCACAGCACTTCTTGAAATAATCTTCTTGTTTTTCTTTAAAAATGATAAACTAATCGCCTATTTTTTATAATTCAAATATAAGTTAGAAGAACAGATTGAAAAACAATATTGCAAATTTTATTCCACCCTATTCTTTAAAAAAATGTTTCCCAACATTTAGAAAATATGAAATTTATTTCCAAAGAAGTACGTAAGGAAGTACTGTGATGACATCATAATGATTACTTAGACTCAGACGAACAATCTCTTTTGTCCAGACAAAACAGTCTTTAAAATTCAATAACTTCTTGAGGAACAAGATATTAACTTGGTTTTTTACCATTCTGATTTTTTTGTATATTTTTATTGTCCTCTATCAAATATATTTAAATAAAATTCCAGGGAATATTCCTTTAACGAAAAAATAAAACACACATTACCAAAGTTTCCATGTTAGAAGCACTTGGGATGACACTCCTACGATAGCCATTGTGTTGCTTTACGATTTGTATCTTTTCCTCTACAGTAAATGCTGTTGGCAAAAATGCCGCCGGTTCCGGCTCTCCTGATATCAAACCCAAGGAAACGATTGGAGGATTGATATCCTCTTCAAAACAAACGGCAACGCATATACAAAAGCAAAGTAAAACAGAGTAAAACATTGTAGAATTCATTCTCATGATTTTGAAACCTTTTTGCCTAGTTGTTCAAGATATCTGTTCAAACGCCAATCTACGCACTGGGCAATTGAAGTATATTTATTCTATTCAGTTGGAGTTTTTTACTAAAAATTTGAAGCGTCATATTTGTCTTTTTTCCTCAAAATGCCAATATATTATTATATTACAATCGTTGTTTCATTTCTTGTGCCCAGAACGTCAAGAATAATGTCAGTTCTGATTATTTAAGAAATATTTCCGAAATACGAATTGAGATTAAATATCAATGAAATTGCTCCTCTGAGTAGAAAACGACAGTACAAACTGACCTTAGATTTTTACACAAATTTATTGTCACTCCCGGATCCTGAATATTCTTGAGGTCAAACATGTACATTCAATTGCATATGATTTGATGATAAAGGACCATGAAAAAACCTTAATTATATCATTTAGATGATATCGTATTGCAAATATTTAAAGCGTGTTTAAAAGTGACTGGTTACTGTAGTCATAAAGGCTCTTGCAATTTCTGTCTGTTATCTTTTAAATTCTGGTTACCTCTTACTGCATGATTAGAGAAATTTAGTATACAGGTTTAACATATAATTCATATGATCATATTGTCCCAATCTGCTAATTTACCCAATAGTAGTCAGATAGTGCATGCAATATGACAATGTGTGTGACAATTTTGTGTATATGTTTAATCACGGGGTGTAGCTTTATAGCATGCTGCGACACCATTGGTACCTATTGGTAATTGAAGTTAAAATAGAATAACAAATATGTGGTTCGGAAAATGATTGGTTATGGACTGATGGAGAAATAGAGTAAAGAAAAGAGTTAGAGGGGTTCCACTTTCCCATCATGTCTTTGATGGTTTCTGTATGTGTTTGTATTTCAAATGATCACGTTTGGTTCTGTTTTCTTGAGTGTACCCCAGATTACATCTAACTTCTGTAATTTTACAATTCAGGGGAGGACTAAGTTCTCATAACCGTACGAGTAATATTGCGAATAAAAAGCCGCAGATTAGAATACAAATTAGCATATAAATACAATAAATAACAGTTTGGATAGTGTTAACACAAGTGGTTACTACGTGTTTAGTTTAGTTTCAAGTGATGTTGTAAGTATCACAATAACAGGATAATCAGATGATATCCACGTGGAATTGTTCCGTGACTACCTTTATCTACTAACAAATCTAATCCTAATATGCTGTCCATGGAATCCTTGGAAGAGTTGTCGTTTCTAAGCCTATTGATGAGAAAAATGCATCCTCAAAAGGATTATCTTCAATCATATAGTTACAGGCCCACACAGGCCCACATTTGTGCTTATTAACTTGGTGGCTGTATCCAATTCAACCTGACTGCGCCTTAAGCCTATCAATTAGATCAGGAAGTTAGACGTTTAGAAAATACTTAGATTGGGCTTCAAGTAGTCATTACAATCTATTAATCAGCCAATCAGCATACGAAGAACGATCTAATCACTGTATATAATCTAGCTTGTAAACAGTACAAGAAGGGCCTACAGATAAGATTCTAAAGGATCTTCAACTAATTGTTTACACTGGTCAAAACAGTAATACAATCTGAGCAGATGAGTTTTTTCAATGTTGTAAATAAAGCCTTGATTTTTTAATTACGGCTGATCAAAGTCAGTTTTTAATTCATACGAAATTTGTTATGTATGACTAGGTGGACGCCTCCAAATCATTATTTAAATTTCTTTCTTAAATCTTTGCCACTTAAAATGACGGGAAAGTCTGTTGCTGCTAGAATTTATACGGGCATGGGACAGACTAAAAAAGTATTTGCATAAAATATGTAAATGATGCCTGAGATTTAAAAACACTTTACAATTGTCAATGTTTAACCGAGTTTGATGATTATTTACTACTATGATCATTTAAAGAAGATTTTAATCTCGAGCTAATGTTGTTTTGACATGTCAATATACCTTTAATGCCCCATTTAGTGTTATGTTATGTCATTTGAAATTTGAAATTTGTGTGGAATTTTTTTAATTATAATTCAGTGATGTACCATTACTCTTATATCTAAATATTATCCACTCCATCAATATGTGGTAACCAAGATGTTTTGAAATAAAGAATACAGTCATCATGAATAGTTATAAATTTGCTAAGGTAACATTTTGTCCTTGGTGTTGCAGATTCAAAGGTAAAACTACACATCGCAAATATAACATTTGTATAACATGGGTCTATCCCTTGAAATCTTTCTGTGCAATTACAATTATAAAATGTTATAGCACAATTTAAACAAAACGACTGCATTTTTTTTTGGTGTTTGCATGTTCCTTAAAATAGGATCTCTCATATATACAAAAGGGATTTGCATATCACACACGGCATATAAAGTATCAAAGAAACATGCACAATGTCTGGTTCTACAACGCTGACCTTTCCATTGATTTCGGCCTGAAGCTAAGTAAAGAAAATTCGTCGTCCGAATACATGTCCGCTAATGACTATGCAAGTCTCAAGAATTAGTACAATCTATACATCTTTTTATCAAGCGAGTGGTCTAATATTACCAGCAACAAAAATTGCTATCGTTAAAGTTCAAGATACTCCTAAAATTGGATATCTTATAACACAGTGTTTTAATAATTTGATAATTAATAAATATAATTACTTTCTTCGGTGTAACATGATATTAAGCCTGTTTTGTATAATATTCTGTATTCTGATATCCCTATTTTTTATATATATATTTTTTATATAAATTGATTATCAGTGGGTTATCGGAGTAGTTTACAATTACAAAGTAACTTTATGACGAGGACATGTGACAATGAAGACCACGGTATTTCATAAGATTCATTGGTACAACCCTGTCATGTGTACGAATAAGGGCACACTTATGAGTGTTCATAAAGCAATTCCTTCATTTTAGGATAGCCCATTCTAAATTCTTGAATATTCCCATGCTGTCCAAATTCATATATGTAACGAGTACATTTCTATTTTTCACATTAGCTGACAAAACTCTTCTAGTCGAAATTCAAAGAGTAACCTGTTCAGAAAAGACCGTTTTGATAAATATATGTAGGATAGAATTGGTGTAGCTATATGTTTAATTGCCGGTACTGATATCGAACCCGATAAGGATATCAATTATTTAAAGTATATAACATAACATAACATAACAAGATGACGGGCTAAGAAGGGTGAGTCACCTCATAAAAAGCCCAAACTAACACCAACACCACCACAAAAAAAAAAAAAAAAAATTCAAAGACGCCCAGAGTTAGTAAAGAACTTCTCAAGGTTGACCTTAAAATTGTGAACAGAATTGGAGCTAACTACCCACTCAGGCATATGATACATGTATCAAATTTTACACTGTATTTGACAATAAAGGAACTGCTATAGATATTCTTTCGACTTAACTGAAGCACAAATTTTTATTCAAGAATACAATACAATACAACAAGCATTTGATGCACGCTTTTGACTAAGAAGACTCAAAGCTCTTACTCATATACAAAGTGTATGATCTTTGACGTATACTGGTAAAGCACACTATACTGTTATTCTAGTCACACCGGTACCACTTAACACTTTTTATTAACCACATTAATTTACATTCGTTCTGAACTTTGTAGTTGAAAGTGTCTTGTCATCGTAGATATCTTCATCATCTGAATTTTTAAAGGGACATTATTATTGCCCTGATTTTTCATTTTCATATCATTATAGAGGACTATTCAAGAAACAAATTGGTGTTAGCACCGTGTTAATATCTTAATTCGTTTTCGAGTTATTACATTTGAAAGATTTCACCAGTGTGTCCAAAAGTTACTTCAAAGTGTACAATGTGATGGCATACTTCCATATGCAAGACAATTTGCATGTATTTCTCTGAAAACTTAATTGCCTCTTTCTAAATTGCAGGAAACAGTTTTTGTTCAATTGATGAAATTGGCTATAACATGTGCCTTTAAAGATCATTTTGCCTTATACTCTAAATATTATGTAAGAGATATTTTCCACCTCACGACCCATCTTTATCTTTTCTTGTTATGTCCCTTTAACCATACAGTTATTTACCAGCTTATATCCTAGCAGCATTATTATTCAGTGATTACTCCTCCTAGTGATATACTTATTCATTCATGCAAATTATCTTCTCATTCGCCTATTTTATTCCTTATATGGATCATAATGATACTTCTTACAATATACTTACTCACTATTCAAAGAAACATACTTGTGGTTGACCTATCCTTCACTGACCAGCCAATTCCTCACTTTCTCCCTTTGTTAATGTTTTCACTTGGTTTTATAATACAGGAATGTTCACTTGGTTTTATAATTCTGTTAAGTATAGTTGCATCTGTTTGTGATTTGGAGATTTTGAGTAAAAAACATGATTTAAAGTGTTGAAAATTAATTTGTGTTTGCTGTTTTTGTTATTAAAGTGTAATATTCCATGTAGCTCCCCACCCCAGCCTTCATCCAAAATGGTCAAACGAGAAATAATGACGATTCAACAAATCACAATCAGTTCAATTTTTTCAATGCTACATATAACTATCATGCAGACCCTAAAAAGCTTAACAAGGAATACATTTTTGTAGCATGAAAATGCAGCATGTACAGGAAAAGAAAAATCTTCTTCTAGCAAGATAACAATATAACAGAAGGTACAAATATATACCTAACAAGAAGTTTCATAAATGACATTTCATTTTTAACCACAAAATAACTATTTTGGATTCAAATAAGTACAATTTCACTTCAAATTCAAAACTCATAAATTTTAAGTGAAAATCACCTGACTATATGTAATATAGCTATGACTAAAAAGTAGACTAGTGAAGTTCAGGTTGAATTATTCAAACAAGTGCGTTTATCAAGTTCAAAATTAGTTTAATAACATACGGGACACAATGAAAAATACGGGAGAAAGAAACCCCAATAATTTCATCACTGACAGACTGAATGCATGATCTGAACCAATCACTCCAATTAGTGATTGGTCTGAAGTATAGCATTAATCTGATTAACTTGACTTTTTCTGCATAATAATAAAACTATCGTCACTTGCCGAATGCCTATCTAGTGCACCCTTATCTAAAAAGGAAGTCACGCTTGTTAAAGCATGCAACAAGTATAAGCAAAATTTTTTTGCAAAATAGCAATAGTTCACAAAATGAAGCCATTTTTAACCTCTATACTTATTGCAGTGACTCATCAGTCATCACCCATTCCGAAATGCAATGAACTCAATGAAAAAAAAAAAAAAAACACACCCATAATCCAAAAGCTACACAAAACTATACCTGCTTGTTTGATCTAAGACAGCTACTGTTAATTCCATCATACTTCTTTAAAAACCATGGTAATGCATGCATTCAATTTACTCGCAAGACAAGCTTGTCGACGACTATGCCGAACCAACCAAACCTGGTTGTCCCTGGAACCTTGTTCCCCATTCAGACCCTAATCGTGAGGAGACTTACCCAAGCATCACAACCAATTTTAATCAAAGAATTTCAAAATACAACCACAGCAGCCGCAACAATTCACATCACCATTCACCAACAGCACATACATGTAAAAACAGTGTGTAATCAATTCAGTTTACTCATCTGACCAAATTCAATTGGTGGACACAAACATCAGAATATCAATTTCTGCTATGACAAAACGAAATAAAAAAGGTGAACAACATAAAACATTATAAAAAAAAAGATAATTATGGAATTCCTGGATTTTCAGTCCATTTTACCAATAACAACAAAAATCTACATTTTATTAAGCATCTGACTTTTCATGTCAATTTTCTGCAACTTGTGTATTTCAAACCATCTCTAACCCAAAATTAGCAATTAAACAATTACAACAAAACAACTTCTTTCAAGCCACAAATTCATCTGTTCATGCATGAATTCTATGCTGGAACAATATCACACATACCCTATGGCACGGGAGACCCCCACCCCGGGCCTCCCCCCCCCCTAAAGATAAAACGATAGCCTAGAGGCACAATCACACTGCATGAATACAAAAGAGCTCCCATTACTTGAGCAAGGCTCCAAAATACATCAACGAAGCAGATAGCAATAATTATGCTAAAATACAAACTTGAAACCAACTTACAGGCTGTTACTAGGTGGGACATGGGGTAAAATAGGCAATATCACCTACTCAGAAAGATAAAACAAACAAACAAAAATCACATATTGTCCAAATTTGTAAAAAAAAAAGTCACTTATAGTCCATGCATGAAAGGGACCCTTCAGGTCAAAATCAGCCTCTGAAATTGGTACAACCAGGGCAGGAAGCCGTCCTCTCCAGCAAACGAACATCTGATACACATGGCACGACAGCTGCAAGCAGGGATTGGTTGAAAACCACCATGGTCCAGCATCCACACTAGCGGAAACACAGAAATGTGTAGGATCAAGTTCAAGTCAATTCAAAGTAATGTACCCCGTCATCATGGCTAGTACTGTGGGCGCCTATAAGGCCACCGATGAGATAAACGCTGAGGGGTGGTCCGCACTTCTTACAGCACTGAATTCACAATGGGGCTGATACCGCCTAAGTCATTTTCACAATTCTATTTATTACAACTTCAATTTATTTACCACTTCTAACTTAAAAAAAAAACGTGATTAAGTTAAGCTTAATAACGTTATTCTTAACGTTAGTAAGTTTTATCTTAACGTTATAACATTAACGTTAGCGCAGTGGTAAATAAGTGGGTTTTGTTTTTATTTTTTAAATGGTATTAAGTTGCTTAATAATATTATACTTAACGTTAATAAGTACTTAACTTTATAACTTTAACGTTAACGTAGTGGTAAATAAAGAGTGGTAATACAAAAAATGTTATTCAGTTAAGCTTAATAACGTTATACTTAACGTTAATAAGTACTTAACTTGACGTTATAACGTTAACGTTAACGTAGTGGTAAATAAGTGGTTTATTTACCACTTCTAACTTAAAAAAAAAAAATATTACATGAAAACACATATCTTCAATTTGTATGACACCACACTGTATACTGTACCGCTAACATTCCAAAAGTTCTATATAAAACCAAGAAGAAGTTTAAACTTCTTTTGTATCATTGCTTGTCATCAGCATGGTTTCCATCAATCACCTAATCTTCGAAACGTCAAATAAGACATAGGTGATTCGAATAGATATGTTTGAACTCTTACTATGATTAAATTGCAGACGTGACTGTTATCTGTAAATATCACATATGTAATAAATTGCAGACGTGACTGCTTTTCTTTAAATATCACATATGTAATATACGAGATAATGAGCAACCTGTTTTATTGATTTTTTCAAAAAGGCGACGCTAAAATTCAAAAAGCAGTGGCGAAAAGTTTTGAATGTCTATTTACTATCCGTCTCCAAAATTTCAGAATATCCAGTGAAATTTTGAATAATCCGGAGTGGAAAATGAGAAACCCCATACGTTTATTGTGGGATAGTTAAATGTGTAGGCTCATGTGATGACATAATACATAGAAGTACCCAATTTTTGGGTATTTCAAAGTAGTTAGTTTTTCGGGTTGCTCCCGGATTGTTTAACAAGGGTTGACACTAAAAATCGCGGTATCTGAGATATTCAGAAACGCCACACGGTGGGGGCAATACCCTCTGCACAAAAAAAGATTGCAAAGACTAAAAAAAACCTGTGCACAAAATAGTCATGAAAACCTGTTTCACTGTACTCAATCCTTTGGGGGTAACAAGGGTTGACACATAAAATTGGCGGTATCTGAGAGATTAAGAAACGCCACACGATGGGGAAAGTGCCCCATGCACAAAACAAAGATTAGAAAGAAAACTCTGCAAATAATGGTCATGAAAACCTGTTTCACTGTACTCATTCTTTCGTAGATAACAAGAGTTGACACACACAAATCGCGTTATCTGAGAGATTCAGAAGCGCTACACGGTGGGGGCAATGCCCCCTGCACAAAACAAAAATTGCCAAGACTAAAAGAAAACTGTGCAAATAATTGTCATGAAAATCTGTTTCACTGTACTTATTCTTTTGGGGGTAACAAGGGTTGACACATACAAATCGCGGTATCTGAGAGATTCAGAAACGCCACACGATAGGGGAAATGACCCATGTACAAAACAAAGATTGCAAAGATTAAAAAAAAAACTGTGCAAATAATAGTCATGCAAACCTGTTTCATTGCACCCATTCTTTTGGGTGTAACAAAGGGTTGACACATGAAAATCGCGGTATCTGAGAGATTCAGAAACGCCACACGATGGGGGAAATACCCCATGCACAAAACAAGATTGCCAAGATTTAAAAGAAAACTGTGCAAATAACAGTCATAAAAACCTGTTTCACTGCACCCATTCTTTTGGGTGTAACAAGGGTTGACATATAACAAATCGCGGTATCTGAGAGATTCAGAAACGTCACACGGTGAGGGCACTGCCTCCTGCACAAACAAAGATTTCAAAGATTTAAAAGAAAACTGCAAAACATTGTCATGAAAACCCAGGCTGCTTCACTGACCTCAATCTTTCGGGGGTACTATTTACTTAGGGTTGACACTAAAAAATCGCGCTATCTTAGAGATTCAGAAACGCCACACAGTGGGGTATTGGCCCCTGCACAAAACAAAGATTATAAAGAATAAAAAGACAGATGTACAAAAAAATAGTCATGAAAGCCTATTTCACTGTACTCAATATTTTGGGGGTACTATTTAACAACGGTTGACACTAAAAATCGCGGTATCAGAGAGATTCAGAAACGCCACACGGTAGGGCACTGCCCCTGCACAAAACAAAGATTGCAACGATTAAAAAGAAAAAAAGACAACAGCGCAAAAAATAGTCATGAAAACCTCTTTCACTGTATTCAATCTTTCGGGGGTACTCTTTAACAGTCCGGGAGCAACCCGAAAAAGTGGTTACTTTGAAATACTGGAGATTATGTGTAATTAGTTTTATTAATTTTCTTTTCTTCAAAAAGGCAACGATGAAATTCAAAAGGCAGCGGCGAAAAGTTTTGAATATCTATTCACCATCCGTTTGCAAAATTTCAGAATATCCAGTGAAATTTTAGATAATCCGGAGTGGAAAATGAGAAACCCCATACCTTTAGTGTGGGCTAGTCAGATGTGTAGGCTCATGCGATGACGTTATACATAAAAGTACCCAATTTTGATGGTATTTCAAGGTACCCAGTTTTTCGGGTTGCTGCCGGACTGATGAATTCGACAAAGTATTTGACCTCTGGAACAAACGCATACGAGTTCTTAGTCTTAATTATTTCGCTTGATGCTTTTTGGCCCCTCATTGCCCTTCTCCTCCGTTTCAAATCGCTTTGGTTTGATACGAAATATCTAAATATACAAAGATCATTCCTTGCAATAAATTCTGCCCTGTCTCTCTCGTCCGCATCTGCAATGCTACCGTGGCACTGAAAGCACATTTCAAGATGTAGATTAGCAACATTGTCACTTCTGGAATGAAAAATGGAAACTTCAAATCTCTGTATGATCTGTCGCTATTAAGAATTTTTTGGCGCGATCAGACAGTTGAAATTTCGAAAGGGCTCTTCTGAGTCCATTTGCCAACTAAATTAACGTGCCATTACGCGCTCTGTGTTCCCGTTCATAATTTCAGTGGGAAAACTCAATTGACGCAATTTTGTAGCTATTTACGGATGATGGTAACACATATGGATGGAAGATAGTAGACATATATTAGGAACATTTTCATCTAAAAGCGCACTGCATATGGTTGACACATGGGACGTATTACGCTTGGTGTTCAATGAGACTGACATGAAGCAGATACTCTCCTGATATCAATCCATATCTTTCATTGTATAAATCAATTGTATTTGATAGTTTAACGATGCCAGGCTTACATGTGTACGACAGCCAAATCAAATATTAAAGTAATGTGCTATTTTTTTCAAATTGACGTTTGATTCTCTTACATTTACACACTGTGCACTACGATTAGTATAACTTCAAAGTAACATGATGAAAAACTGTACATCCATTAACAACATCTAAAGCACTTTCTCTAACTACTGAACTTGTAGCAAAAAGTGTTATGTTATGTGCAAGCAACATGAAATTTTTTATCATAGAGAGAGAGAGCGACAATCTGTTGACAAACTGGTGGGGAAAACTTTAGGTAAACAGCACCGATTTAGTATTTAGTGACAATCTTATTAAACGTACACACTACTTTAATATAAACTGTAAGCAGGTAAGCGTTTTACTTTGAGCTGCTTTTTTCACGTGTTTACTGCGCAAAAATCATCGATTTGAAAATACGTTTAAATTATTTCAACGTAAACTGCAAGTAATATATCTCACAATTCTGCTAATTGCTTTGTTATAATTATCACTTGCAACTGAACAATATTGATCATTTGGATACTTGTTCGAAGATATTAAGTATTCACTTCTTGATTGTAGAAACTGTGAGAATTTATGTAACATTTTTGTTGTCCAATGTGGCTGACATGACACAGACACCCTCCTTGCATAAATCCATAGCTTTTATTATGTAAATCACTTTTAATGGGGCCAAAACGCCCAGGCTGATATTTGTACGAAAGTCTTGAAATTTTAGGTCTGTTTTTTAAATTGACCTTGGATACCAGTACTCTTAAAGTTACAAACTATTTACTACCATTGGTGGGTGCAAGAGTGATATAACATATATTAACAACATCAACAACTCTTTTTTTCTAATTACCGATCATGTAGGAAAAACTTTTCTCATTTCTGCAAATAATTCTAAACTTTTTGATACAGAGAACATTAATACAAGTTGGTTATGAAATCTTGAGGTAAACAACACTGATTAAGTACCGTAACAAATCTTATTAAATGTGCATAAATATAAACTGTAAGCGACTTACTTTGAAGTTTTTTTTTTTTTTTTTACGTGTTTACTGTGCAAAAATAAAGTATTTTCTTTTTCTGGTTATTTAGGCCTATAGAGGCATTTAGTTGCTAAAGTGAACATTTTGGCAAATTGCCTGGTGCCTTTGACAAACTATTAACATTGTTCAAAATATTATTGGACAGGATGGCAATCTTTTAGGATCATTTATTGATCATCAAAAGAAAATCCTGGTGAAATGAACAGTAGCCAATAATCAGGTTATTAAGACAGGAAATACGAAAGTCTATATTTTGAATAGTTGACAGAGTGGATCTTATTATCTAGAATATTTTCCCTTGAATACATAAATCAGATCCATGATAATAAACATTATGAAAATTCTATGAAGTATTTCCATTGTTATGACTCGTGCATAAATCCCCGTAATGCACGACCTTAAGTATTTTTTTCATTAGTCCATTTTTAGTCCATTTTTGCAACAGGTGAATTTCTTAACAAAGCGAACAAATGTACATAAACTTTTCTCGTTTTGTTCGTTCTTTTTTGTTGTTTTTATGCATTTGAAACAATCTTACACGGAAATTGTATAAAAAGATTAAGGTTTTGGCATCGTGTTTATATGCGTATTTCATGCACGGTCGGGTTTTTCTACACGTGTCAATGTCCTTTACCCCGTGCATTAAATACGCACATAGAACACTCCGCCTCAACATTAATCTTTGATTACACAATATACGTATATACATTCAGAATGCAGCAGTATCTATTATGTATTAAGTTAATGAGGCAGGAGGTAAGAAGAAGGGTGGGGTTAAAAGTGAAATAAGCCCAATAACGTGGTGTGTGAATCCCCATGAAGTTATTTATAACATTACATGCTGTAGATGGTCGTGCACAGTAAAGTCAGCTAGGAAAGAGTTATCAGGTTACAGCGCTACTTCTTTCAGGAAATTTGTTTAATAGAGATTTGCTCTAATGTGATGGGAAGAGAGCAGTTCAATCGTTAGAAATTAAGGATTTCGGCTCATTTATTTCAACGTCGCTTCGTTCGTTAAAGGCGTAGTCCGTTTGGGTGTTCAGTAAGATACCCCCCCCCCCCCCCATCTTTCTTTTTGCACACTCACGCAACACCAGTCGGTTGTTTGCGCCAAGTAAAAGCTAGAAACGTACTGACTAACAAAGGGAAATGGTGCAGTTTTAAAACGACAGGATTTGCGTTAAAAAAAATAATTTAATCAATCTTTAAAAATACAAACAAGAAACACAACCCATTCTATTTTTTCTTTACCTTTTCTAGTGTTATGGCTTTAACAGTGATTTCTTTCAAACACATTCGCACGTGTTTTAAAGAAACAAGAGAAAGACTGACGAAACATCCAACCACATGGGCGTACCACAGTATTTCTTGGTTGAAGTAAAATGCAAATATTCCTATCATCCACGGCAAGCCACAAGCAAAAAATATCTGAAATTAAGAAATGAATCAACGAAGGTTAAGTTCTTTTACGGTTTTTTTCTTGTTGTTTACAAAGGATCATGCTGGAAGTGTCTGTTACAATGTTTCTTTAGACATTTTCTCACAAGCAAAGCTGGGGAAACTTGTAGGTTTTTTTTTTCTCAACATTAAAAGTTTTTCTCTATTTGATACTTAACCATCCAAACCAAATGTTGCCCCTACACGTTAGATTTATTACTGTCGGTATTAAAATTTGCATTAATGTGGATAAAACGTTTTCCTACATTTTTAAGATATTTCTTTGAAGAAATTGTATAAATGATCCATTAAATATTTGGAATTATCGCATGAACCTTTTGAACAACACAAATGCGCGATTTAAAAAATCCAATTTTGAGGAACGCTAAGTTTACCTTACATTCATGGATGATGGATTCTAAAACAAATTATTACGTAAGAGCTGATTTTTGATCTGCAACTGCATAAATTCTTATATGTATACAACTCATTGGTACCATGTATTTCAAATGACCCAAAACATATTACGTTGATACAAATGAAAGTGCATCTATACACCAAATACGAGATTACGCTAAAAACATCTTGTCTTTTTATCAACATTTTCTCAAAATGTGGATGAAAAAGTTTTCTTCAAACCATGATTTTTGTATAGACTTATGTATCATTAGGTATTATTGTTTTGTTTTAAATACGCGCAAAATGCTCTGTAACCATTCAAAGTTTGTATGCACAGTAAACTTATGTAGAAACATAGACAATTTTAGAAGAGTAGATCTACTCATTATATCTGTATATACAGGCAGTCCGGGAGATGACCTCGAACGAGGCTTCAATATATAGCCTCGATCTAGGTTTTTGTTGGCTATGAAGGTCGCCATTAATGAAGATTTCCCACGATCCAATACGAGTCTAAGATAGCTTGTTAATGTGTCTTAAAAATTGTGATACTTCCTGCAAATTTGATTATCAATTTGGCATGAAAAGTAGTCTATTATGGTACTAAACTTATATACCTTATTTGTATGCTAGTGCATACATTTTGCTGTACAAATTATATATATATATATATATATATATATATATATATATATATATATATATATATATATATATATATATATATATACATATATATGTATATATATATAAATATATATATATATATATATATATATATATATATATATATATATATATATATATATATATATATATATATATATATATATATATATATATGTATATATATATATATATATATATATATATATATATATATATATATATATATATATATATATATATATATATATATATATATATATATATATATATATATACACACATATATATATATATATATATATATATATATATATATATACACACATATATATATATATATATATATATATTGCATACTAGCGAACCGTCGCACACTGCGCAGACAGACATAGAAGTGTATTTTGATTGTTTATCGAAGAAAGTCTTTGTAATTTTGAATACACCAGATTCAATTTCAAAGTCACTGGTCTTGATCTTATCCTTTGGCATTCTTTTGTTACTTTTCTATTTTTAGTCCGTACCAGTGTGTATATAAAAATGATAAATCGACGATACAAAGGATTAATTTATTAAGGAGGTGTTTCTGACTGATTGAATACTCGATTCCACCATGTTAGGATTTAAGGAAGTGTAGCAATGTCTGTATTGCCAGCTTTAAAAACTTTTAAAATCATTTTTGTTGTGTTGTTGTTGAAAATGCCACTCCTAGTCCTAGTTTTTGAGCTAAGGCTGATCAAAACAAAGTGTGAACAACCTTTAATTTGCGAGGTATGACTAGCAGACTAGGCGGACAACTCAAAATCTTGATGTAATTCTTTAAATATCTTCCTGAGTCTCAATCATTAAAAATGATGGGCAAGTCTATTCTTGCTGGTATATTTGACTGAGACTCTATTGTAAAGAATTAAAATCTTTGGGTAAGAATTTGCTGCACACCCCTTCACAGAATTATATACAGTGGCGTACTTACTGGGGGCCAGTGGCCAAGGCCCCACTAATTGTATTGGGACCAAGTGACTATAACCCCCTACCCCCTCCCCTCCTCCCACCCCCTCCCCCACTCCAATAATGAAATGTCCGATTCCAATGATTTTCGTACAATTTTCTTTATTTTCGTGAAATTTGCCTAAAGTTTGATAAAATTTCCTTCATTTTCGTGAAATTTGCTTCAGTTTTCCTTCATTTTCAGGAAATGTTCAATTTTGGTAAAAATTCTTTCAGTTTCGTGTAATTTGCTTCAAATTTCGTGCAATTTCTTTCATTTTCGGAAATAGTCTTCAATTATAGACAAATTTTCTAAAAAATTTCATAAATTTTCTGAAAATTTAACTCATTTTCGTGAAATTTTTTCTTTAGTTTTCGGGAAATTTTTCAGAATTTTAGGAAATTCTCTTGAATTTTCGGAAAACATTGCCAAAATTTTTAGTAACTTTGTCCTATTTTGAGCAGTTCAGTTGGACCACCATTGAAAACTTCTTTAAAAAGTTCTGGAATATAATTTGGCCATTTATGCAAATCGGCAAGTGAAAAGAAATATCGATATTCCAAATAACTCGCACTTCTTTTTGTTTTTTTTTATATAGTTGGCGCTTAAATGTAAATGAATAATGTTTTAGTTTACCCGTCTATCAGATGAAGAAAATAAAATGGAAGGACGGCGCCCTTGCATTATGATATACAATTTATTTCACTTGTATTTGAATAATTCTTCAATTTTACCTTGTGATTAAGTTTCTTACTGTTAATCCAAGGATGTATACAAATTTATTTAATTAATTGTATTCAATATTTACGACATTTTACATTATTTTCAAGGGAGCCGGGGGTTGAGGGGATAATAAATGATCCGTTTATCTTACTTTAATTCTGAAGTAATAAGTAACGGTCAAATTAGTGTTGATGAAAAATTGGCCCTCAACTCACTTAAAAAAATACATCAATAAAATGGAAATAAAATTGTTAGGAGTTGCAATTCTATGCATAACTTTGATATAAGCAAACGGCTGCAAAAAAACATTCGAAGGATTAGGTTATAGGTGAGAAATGTCTTGACAAACATACGAACCAAATATTGAAAACATGTTGTGACATCTGATATACTGTTAACTGGTTCAAGGGATATTAAAGGTTTCAATTGTAACAAGGTTCTACGAAAATGATTGGTGCAGACGAGTCACGTCACACCCTCACTTGTTTTTTACTTTCAATGCCAAGTTACATTATATTCAAAATTTGCTGCAATTGAAACTTTTGAAAATGTCTTTGGATGATCAAGAAGTAAACCACAGTGTTTCAGCGGCGTAGAAAGATACTTGACATTTATTGGGGGCCAGATTCTATTTTTGTACCACCTCAAAGTCTCTTAAGTCCAATGACTATAAGCAATGCGGAGTGAAGGAGGAGGAGGGGGTGTACAATTTTGCCACATTTCCCGAAAATGAAGAAATTGTCCGAAAATGATGGAAATTTCCGAAAATTTTCCACTTTTTGGCGGTAGGCAAATCCCGCCTATGGGTTTCAGATTGGGGAGCGAATGTATGAATAGATAAAAGGCCTACTTTTGAAAATTATACATGGCCTTCGGTGTCTGGGCCCCTAGTATGTGACATGTTTTAATTGTGTTAAATGAAGACTAAATATATGTTACATCTTTTATGTACTATGTAGGATTTGTGAGTGAATTGATTTCTATTTGTTTTCAAGCTTCAAGAATGACATATAATTATCTTATATACCTTTCAAAAGGGTATCACCTACTCCCATCCGCCCCCAAATTTCAAACGGGGGCTCCACTAGTTTTTTTAAGTTTTTTAATTTTTTACTTATACTTTTTTACGCTCGGTTGGCGTTCATGTCCTCTTAAAGGATTTTTGCCGACTTAACCGATTCAGATTCAGATTCAGATCCTGCCGCTTGTCTCCCTTACTCGCTGTGTGTAAGACCAATACTCGATGAAAATGTGCATTTGCCCGACTAATCTATTAACGGTATACCTACTGAATTATGTCTACAATCACCCAATATAGAGCGCTGGAAACCCCGGATGCACTGAAGATGCCCTCAAATGGCTTAAAATGAAGACACAGACTGACAGAAGTGGCAAAAATTCAAATTAAAAAAAAGTAGAAAAGTGTTAATTTAAAAAAAGCCAACTAATATAAGCAGTCAGGTATTTGGATCACCATTTACAACTTTAAAGAAGAGAGTCCTTTTAAAATTGAGAGGAAGTTTGGGCAACATTTTATTGGAAATATTTGGATCAAAAACTGTGAAAAGGGTCACAAAAGCGTGAAAAGTAAAGAAAGATGTTAACTGTATATTATGCTAAAGTTTACCAATTTTCATACCACAATGTAATATAAATCCGTCAAACTTTTGCAAGAAAAAGATTATCTTATTTGGTCATAACACTATTTGTCCTTTTTTGAATAGATGCATCAGCAGAACCATGGACGGGATTATACCAAAAGTGGGTGGAAAAGTAACGAAATAAAATTTGCCGACATGAAGTGGGGGAAAAATCATAAAATCACATAAGATACAAACAAAAATCACCATGCAAAAGACATGAAGAAACAAAAGTCGTGAAACATGACCTACCACGCCACTGCCAGGGATGTACGAAGCTTTCGAAAAGAGGCCCATGGGAAGCTTAGGAGCACTTCTCTAGTCGGATACAGATGTCCCCCTCTCCAGCCTGTAGATAGAATTAGTGAGCCCAAACAACAAAACAATAGGGCTCTTCATTTTGAAAGAGGAGTTATGTAATATTTTCTTGAATAAGTATGCGCTAATTCCGCGCCTTTGACACTAATTGAGAGGCAGTTTTTATTTTCAAAAGGGCCGCTTGTAATTTTTCGGAAAATTAGGGAAATGTTCTCCTTCCCCTCCCTGGTGCGTATATTAAGCTAGTAAATCTAGCCCCAATATATCCAAAAGAATTGCAAAAGAATGTTGACACATAAATGCAGCTTTCCAAAATAATTTGTTTTTGTAAATACGATTTGACATATCGCCCTCGACCACACTTTCCGGCTGTTACAGTAGTGTATGCTATCATCAATAATCTAGCACGGAGCTGACACTGCATACAGTTTAGTGCAGTTCTTGAAATTTTGTATATTTTGATGTTAGACAACAGTGGATTCTAACGATTTTGGACTTGTTTTTAACGTGCTATAGGATTGTGTTAAAGTTGGAAAACTTCCTGCTCCAGTTATTTCCATGGAGTTATGGGCAAAACGCAGAGTAGAACTACTTCAGGTAATGTTGATTCAATCTCTTGACATTGTTACGGTTCTGAATATGGTCCGTTACTGTCTCCTCATTAAACTTCCCAAGTCTTCACACTCTGTAGACTGCCTACTGTATGCATTTGTATGTGTAAAAAAACTGCCGCTTTTTTGGAGATGACACCATGATATTTCTGATGCGAAAATTTATAACTGTTAGTTCGTAACTGTACACCTTAAAATTTCAAAACCAAAGATAACAACACAGTAACTAACGTTGGGCTAACTTAAGTTTGAGAAAACATTAACGTTAGACGGGGAAATCGTCATTGACTTCTCTGTGCAAAGTTAACGGTCTCATTTACAAAAGTTTTTTTGAGTAACTCTGGCTGTCATAAACTCAAAATGTTACAAAAATTAGATTACCTTGTAGCCTAACATACACATCCCCGAAGAAGGGTTGATATTGGGATTGCCGTATGAGGGTAGATTAGTGGCAATACCTATGTTTTTTTTAATTCACATGTAGAAAATGAATGTTTGAAAAATAAATTACTTTTTTGATATTCTTATATCAATTAGTCTAAATAATACACTTTTCCAAAAAACTTTTTCCAAAATCTTTACCTAGGCCTACAGTTTTTAGCACCACGATGGGATAAAGTTCTCCGAGATTCATTCTCGTGGTCGGAGTCGACCTAATCATGTACAAACTCACAACGGTTTTGCTAAGTTGGAGGGGAAGCTTTATCATTACAGTCAATGGGATATTTTTATGAATACTTGTGTTGCCTCAGCCAGTTGGTGAAAATTAATGGTACTGTAGCAACCTAATTTGTGCACTTAAGAAAGAAAATGGTGAAAATGCTATTAAAAAATGAGAACTTCGCTTTAAATTTTTTGAAGGTGTAAACTTCTCATCTTTGTAACGGTGATGAATAAAAAAGAAATTTTTCCATAGAAAAGTCAAGTCAAAAATTATAACAAAACTCGAGCGTGTTCGTTTAAGTTTGAGGGTCTCCTAATTTTGTGCATCTAATGGCGCACTGGCTTTTGCTTTTATTCATGGCAAAACTTTGAGAATTTTTAAAACAGTATGCAAAATGTTGTTTTCAAACAGTTAACGTATATAAAACATTAAAATGTAACAACAAAAAAAAGATCAAAAATCACTCTTCCGAGTCTTTACAATGGGGGAATAAGATTAACAAGCAATCACACTAAAACACATTCTGATTCAATAGCTTATTTTTAGTGATATCTGGTGAAAAGAATCTACCTAGACCTTTCATTTGTTTCTTTAATCTCCTTTTTTTTTGTGCATTAACACTCACATATTATTCATTTGAATAAGAATACTATAAGAAAATATACAATTTTCACATCTAACGCGGGACGGAATTGGAAATAAACTTTTGTAACATCATAGCCTTAGGTTAAAAGTTTAAGCTCTTAACTGTTCATCAGTCTTGAACCCGATGTGACCATCATTACATAATAAGACGTCCTTTATCCAAGCGTCAGTGACAGCAGATGGATGTGTGTGTTCGAGTGAGAAGGAAAAATTGCTGTTTTTATTGGCTCAACTGGACCAGTAATTTTTGAATGGAAAATATCTTTTGGGATGTGAGTAAGATTGCATTTTAAGTAAGAAATATTGGTCTCCCTCACCCCAGGAAGTGTCATTTTTACGATTTTAAATGTAAGTTTTAGGTCATACTGTAAGTCCGATTGTTCAAAATTGGTTGCTAAACTACTGTAGGTGGAATCGAACATATTACCTAGTACACAAAATTAGGAGGTGCACGAAATTAGGTTCAATTACTAAACTCATATATGTTAAAAACTATTATCTAATACATACCATATTTGAAGAAAAATAAATTCTGTTCAATATTTGTTGAAAAATGATAAAAAATATGTTTTTTTCCCCTTTTTTATGTTGGCATGCACCACAACATTTCCGGATGTCCGCCCTCGAGAATATTTTGTTTGCCATTTTCTTAGTCACCACACATTTGTGATTAATTATTCAACGTCTGCAAATAAGTCTTAGAATGTTCCACTAAACTGCAAGTTGATTTTTTGCTGACAACATTTTGTTTGTTCATATAATTTTTTTTAATAGTTTTGGTAAAATAAAACTTGTGTGCAAAAACAAATAAATAAAACATCAAGAAATGTTTAGATTATATAATTGTACTTTATAAGTATTATCTTAATTTTTCCCCCAAATAATCTAAAACATATTTTTTTAAATGTTATAGCCCCGATGGCAGTGTTTTGAATTTTTAACTAATTTGTAGAGCTAGTCGCTTTTACACTATACTTTCAACACTCGCTTTAAAGGAAAAGTAATACAAAATACTTTGATAAAAGTAACTAAAATCACCGAAAAAAAACAGTTTTGAAGACAAGGATGGGCTTCAAACATCGATTCTAATCGTTGTGGGCGAAAAAAAGAAGGTAAAATGGTTTTGTTTTTAATTTATTTAAATAAGGTGGATCATGTTCTGTTTTCAGATGGAAAATTTCACGATTTTAGGGAAAATGGATATTTTCTTCTTTGCAGAACACAAATAAAGAAAGTTGACTGCTGTTTTATCAATTTTGTAGATTGAATAAATACAAGTTTTGATATTCAAAATAATTTTGCGGCAAAATCTTGGCACAAATTTTTTTTTGACACGTGTTGAAGACCATTGACTTTTTTAAATATCAACCTTAATGTGCATGTATTCATGCAGAAATCTGCAAGATTTGGTCACATGATTTGGGCATGAAGATTCATGTTAGTTCAAGGCTAGGCGTACTGCAAATTGCAACTGGTAGTGATGAGCCTACATTTTTTGTGGTGGCTGGTGGTGTTACAGTAGTTTGTGCTTTTATGGGATGACTCGCATTGGAATTGACGTACAGAGGCTCAATGCAATCTTACATGCAAACACATTGCAGAAAATTAATGATTAAAAAAGCTTACTTTTTGAATATACAGTAGGCCCTACTACAGCTGATCTCAAAGCTTTTAGCTATTAAAACGTGCAAATATTAAGTTTTAACATTTTTTGTTCACATTTGATTAAAGAGATTTAGTCAGTACCGTGTGTCAAAACTAATAACCAAATCAAAAATATCTAACAGTCAATTTTCAAATCCTGAAAAGTCCTTCCTTTTCTTCTGTACGTATTCATGCCCACTCGGATTTATGAATATATAATAAGTTTACACGTGCCATTTGTCGACGATGATTTCATGGTTAAGGAATGTATAAATGATAGTCATTTTTGCAAAACGGGTTAGTTTTGGTTTGAATAATTATGTTCATTGGTGTTTTAAACATATCATTGATTAAAAAATGGATGAAATTTACAGACAAAAAAACGTCACAAAACTGAAACATTTTACCCCATAAATTTCTCCCATGCGATGGGGTAACGCAAGCAAAATGAATTTTGACTACAGTATGTGATGTAGAATTTCCTTTTCTTTGGAATAATATTTAATCTTAAACCTGCCAAACCAGTCAGGACCATGGCAAATACAGACCTATTTCTAGGCCAGTATAATTACAGCAAATGCTCTACTGCTATTGGTGTATACATATCACTTGACAACAACACCACCCATATTGATATGCAAATAACATATACCCACGGGGAGTCATGATTACGAGTCTTGCAAGCTTAGCTAGCGTAACATATGCACCTATCCTACACTCAGTGAAAAGAATACGCTATATGACTAGTGCTGTCACGACATGGCTCTATTATGTATCGATTATCATGGAGGAAAATATTGGTATATTGCAATACTTTTCAAGAAAACTTGACTCACGACACAAATTGTTAATATCACTTACTTTAGGCCTACTTCTTTTATGATGAACGCAAGAAAAAATTATTTGCAGATCTAGCATCAAACATGATCGCATGACTTATGTTCATCACACATCACCCATGTGTTTGGTAATTGAGCCAACATGACCATGAATCATTGAAGTGAGAGCCTGAGAGACATGTTCTGGGCCATTTTTTGTTCTTTTGCCAACTTACATGTACATCGGAGCGTGCCAGTGTGGGGTGAAGGAGCATGATTTTTAAATATTATTTTTTAAATTTCACGGTATTTTTGCACGTTTTTAATGGCCTAATCTTGACTTTTAGATTTAATACCGTAACGCTAGAATTGTAACGTATGAAGTAGCCTAGCCTAGTCGCACGAAAATTTCTTAGTTGATTATTAGTTTTTGGTATCGTGATGTGTTGAGAGGCATATTTCATGTCGTGGGAAAAGAGATATCGCGATGTTGTGATAATCAACATGTCATGCCAGCACAATATACATGTATGACCATGATGAACTCATGAATTTAAGTGAAATTTATGATCCATGATCTGGATTAATTTTTATGAGAATTAATTGAAAAATATTCCCAAAAATTGATTGCAGAATTAGGCCTAGACTCAAAGATAATCAATCCAAAATTCAGATGCATGCATGGCATGAAAAAAAAAGAAAAAGACAGTCTTACTGCTAAAGCATGTAGTTTGAACTCCAAATTGAAATGAAATCCGTCTTAGGTCAAAGTTAGGTTCTAATGTTTCGTTAAACTTTCCCAAAAACAGTGAATGCTACATGTAGGGGTGACTGCTGGTCTAAGGAAGGAAGATCTGTGTAGAAGATGATATTGCAAATATTCTGTTAAATTCTCATTAAATGGAAATGTTTCCAAATTTGTGGTTTTATATGCAGTTTGAAGTGAAATCACATGTTATTTTTTCTCTCAATATTTATTTGTCTTCGAACTTTCAAACATACTGTAGGCCTATGTTGTAAACATTATAAGATATACAGATATAATTTCAAATTATTTGTGTATCTTATTTAACAGATTATTGATTTGTTATCATGGAGATGGTTCTTAGCAACAAATGGAAAAGGAGAATTTTAAAAGAATGGGGAAAAATAATAATAAAGAAAACCAAAAAAGCAGAAAAATTGGCTAAAATTTCTCCAAAGTTTCCTAAAAATTGTACAAACTTTTCTGAAATAGAAGGAAATGTACCAAAAATAAAAGAAATTTCCCACAAATTAAAGAAACTTGAATGGAATTTCCTGATTAGCAGCAACTTTCAACGGAAAGTTATTTACCATAGCAATTTTTCCACTTAATTGTCACTGTAAATATTTGTTGGATTGTGCCCCCCCCTCTCCACCCCCGAGAGGTGACCCTTCCCTAGCCTTTGGTCTTGATCAGGGTATTTTGATATTGTAGAAAAAGCAACAACATATATAATTGACATAACTTGCCAGCCCTGGCCCTACTTCACAACAGGTGTAATTTTCATTTTAAGTACTTTATTCCAGCCAAACAATTACAAGTTAAATATACACATATACAATGAGTGAAATACAGTAAGCTACATCTTGAAAATGATATACTGATTGATTAAATTTAAATGAGATTGTAAGATCCAGCAACATGGGTGAACAAATTTACACAGGAGATTTTGCAAAAAATGACCAAAAGCTTGTGGGTGCAAAACCCCCTTAAGATGCGATAACAGAAAACAAGACAATAACTAACTAAATCTGTATGCATCTTAAGAAGGAATTGAATAAACCAGTGAAACAAGCCTTTCATATACACCCACCCCTCCTTAATCCCCACCCCTTCCCAGAACAATTTATTGGGGAGGGTAAAAAGTGTAGCGCTTATCACATACGGCGTGGGGTGTAGGGCCTGCTTAAGGGACCCTCTTGGGGGTGAGGGGGTGGAGCGCTGGAAGCCCTTTGTTTTTCTAGTTATGGTGGCAGGAAATTGTTTAAAAATCATGTCAAATACACAACAAAACCATTTTGAATTTTTGAAATTTTAGGATTGGGGGGGCATGTTTCCCCATGCCCCTCCCCTTGCTGGCGCCACTGCCCATTTCTAGTCCATAGGGGACTTCATATGTGAGGTACAGCTTAAATACAATATGTACCACCCGAGCAGGTGCCTTTTTTCATCATTTTTGTAGTAAAAATGAGGTTTTACTGTTTTACGGCCAATAAGAAACACAGATAAAACACATGATTTTTTATTTTTTTGAGAGGAAAAAGTGACTTAGTGATTTTGAGTCCGTTGCGGTAGAAAGATACTTGTTTTTGTTTTAATTTATAAGCACAGGTACTGGGCTACATGTACCAACGTAAAGTCAGATGAGTCGGCTAATGTTGCCAAAAATTTCAGGTTGACAGCTTCTCACAAGGAATGTTTTCCAATAATTATTTGATCAAAATTTTGAAACATGGAACAAATTTGTAAACTAAAACATGTCACTTAGGCCTAAGGAAAATAATATAGGCCTAACATACAGACGTATCCCGATTCGTGACACAAAATGGGGTGACATGTATAATATTAATAAACAAAACCATGTTCGCAGTTTGTACATAGTTGAGCACAAAAGAATCTTGATAATTGAAAAATGATTAACTATTGTCCTCAATGTCACTCTCAGTTTGACCCTGACTACTTTAATCTTCAACATTTACTTTCTTTGCTTTGCTGGTGACCATGCTCATGCTTTTACCCATCATGCTCTCAGAACCAATTATTAATCGCCTGGGATGGGTCAAATTGCTCTACTGCGGGCCCATTTATTGCAATCTGCATCTGGTCTTCAAATGTAGAGGGTAAAAGAAATGTCCGGTAGATATTTTTGATCCTGGTAATTGCTGAAAATCCTCGTTCACAACAAGCCGGGGATACTGGAAGCGCTAGAGTACATGTAATTTGAATTGTTTGAAACATTATTGGGAACTTGGCCTTGTTGTCCACAACAATATTTACAAGATACTGAAGGCCCCGATGTTTGACATTGATTTTTTCATTGTCCATTTTAAGAGATGTCCATTCATTTTAGACATTTGCTACAAGGGTAGCTGTCAAAAAAATTAGGACGATGATTGCTAGTAATTTGATTTGAGGCAACAAAGGATCAAGGTATTTCATTGCTGCTGAAATGTTTTCAGTACATATCTTACTCAAGAAACCTTTATTTTGGTCACTAAGTCTTATTTTTCATCATTTTTCAATTTTTTGGTCACCAAGATTTATATTTTCATCGCTAGGTCACCATGGTGACAGGAATTGTGGAAGGTTGTTCAAACCTCACAGGATGTTTTTGTGCTCTCAAACTTCCTTCAGCTTTCATCTCCTCCTGAGATAAGAACAGTTCATTGTTAAACAAACAAAAGCCCAGGGTCAGTGACCTTGGGTAGCCCTCAAAAAAAAAAAACTGACAAGTTATGAACTTAAATGACCTCTATATGTGTTGAATTGGAAGAAAACTGTGTATTATGAAAATAACTGAATATAGTGAAAAAAACTTTGCAGGTTTTGACCCGCAGGCAATTTAACTTTTTTGTTGTAATTGTTTTCGTTTTTAACATGGGTAAGCCTTTACTTTTGGAAGAACAGTTCTAATATGTTTGATGAAAAGGGTTGAAGGGCATTGTCACTGGCTATAGTAGGTACTGTATGGTTATCTGCCATTGAGTTTGTTCACAGCTGCTTTAAAAATCCATTCTCAGGCTTTAAGTTGGAAATTATGGGAAAATTAATGGCCATCCTCCCTCTCCACTCTCCAGTGCTTCCCACCTTCTCTGCTTCACCTTAGCTTCTTCCTACCCTCCCCCTCCCTCCTTACCTCCATATCCTTGTTTCACTCCCATTTGTTTCTCCCTTCCCCTTCCTCTCCCTTCCCCTTCCTGTCTCCTCCCCTACCTTGCCTTCTTGCCACTTCATTGGCTCCCTCCTTCTATTGTATGATCCGAATAAAGCAAAACCTATTCTTTGCTTTACAGACATACACCTTATCTTTGTGAAAGTAACATTTCTTGAGATGTCCTTCTTGAAATGATATGTTCCTGAGTGCAGTATGTTTCCCTTGAAGTGTATCATTCCTAAAAGTACTTCAAACTGTTGCTTAAAATAGTTTGAAAAAGTCTATGATATTGAAGGTCAGTAAGCTTTTAAATTGCTATTAACAATATTTTGATGCATCGAGCAACTGACTTTGATTGGAGATCACCGTACTGCCATTGCATTTATTTATGCATGGGCGTAAACCAAGGTGGGGAGGGGGAAAATATCCCCCACTTTTTGAAAAAAGGGGATGGTCCATACTATCCCCCCCCCCCCACACACACACACACTTTTTGGGCCGAAGGTACTTTAAAATTAAGTGACAAATTACATTTTGAAAGGTATTTAGAAGCGTATAAAGTAGCTTGGAACAGGAACCCCACCACACCCATCCATACCACCCCTTCCCCACCCCACCCCCACCACCCCTCCCAACCCCTCCCCACCCCCTTTCCACCCCCTTTCCACCCCCTCCCCACCACCCCATCCCCACCACCTTCCCACCCCACCCCATCCCCCACCCCCATCCCCACCATCTCACATCCCTCCACCCCCACCCCACCATCCCCACCCCTACCCCACCACCCCACCCCACCACCCCTACCCCACCACCCCCACCCCACCATTCAAATTTTTCTTTATGAATTAAAAGCTGCCCTTTTAATTCTCTTAATTTTGCAGCAAAATTTTATTTTCAAATAACCCACATTAAACAGCAGACTTTTTGGAGAATATCATGAATCCAAATATATATTTTTTTTATGCACGCCCATAGCCAGGACATTGAGAGGGGAGTTCATTTTTATGTTTTTATATAAAAGGGCACTTCATTCCCTGCACCTCAGAAAATGAAAATGGAACGTGACGTTCTACATCAGATTTTTTTCCCCGAGAGTAGGCTTTAAATTCGGCAAATGGTCAGAGCCGTTGGGGTACTTCAACAAGCTTTCAACAAGCTTTTAACAAGCTTTAAATTCCAAGTGCTTATTATGTTTTTAGATTGCAAAAGAGCACTTTCTCAGAAAAAGGGCATTCTTCAGAGAAAATTGCAAATGTAAAATAATCTATTAGTAATATATTAACACTTTTTGTGATATTGTATGTAATACATAAACTAAGACACTGAGACAGAGGGGGTGAGGGATATAAAACAGGTTTGTTTTGAAAGTTTGACAAAAGTTACACATGTTCATATTAAAGTATTAAAAGCTTATCATACATTTTTCTTTTAGACCACACATATTTTTCAAAGAGTGACCATAGACCTACTGTATATTCATGCACAGAAACATGAACAATAGAACATTATATTTTTACATTATGCATTTTCATGATTTTATGTTTTATATATTGTGTACTATAGCTCTCTTTGACGTGAATTTTGACTTATATGATATCCCTTCCTCCTATGGGTTGTGACATACTTTGTGTCCCGTCAAATGCCAATATTGCATGCTCGCAAACTGACACCTTCAGTGTCATCTTAATGGACAAATCTTACAAATCCTTCCCCTAACCCACTTTTTTTAATTGATTTATTCCACTGCACTAATTAATGGTGTAGCCTATCATTTATTTACAAAAAATATCAAGGCCAAATTAAGACATGGAATATAGTACATATTGGAATAACATATAGTCACAATTGCCCAAAATGTTGGTTATCAGAATTTAAAAAACATTGGAAATTTATTAAAATTTAACAGAAAATGTAACTCAATAGATCTATGATTGTGTCATTTTCCTTTCTTTTATCTTAAAGAAATATTCCCATTTTTTTTGTAACATTTCTTAAAAAGAACATTTTAGAAACAGTTTAGTACAAAAATCATGTTGATATGTTATTCCTACCGGGGGATATTCAAATTTAAAGGTTCACAAAAATGCCAATAAACGAATAGGAAAAGGCTCAGTATGACATCACAGCAACACATTCTCCCACAAAGTTTATGTTTTGTAAAATTCTATCATCTTTTTATTAGTAAAACCTGCTAGAAAAATAAATTGATGAAACTTAAATATTTATAAACATTGTCAAATATATCCTACTTCAATAACTTTTGGAAAATTGTTTCTAATCATACAGAAACACTTAATTAACATTCAAAGAAATACATCAACATTTGCAATGGAATTGCCTCTATGACATCATCAAACACAAATTCATCATACTGTACAAAAACTTTAAAATGCAATTGGAATATCTTTAAAAATCCATATTTCCTAAACAGAAAATGATATCAACCTGATTTTTGTACCAAATTGGCTCTAAAAGTATATGCTTTTAAAAAAAAAAAAACAAAACAAAAATGGGAATATTCTTTTAAGCTTTTGTTAAAATGTTGAATTTACATGCTGAAAACCCTATGTATAAACTGTTGTGAGCGTTTCTTGTTCTAACTGAGAAATCCTAGTTTAGATGTAGTAAGCAATAGAGGGGGGTATTTCTGTCCCGATGATCATCAACTAAATTCACCCACATCATGACAGCCTGACTAATGTGCGTGTTCCTGTGTTTTCTCCCATAGGAGGAACATACATCCTGAGCGGTTGTGTAAATGCAAGATTTTGGAATTCTTCAGAAGAGAGTATACTAAGACAAGATACAGCCAGTGATAACAACAGCAATAAAAATACACAGGATGGGTCGACAGAAGTAAAAGTAAGTGGATGTTGGTATTCATGCCCCTAGTTTTGTTTATTCAAAGGGGTACTCCACCCTGCCCTTTATTGCCTCCACCCTGCCCTTCATTGCTTCCACCCTGCTCTTCATTGCCTCCACCCTGCCCTTCATTGCCTCCACCCTGCCCTTCATTGCCTCCACCCTGCCCTTCATTGCCTCCACCCTGCCCTTCATTGCCTCCACCCTGCCCTTCATTGCCTCTACCCTATTGCCCCACCCCTTCATTGCCTCCACCCTGCCCTTCATTGCCTCCACCCTGCCCTTCATTGCCTCCACCCTGCCCTTCATTGCCTCCACCCTGCCCTTCATTGCCTGCCCACCCTGCCCTTCATTGCCTCCACCCTGCCCTTTTATTGCCTGCCCTTCATTGCCTCCCCTGCCCTTCATTGCCTCCTGCCCTGCCTCCACCCTGCCCTTCATTGCCTCCCCTTCATTGCCTCCGCCCTGCCCTTCATTGCCTGCCCCGCCTCCCCTGCCCTTCATTGCCTCCACCCTGCCCTTCATTGCCTGCACCCTGCCCTGCCCTTCATTGCCTCCACCCTGCCCTTCATTGCCTCCACCCTGCCCTTCATTGCCTCCACCCTGCCCTTCATTGCCTCCCCTGCCCCTTTTCACTAAGCACACTGTAAATTTTCTTCACAAAAGCATACTTTTGAGAACTACATTTTAGCCTTGCCATCTCTCATGCTGATTACAGTTCCCCAATCAAAAAAAGATTCTGTTTTGGTAGGGAGGTGGGAGGTGTGTAAATAGCCAAAAGAGCGATGACACTACTTGTTGTATTGCCGTAATTTCGGAAAAACACCAAAATTGCTCCAAAACTATGAGGCGAAGTAAAAAAATCGCGCAACCAGTATGGGAAAAGTACTGACTGAGTTTTGCTTTCCTCGTAAAACTTTACTTCTACAGTATAAATCATATTTACATTTCAAGTGTCCTCAAACCTGCTATCAATTGCCATTGATCAGTCTTCTAATGCCAGAATTTACAGTCAGTAATATTTACATGTAAATGTACTGATTGTCACCCGTTAGGCCTATTGTTAGTTTTACTGTTTACTGCTGCATTTTCTCTGGATCAAGCTATGGGTTTGGATTTGATTATCCAAAGTTGCAGTTGAATTTTCCAATTGGAAAATGTACCCTTTTGTCATTCTGTTTTGGTAGGGGAGGTGTGTAAATAAGTGGTGGAAAATTTGAGATTTTAGAACTCATTTGTGTTCACTACAAATTTAACCCATTTTAGATCCATTTCTAATTTATTTCTGTAGAAAAGGGACACAGAAAATGATTCATTGAAGTTTTGAAAAAATAGGAACTTTATAATTCCAGAGTTAAATTTTAGAACTCCCAAAAATGTTCATTGTTCATGTAAGTACATTAATAAAGGTATATGGACATGTAGAGGCAACAGCTAAAATACTTTCTCAAATTTGTCAAATAAAACGATTATAATTGCAAAACATTTCATAAAAATGGGTTAAACATTGACCAGATTACAGCGTTTTTAAATCTGTCATAAATTTGCGTACAGTTTTATGCAAATTTTGGGAGGTATTACACAGTGACCTTTATTTTCTTTTGTTTATCCTTTGTTTTTTTAGATGTCTATTGTAATTCTTTGAAAAAGGGCAGCAAATTCTGATGCAACAGTTTTTGAGTCGTTGCCATGCACTGAATAAAATTCCAGCAGGACTAAACTTTCCTGTCATTTTTAGTGACCAAGATTTAGAAAAGAAATTTAAAGAATTGCATAAAGATTTTGAACTGTTCTCCCAGTCATAGGCCTACATCACAAATTTTGCTTGAATCAAAAACTGATCAAACTTTGATCAGCCATAAATAAGTTATTTTTTCAACAAAAAAAAAAAAAAATGGCCTGCTCAGATTTTAATACTCTTTAATGCAATATCCAAATTACTGCATGCTCAGAGACCTTTAAAGGATTAGTTCAGTGGTCAAGCATGTTTATCTTATATGAAAAAGGACTTCAAAAGCATCAAAATGGTAAAGAAAGCATTCAAAAATCTTATTTCATTAAGAAGATATTTAAGTTTAAAGTTTGGTATCATTTGGGTAGAAACGACTGAAATCAGACTAGTTGTGATGTCATAGCCTCAGATTTCTCAAAGTCTTTATGTATTCTTTCAGAATTTGTCCTGTGATTTTGTGGCCTAAAAACCATGGGATATGCCAAAAAAGTAGTTATACTGAATCAAGGAAAGGTATTTATAATATACCATCTGAAGAAAGTTTGAGGAAAATTAATTTGAATAGTGAACAAATTTAATTAAATTTCTTTAAAAAACATAAAGACTTTGAGGAATCTGAGGCTGTGACATCACAGCTAGTCTGATTTCAGTCGTTTCTACAGAAATGATACTAAACTTTGAATTTGAATATCTCCTTAAGAGAATAATATTCTGCAATGCTTCCTTCTCCATTTTGTTTCTATTGAAGTCCTTTTCCATATAAGATGGATATGCTTGACCACTGAACTAAACCTTTAAGTTAAAAGGCTTGCCTTCTAGAATGCTGTAAAAGTCCATGCTCATACCATGTGTGATGTACAGTATGATACTCTAATACCACATGCACAATTTTCCACATAATGGTTACTTAGCAATCAAGCTTTTGTAACCATTCATGAATTCTTGCTAGATCTTTTCCTGCTTTTAAGCCTACCCAAAGCTTGATTTATTGGCAAAATAATCCCAAAGACTAACTCCATTTCAAAAGCCCCATAAAGCAGCCATTTACCAATTTTCTTAGCATGTAAGTATCTTTCCATTTACACACTGTCACAATAGCGCCATGCTCTTGAAATGTTTTTATTAATGGTCTTTGTGGAATACCTTTGAATAAGCTTTGAACAATATAATCATTGATAGCCAAGATCATGGCAAGTAATAAGTGTAAAAGAAGCTTTCAAAGTGGTTAGGGGCAGGCCTGATTCTGACTTCAAGGGGTTTAAGAACTTGCTGGGACTGGATTGTATTCACTAGAAAGCACAACAATAAAACCTATGATTTTCCTTATGTTAAGATTTTTTTTTTTTTAAATTCTCCACCTATGGGAGCATTTGGGGTTTGGCATCTCCATCATACTCTTTATTGAAATGTATCAGGAGAAATAGTCGTAATTTTCAGTGATTGAAATTTAGAACAGAAATTTAAACAATTGCAGAATTTTAAATGTATGCAAAAGTTGTAATCAGATTCAATAAGGAAAGTCATTGGTTTTCTGTTTGGAGTTTCACAAATTAAGAGGAAAGGTTCGTCCAATAAATATACAGTATTCAGAAGTGAACGCTGCTGCGCTCTTAACATCCCTTCCTTTTTTCAACTACATAATCACTTTACACAAACAAAAGAGGTTTGCATTATAAGGATAACATCGTTAAAATAATAATCTTGTGGTCAAACCATCTCTCTTTCTGCATTGTGATGAATGTAGGAAAACTGCTTTAAGAAAATCTATGTTAATGTTCTTTAATACGTGGGTATACTTTTCATTTTTTCAGTTTATACCTCGTTGAAGAGAGAGCACAGTAAACTTATTACAAGTCACCATGAAAATGAATCTATCACTTTTCTTTTACATTTATTTTAGTCATGAAGATATTTGCCAGTATGTGAAATTGATATACAGTCAGTACTATTTTTGACATCACTACCCGAAAAGAGGGATGAAACATGCATGTCAATTCCGTATGATACAGTATAAGTAAAGAAACATGTTCTTTGAAAATTAATTACCGCATTAAATGATTGGAAACATTTTTGTTTTATTGGGATGGGGTCAACATATGCTGCATATGGACATGCTCTCTAAAGTGGTACCTCCATGCTCTGCCCATCTGTTTATGTACCCCTAGTTATTATTTCTAAAAGTGATCAAATTATGTAATAGATAACCTGAATACTTTGGGGAATTTCATGGCGCGATGTGATGTGTGGCACTAATCCTGAACAGCTGTTTGTACACAATTCCTTCAGTCAGGTGGATAACTCCATGTAGGGACAAGCTATTATCAATCAGTAATGGTATTTTCACCAGTCACCTATTCAACATATAGGCCTAACAAATGAAATGCAAACGTGTGATAAGATAAATGTTCCTTTAAACATCTATGGACAGGTAGCAAAAACTTAAGCTTAATTGGAAGAAAATATGCAATGAAAATATCAAACGCAAAAATTTGACTATTTTATAGCATTTTGAATTTTACAGCCTTATTATAATTTATGGAAATTTTATTGTAATTTTGGAATTAAAGACTTGGTTTTAAAGAATTCCATTCAGATTTTAAACTGTCTTTCACACAGTACACCACAACGTTTGCATTCTTTAAAAAATATTTCAAAACTGTAACTCTGAAACAAGTGCTTCTGTTATGGTCTGTTACAGGGTTTGAAAAACCACTTGCCTCCTCACCATAGGCGAGCAAAAAATAATTTTGGCGAGTTGAAATATTATAACAAAGTAAACATGTATACTAGCCACACTTAATTAAACCTCGTTACTTTTTTATATTTTTCCAATCCTGCTGTTTTGCTTTTTCTGATGAATCTCTACCTGTTAATGGTAGATGAAAGACAGGGACATGCCCCCCCCCCCCCCCCCCCACACACTTTTCAGCAGATTTGTACAAATTCATTACATTTTAGGGGAAATTGCCTCTTGTCCCCCATTTCTCCATCTTTTGGATAAGATATTATTGTAAAATCTATTAAAACCATCAAAATAGTATTCATCTAATCTTGTTAATATTAGTTGAAACAATTAACCTCCTTAATTAAGGAAATAAGCCATACCCACCATGGCTAGCGTTAACTAGGTGGGGCAAACAAACCTCAAATCCACAATGCATTGACATTTAGATGTTCATGTGACCTACTACAACTTGATCCTTTTATGGCACTTCTCCGGATATATAAAGTTTTTAAGGATAAGGAATAATCAAAATTCTATTTGCTAATTGTTCTGGGTAAAAGGAATTGGATTGAAAAACCCCATAGCAATATGTCATCACTCAGTCTGTGTGTGCAGAAATTTGTTTTGTACAGTATATTGCATTGACTGCATGAACGCGTGTCACTAGCAAGTTATCTATACTAGTGTTTACACGGGAACCCGGAATATCCGGGTACCCGACTGATTGTGTCGTTATCTGGTTCCGAAGATACAACCCGGGTAGGGATTTTCACAATAGCAGACTACTACTGTTTCAGAATTGTATGTTAAAAGAATAAATCTTAATTTACAAGAATTATAACGTGTTAGCTTCCTTTCTATTCCAACGCAATACAATAAAACAATCACAAAATATTGTCACAGATTGCAGAAATGGTGTTGAACGAGCAATGTGACTAGTAACGTATGTACGCTAGTAGTATTACATGTACTAGTGCCGCATAACTTGAACTCTCTAAACTTACCTACCTATGGTACATATGATGTTTTCTGGACAAAAGGCTAATAGCCTGAGATTCCAGACCTAGAAGTGTTAAATGATTCGTGACTCTCGACCTTGAAGTTAAAGCGAAAAGCCCAATTACACCAGTGCTTTAATCCAGCCTGTTCTTAAACAAATTTAGATTGCATGCTTCCGGGACCTCGTTAGGTAAATTATTCCATAACTTGCAAATCCGATTGGAGAACAAAATTATGTCGAATGCTGGTAAATAAATGTGATTGAAGAATTTTCCTGTTTTTAGAACCCCTTGTTCTAGTATTATTACGAATAGGTAATAAATTTGCAACTCTTGTATCATATATATGTGAGACTATCTTATATACTTCAATCATATCACCTCTTGCTTTTCTGTAAGTTAATGTTGGTAGATCCAGATTATTAGGCCTGTCAGGATATGGCAGACTATGCAAATGTGGGATAAGTTTGGTGGCTCTCCTTTGAACATTTTCGATCAACTCAATGTGTTTTTTCTTTGATGGGTGCCAGACACAATTTGAAAGTCCAAATGAGGTCTTACAAATGCCTTGTAGAGTTGGACAAGAAAGGTTTTGTCAAGATATGTGAATGATCTATGGATAAGTCCAAGTATCACATTTGCCTTGTTGACTTTCTTGTTGATGTGAGCCTCAAAAGTAAGTTAGGAGTCAAAAGTTACTCCTAGATCCTTTCTCATTAGTTACAAATTCAAGATGTGATTCAACATGGTGTAGCATAAATCACTTGAAGGAGAACAACGTGCAATTTCTATACCTTGCACTTGTCTTGGTGAAATTTCAATAGCCATTTAAAGACCAGTTTGCCAAGGAGTCCAGGTCAGCTTGCAAGATATTATGGTCTTGAGTTAAGCTCATTGACCTATAAGTCTTACTGTCATCTGCAAAGAGGTAATGTCAGAGAGATCATTTATATATATAATGAATAAGTTCGGACCCAAAACACTACCTTGTGGTATACCACTCCTCACTGTCACTGAATTAGAAGTACTGTACAACCATTTATTATAACATGCTGTGACCTATTTGTAAGAAAGGATCTGATCCAGCTATATAGTGGATCCACAATACCATATAACTTTAATTTATGAAGCAGACGTTTATGTGGCACCTTGTCAAAAGCTTTCATAAAATCGAGATATGCAATGTTAACCTTCTTATTATTTTCCCATGCTAGGGACAGATCATCTAAAACCTTTAATAATTGTAGAGGAAAAGATCTCCCTTCATGGAACCAAACTGTTGAGGACTAATTAGATTGTTGTTATGAAGATGTTCCATCAAATGGTCTCTAATAATTGATTCCATCGTTTTACCTACAACACTTGTTAGGCTCACAGGGAAACAATTTGATACTAAAGATCAGTTGCCCTTCTTGAAAATAGGTGAGATATTTGCCACCTTCCAATCATCTGGAACTGTCATATTGTCTAAGGACAGTTGGGATAATGTAGTTAGGTATGGAGCAATGGTATCAGAACACACAAAATCCTTGGATGGATACCATCTGGCCCCGCTGACTTAAAAGTATTTAAATAATTTGATTTTTGAAGTACTGTATCATTTGATATGAAAGTAGAACTGAGAGGAACTTGAATATGTCGTTTCTTAAAGTCAGGCATTTTATTATCATCTTTTACCGTGAATATGCTCATGAAAAAATGAAAAATGAAGCAAGACTTTTCAAGGTCGGATGTAGTTGATAATGGTTTACCATGCTCATCGACCTCACTGGTCTGCAAGTAAGCTATGCCCAGTTTGAAGTTTGTTTTAGATTTGTCTTAACCTCAAAACGTTTTAGGGTTTGACTTAGCTTCAGATGCAATCATTTTTTCATGTTCAATCCGTGCTTTTCTGGTCATAGCGCGCACTTGATTTCTTCTTACACGACAATACTCTAAATACTTCTAGTGATCTTTTGTCTCAACATATCTCTGCCAACACTTCTCTTTCTTCCTTACTTTTTTCAGAATATCCTTGCTAAGAGTAGTGGTGCCTTTCTGCTTCTTTAAACGAGTTGGATTAAGAATTAGATCATATTTATTAATACAATCAGACATATCTTTAATAACTTTCCAGCAAAGGTTAACATTGTTTGATGTACATGTAGGGAATAACATATCAGACAACTCATTATTCATGTCTGCAAAATGACCTTTATCATACAGGTAACACAAAGAAGTATTACTATTATGATGAACACAGCAATTCAGTTGAAATGTGATTACTCCGTGATCACTCTTACCAATACCATATTGGAGGCCTATGTTAGAAATTAAGTATTTGTGACTAGTAATAACAAGATCTAAAATATTAGCTCTTTGCCCCACTCTAACTCTGGTGTGGAAGTTAATCAATTGATATAAAAAGCAGTTACGTAAACACTCAATAAATCTGTTATTATAATTATGAGGATTGTCATGAGTACTACACCAGCTAGGCCAATTTATATCTGGGAGCTTGAAGTCTCCTACAATACATAGACTACTAAATTGAGTAGAAACAGAGCGAAGTAACTCGATTAAACTATCATTATTCAACTTACTAGAGCTAGGACTCCTATATATACAACCGAATAAAAGCTTCTTGTTGTCAGAACAATTTAAGGTTACCTAAATTATGTCACTAAAGTCAGAATCAATAAATAACTTCAGTGTAGTTTATGGAACTATCAATATAAACAAGTATACCTCTGCCCACATTACTAGATAGGTTACTGCATATTAAGTTGTACCCTTTGAAATAAAACTCAGCAACACTAACATTATACCTACCATTCTTAGGTTTAACCTCAGTTAGAGCTATAACGTTAGGCTTAGGAATCATATTATCAATAAGAAAAGAAATCTCAATCATCTTATTAGGCAAACTGTCAACATTTGAATATAGTTTATTTAACTGATTGTGAGTGTGCTTATATATAAGTGCAGAGGGTGTAGATGCCTCTAGTCATCTGGTGCTGCAGTGTTCTGAACCTGCAGTCTTACAGTACAATGTGTCTTGCCCAGGGAAGGCCCCTCAAGGGAGTGCAAGCCATTATTTCTTTCCCTTGCCGCTTGTATAAGTCTGCTATTTATCTCCCTTTGCTCTTTGGACATATCATGGCTAAGGATCTTTGCTGTACAAAAGAAAATATATCCAAACCAGTGTGCAACAAGCAGCGTATGTAGTATGCTGTAGAAAAAAAAATATATTGCAGTTGTACATTACCAAACTATTTTGACAGCGTGACTGCTATTTGCTGAAAAAAATTGTAACACCTATTTTGAACCAATCACAAGTTCTTAGCATAACGTTAATGAGGTGGAATCGTGTATTTGATAATCCAAAATACGAAGTGACCCGTCCCGTGAAATTTCGAGGAAGTGAGTATGTTATTATTTTATGGTATTTTATGAAGACAGGTTAATAAAAGAGACAAGAAACATTTGTATTCTATTTCTTTATTCACAAAAAAGAAGAAGATACGAAACAAGAAATATCACAAGATTTTACAAGGTACACTGTAAGATTTTAACACATATACTAACTTCCGCAAGAAAATATTGAAAAGGCCTTATCGGCACATCGGATAATGCAGGTCGGGTACCCAGTCCAATTTTTGGACCTATGCAAACATTAACCAGTGCCGCATAGGATATTTCCCCACTTAGTTATGCAGATTTTGTTGCTAGGCAAATTCATTGGTAAATGGTTGAAAAAGCTGTCAATCATTACTTCTAGGCCTATGCTTTCTGAAATAATTGTTTGTCAGAAATTCTTAAAGCAGGTATTGGATATATCAGCACAAAAAACAGCTCTTAAGCTCAGGCTCACCTGCCTGACATAGCCACTTGCTTCTCTGGAAAAGAAGCTTTTATTGTGAAACCAGCACAAAAAATACAAACAAAAGGTGTGTTTTACATGTAGGTCTTGTTTCTCAATTTCCCATTAGTCAATACTGTATGTTGTCTAGTGAATGCAAAGCCTTGGGTGTCTTTTCTGGCTAAACCTGAATGAATCTAGAACTGGGAAATGGTCATACTTATCTCAGAGACAACAAAAGTTATTCATATTGATGGAAAGAAATGGTGAAGTGGCTTCGTAAATAACAACTATGTGTTTTGCTGGAGGGGAGATTTGAACTGTTTAGCTAACAGGCAAGATAATTTGTACAAGGGATTTAAAATGAAGACTTTCAACAGAAGAGAAGTTTAGAAGTTCATTAGTGTTTTGATGTTTCAGAAGTGATAGCTTCCTGGTTGAAGAGGGTACAGTATGTGGTGAGATTCAGGGCCATAATTCCTGAGGGAGAGGGAGGGGAGGGAGGGGGAGGGGGACCTGTTTTCAGCATAATTGTTCAAATTCAGTACATTTTGGGAAAATTTGCCTCTAAAATTTTTGCAAAAGTGTTTACTTCCCTTAATAAGCCCATTCTCTATACTAGCTTTGAATAGTCGAGCATACTGTCCTTTCGACAGTTCTTGTTGTTTTGGAAACCGACCGGTTTTACGTCGGGCAAAAGCGTGCAAGATTTAACACATTACAGGGGCCAAAATTCCAGCTGTTCTGAGAACAGTGTTTGTTTTTAACAGGAACAGTGAATTTTTAAATATCACTGTTCCGTGAAACAGTGTTTTCTTTTTTTCTGTTTTTTCTCAAAAATATAACATCAAAATCCTGCAAAATATTGTTTTTTGCTCATAAAATGTGTTCTAAGAGTAAAATCTCTCGTAACAAATATTTTTTAAGGTATGGAAAACCTTTTTATTCCCACAATTACCAGCGCAATGGATCATAGATGGACCGCTAAAACTAACAATAACATAACTTTAGGTTTTGATCTCACTCTGTCAAGACCCGTTTTACAAGCTGTAAAATTGACTACAAAATACACGGTGAAAATTCTTTAATGGTGGAGATTTGTACATTTACATGTACCTGATGAGTCAAATAAATTTTGCAAGAATTTTTTGATATAAATTGCAAAAGAAAAGGGCAAAAAGGATTTCAGCAGAGCTGAAATTCTGCATGCTTCGCAAAGATCACAGCCATTTTATAAGAGGACAGATAAACTGTATTTCCGGGGTGATGGCATGGTTTTGAAATTGATTATAGAGAGGCGCCGAGGTATCACAGTATCCAAGGTTTGCACTGAAAGCCCTAGCGAGTATGGCAAAAACGTTACACAATGTGAAGATTAAATCATAATTTATACTGTAGAAATGCGCCTTTCACTATTTGGAAAGCAAAATTCCAGCATCTATTTGGGCAATGGGGTCAATACCTTTGCCATTCTGGTTGCACAATTTGTTTACTTAGCATTGTAAATTCAAGCAGTTTTGGTGTACTGTAATCACGGTACTAAGCACATGTATGTGATACACGCTTGCTTTTTAGGCATTTACTTGTTTACTAAAATCCCTAAACGTTTACAGCTCTAAAAGTATTTCAGTACACGTTCCACGTGGAATGCATTTCAGTACGTACTGTACTACCTGGGGAACAGTTTCCCTGGGCTAAGCTTAATTGGGGATTTATTTACTAACAGGGATATATTTTTTGGGGGAATTTAATGCTTGCTTGAAAAGTGCTCCATATGTAGAATAAATAACTAGAAACAATGATATGCGTGTGTGATAATTCTGAGAAATTAATGTGGGATGCAAGACCTCATTAAGATAAACTTTGTGTGTGACCCCATTTTGGGTTTTCTTGACAAAATTCAAGTTCCCACCACATGGTGTAGTTAAATTGACCGTGTCACTCGTATAACTTCCATAATCGGCTGGAAGAGGTTAGAATTACCCATTGACCCACACATAATTTATACAAAACAGCTCATAACTTTTGTTAAAAGCATATTTTATGTTCAAACATTCCCTTTTAATTTTTTTGTTTTGTTTTGTTTTGTTTTTGGGGGATATATAATTTTAGCTTGTAGTATGGTCAAATTGACCCCCCCCCCCCCCACATATTCATAATCTTCAAAAGAATTAATTATGTCTCACTCACATCCCTGATACTGTGTTTTCGTGTGTTAACTAATGCAACTATCATTCGTTCTGTTACGTATTTACCCCGTACATATGATACGATATGTGTTACAGCCTTACTTGATTTAGAATTTCAATATGTGTGCAGCAGCCTTATGACTATTATTTTTTTTTTTCTCTTACAGGTATATTTTGACAAAAAGGTGTATATTATGTCCAATTAAAGCAAGGACTGCATTTTTATTAGCGAAAATGTTGAAACAGTAAAACTTTACCTGGAACAGTGAAATTTGATCTGGAACAGTAAGATTTGATCTGGAATAGTGAAATTTGATATGGAACAGTGAAAGTTGATCTGGAACAGTGAAATTTGATCTGAAACAGTGAAATTTGATCTGGAACAGTGAAATTTGATCTGGAACAGTGAAATTTGATCTGGAACAGTGAAATTTGATCTGGAACAGTAAAATTTGATCTGGAACAGTGAAATTTGATCTGGAACAGTGAAATTTGATCTGGAACAGTGAAATTTGATCAGGAACAGTGAAATTTGATCAGGAACAGTGTTTTTTTAAAGCACTGTGGTGAAAGCACTGTTACATGGACTGTTCCATGGAACAGTGCTGAATTTTCATTTTATTTAACGCCGCCATTAGTCCATGGAAGTATCTCTGGTAAAGTTAGGGGAAAGTCTGTGTATACTGTTGGTGCCCAGGACAGTAATTCAATGCAGCACATACTGCACTGTACAGAGTATGCAGTACGTATTCAAAGCTTAAAGGCCACATATCGTCTTATCATGATAATATAGAGATATAAAAAATACAACGCAATCCAAAGTTTCTCATTGGTGAAAATATTTGTACAATCACTGACAAACCAATCAACTACTGCGTTCTAATTTGTATCGCTACTTATTGGTGAGGGGTCAAGAAAATTTCTTGAGGCGACACTCTCTCTTTTTAAAGGAATATTCCCATGGATTTTCATTTTTTTCATATATGATAGGGAAATTTTGTAGAAACAAAGTGGTGAAAAATCTATGTTAATGTCTTATTACGTTTAGAAGTTATAACAATTTAAAGAGTAGAAAAATGTTCTTAAAACCACCTCGTACAATATATGTTCTTCAGCTTGGTGATGTCATCAAGGTAATTCCAGCACAGTTTTTATGTATTTCCTATCAATTTAGTCACACTTTTTTTTACATTATTGAACAGCATTTTTGTTTCATAATAGAGATAGGTGGAATACATAATTTACAAGAAAACATTTTGTGTTTTTTTGGTGTACATCACATTTACAATGAGAAAAAATTCCAAATCATTTTTAAAGAAATACAAAAGACATTTTGTTGAAATTGTCTCTTAGACATCACAGATGTTGCCAATCAGTCACTTATGTCCAAATTTAAAAATAATTTAAAATTTTGTAACTTCTAAACGGAATAAGATATTAACAGTTTTTTCACCACTTTGTTTCTGAAATTTTTCTCTATCATATATGAAAAAATGAAAATCCATGAGAATATTCCTTTAACAGTTGTACAGTATCTGCTGAGAATCAAAGGCATAATAAATCAATATCTTTGTAGAAAATAAGATGGGATCCAAGTTTATTCTGGCAAAATTTGCCCAATTTTGTTTCAAAATTTGTTGGCAGCCATCCAGTAAATGATGTTGATGATCTGTTTGCACAGGTTTTTGCATTGTTTTTGCCTGAAGGCATCCATTGTTTTTGCCCAATTTGTAATTACAGTATTATTAGGGATACTATAGAGTATTATGAAGGGTCTAGTATATTTGGTTGAAAAATGGTTGCTTGTGGATCAGCAATGCAACTTGCATTGCAATACAGTAGGTCACACTTGACAGGCAACCATACATGTAGGGGTTATTTGTGTTAGGCTGCATAGGAAAAACCTCAAACTTTGTTATTTTTATTTTTATTTAAAAACTCCTGCATCCCTGGTCATAAAACTCTTAAAAATGGCAAGATAAATTCATTAACAATCTACCCCCTGCAAAGAATATTTTAAAAGGCTGCAAATCAGGGGAAATTTGAGACACGTTTTGAGGCCTTAAAAATGAAATTCCAGTCGTTTTTATTACCAAAATCAAGTTAAATCAAACTATTTACATTTGATCATGAACAATTCTGAAATTTAAGTTGAAATTACCCTTCCAAAGATATATTGACCATTATTTAGTCATAAATTTGATAGAGGCTTCAAACAAATGGCTGTTTTAAGTCTAACATGGCTTTCAGAATAGCTTCTAATTTCCCCCAATTTTACACCTTAGAAGGAAAGTTTTTGAATTTGTTTGCAGGGAATGGATTGCTAACGAAGTTATCTTGCCAATTAGAGTTTCATGAGTCAAAATTCAACAAAATTTAAGGATTTTGCTATGCAGTCTAACTCTAATGACCCCTACCTATGGTTTCCATTTCAAGTGTGGCCTATATAAAAACGTGTGGCAAGGGAAAAGGTTCATGATTTGTTGAAAATTGGGACGGGCTCAGAGACATACCCCAGCTGTGTGCCCATGATAATAATTCCTTACCAAAATTTGGCATGTACTGTATGGTACATAATCTGTGCAAATGTTGTGTAAGCAATATACACAATTCTGAGACACTGAGAGGGAAGTAGAAGCACCTCTGCATTGGTCTAAAAGGGCTTCAGAAGAAAATGCAAAATTTCCAATTATGGGAACAATTGATGGTATTGTCACTGTCCAGCATTATGTACAGCAATGTTTGACACATACTGTACAATATTCTTCTTTTACTGCAACAAGAAGGTAGTTCTCAAATTTTCTGTCAGAAATGTTAATGCAGCAACTTTTGTCATGATAGGGATGGCAAAACGGCAGTAGCGCAGGCGGTCAGTTGGAGAGAGGAACTTGTATCTGCCCTCATTTAACAGGTGTGAATTCGTAACCATAATTTACGCCTTAGGTATCACTTTCAAATTGATAATTGACCCCACACTGTGTTGGCCTAAATAACGTGTTGGGTGGATACAAAGGAACCACATGCTACAGGAGGAAAATACCGCCAATAGTCTACTGCATGTGTACTGTACACCATGTGGAAACTATATAGGCAGGGAACTGCTTTGTGGGAAATTGGTTACTCCATCATGTTTAAAATCAATAGTACAGAGTTGATTTACTTAAGCTGTAGAGAGAAAGTATTTTCAAAATTTTACGGAAAGTGACCCAAGGTATTTTTTATTTAGTCTTCAGTTTAGTAGCTCTTTCAAATAAAATATATTTTCAGAAGCACTCTTTAACGTTGATTTTGAGTAAAACCAAATTGAGAGAAAATCTTTACATGTACTGTACATTAGTCAGATGGCAGTCAAAAGTACAGCACTGTATTTAATACTGAGGATACCTGCCCTGCAGTGATCATTCACCTTCCTGAGTCCACCACACCAGGGCTTGAATTACCCTTCTTTCCATGGGGATAGGGAAACAATGCCCTTTGTTGATTTTTTTCCCTTTTCAAGTCATTTAAAAAAAAGAGGCTTTGATTATACTTGATACTCCTCAGGCTAGTGGCTACAGAAATTCTGGTTACTGTTTTATACTCCAAAGCCTATTTTTGCTACAGTATGTTGATAATTAAAGTTTTTGCCATACAAAGTGTCACTTAATTTTCATTTCACCCCAGCCATTTGTATGTGGATACATGTTTGATGTTATAAGTCAAGTGATGTCCTATATAGAGACCTTGTTTGTCCCCCCCCCCTTGCCCTTTTTGCATGTAGACATTCCTGAATACTGTAAATAAGTATGTTAATAAGACATTCCTAAATACTGTAAATTTCCCATTTGTATGTGGATACATCATGTTATAAAATGATGTCCTATATAGAGACCTTGAAGTCTTTTTCTAGACACCACAAATACAGATCTTGAGTTATTCACAAATACAGATCTTGAGTTATTGCTGACATCAGTGTGCCTATATAATGCTCCTATCCTCTTTACAATTGATAGGCAAGGTACAGTATTGTCCCATAAATACTTTCAGGAGTAAATGCCGCCATGCTAGTAACGTTACGTCCAGTTGTCAATTATGCCAATTGATCGAGAGAAATATGTCATGTTATGATCACACATCCACCAGACTGAACATAGGGGCCTCATGGGTTATTGATAACATCACAGATATCTTGAAATCAATAAGGAAAATTGAAAACTGGAAGTGACATTACTAGCCAGCGGTGTCACTTCTGAATTCATTGATGGGACTATAACTTTCCTTTTAATGGTTTCTGTTTTCATGTTTTAAAATATTTGACCAGCCAGTGAATGAAGTATTTAGTCTGTGAATCTGAAATTCTGAATATTGAGTCAAGGAACTCACTGCTCAGTGCTTGAATTCTACAGTATACGTACTTAGTGCTTGAATTCTACAGTATACGTACTCAGTGCTTGAATTCTACAGTATACGTACTCATTGCTTGAATTCTACAGTATACGTACTCAATGCTTGAATTCTACAGTATACGTACTCAGTGCTTGAATTCTACAGTAAACGTACTCAGTGCTTGAATTCTACAGTAAATTCTACAGTACTCAGTGCTTAAATTCTTGAAGTACTCAGCTTGAATTCTACAGTATACGACTCAGTGCTTGAATTTCTACAGTACTAGTGCTTGAATTCTCAGTGCTCAGTGCTTGAATTCTACAGTACACGTACTCAGTGCTTGAATTCTACAGTATACGCACTCAGTGCTTGAATTATACAGTATACGCACTCAGTGCTTGAATTATACAGTATACGTACTCAGTGCTTGAATTCTACAGTATACGTACTCAGTGCTTGAATTCTACAGTATACGTACTCCGTGCTTGAATTCTACAGTATACGTACTCGGTGCTTGAATTCTACAGTATACGTACTCAGTGCTTGAATTCTACAGTATAAGGCTCTAATGTTGATCTTTGTGTTCTACACTAGGTCTATTTTGTAAAGCATTTCTTATGTCAAACTGTCACTATCATATCTCTCTTCATAAACTTTGTTTATGAAATATATTTATATTTTCGGGATGCTAAGGTAGGATTAACTTTTTTATTTCAGTTTATTCCTGCCCTTACATTTATTCAAATTTGATTTAACCATTTTCAATATGGAAATATATGTCGGAACTTTCAAGGAAGTAAACAAGACAACAAATCAGAAGATTACTCATTTTATGTCTCAAAGTTATTTTGACGATCGTAAGTTGTATACCGCGGCGGTCGAGTACATTTTTGTGATGACAAAAGATCGCATTACCATGGCGGGAATGGTGAGGTAGGATAAACTTGTTTTATTTTACTTTCTTCCTGCCCTCATATCCCCAAAACTGATGCAACAAATAGGTTATAATTCTCCAAATATAACCTTTTTCATATAATAAAACTAAATCGAAATTTTCGAGGAATAAAGAAGACAAAACAGAAGATAGGCCTAACTATTTTCTTTTTCAAATTTATTTTGAAGATCGTGAACTCGTATGCCTCGGCAGTAGCGTCCATGAAATGTCTATATTTTCACAATAGCAAAGTCTTATAATATACTGCGGTGTTTGCGGTCCATCTTATGTGTTTATCATCATGTTAGTAAACTCATATACCGCGGCGGCCGCATCCATCCAATCTGAAAGATGCCACATGGCTTGAAACCTCTCATGCGTGAATTACCCAGCTCATTAGAAATGGTGATACGCGGCGCCGAGTGTGAATGGTCTATTGTTAACAGTCCTTTGTATAGTAACAGTCTGAAGCTGCAGGCTGCAGTAATACCGTGGCCGCCGCTATATGACAAGGCCTAATTAGTAATCGAGGGCAACCCTTCCTTAAAAAACAAAGCTTGTGACAAGCTAACAAGCTTTAAAAAGTAATAACTCCAAAACACAACAAGATATCAAACGATTTCTTCCTTTAATAGTTCTTTATCATATTCCTTTAAACCAAGGAAGAATTGGTGCAGTTTATAGTACTGTCTTTGCTTTGCTATGCTATGCTATGCTATATCATATAGTGGACATACAGTAACTGGCCATGTTGCCATGTTGAGTATTATTGACCTTACCTTAATCTTAAAAATAAGTTTTCTTTCCATCCATTTTGCTCCTCAGTCCTTTACTTTGATATTAAAATAATAATATAAAACATAAATTGCAATATGTCAAAATATTTTGAGCTTTACCTTGATACCCACGGCAGCTTTCATCTTGTATAAATCCCTGACCTTATGAGTATTCAGTTCTTGTTGGTTGTACATGGTTAACTATTGACCCAGTTACAGTATCTTAGCTGTTAAGGGCTCCCTAAGGTGTTTGAAACCAACCCCAAACCAAAGCCGCAAAATATCAAAGGATGTTTGGTGAATAATTTATGAGGATAGTTAGGATTGGAGGAGTAGAAGTTTTGGCTTAAAGTTGCTTTAATGCTTTGAAGAATGACCTATGGTTGACAGACGTAATTTGTTGAATTAACTGTTGGGAAGTTGATTAGATGGGCCCCTCTTCTTTGTTTATAATTCATGCATCAGAAATATGATCGTAATATGGGTATTGCCAAAGAGAGGCCTACACATAATACCACGTAGGTGTACTGAATTGTGCATACTGTATTTTGATGGGGTTATCTATGGAAGCTGCAACTGACAGTAATATTTTATGGAAGAATGCGCATAACAGAGTGCAGATGAATAGTATCATTGCAAGGAGGTACCCTTTGATCATTGTTTCTGCTACATGTACAGGGAGTACATGTCATGCACGGATCCTATATCACTGTGCTAGCTTCCATTATGAAGTAAATTTTGGCATTGGTGTGGGTATTCTTTACAATTCAAATTTTGAGGGGCATAATTCACCTGCAGCCCCTGTAAAATGAATAAAGTATAATTTTAGCAGAAATATAAATTAAAAAATTATGAAATTGAACATTTTAAAGCAAAACATTTAGAAAATTGTTTAGAGTTTACATAAAGTGCTGATCAGGTTATTATATTTGATTACATGCTGCATTGATTTGAGTGTTTATCACATTCTGCCACATTAAATGGTTGTGCTCCTTCATAATATTATGTATAATATATACTGTTCTCATCCACTTCAACAACAGCAACTCCTTCTTTCTTCGCCCCAGCCTCCATCTCAAAGATTCCATTACTCCCAGTAAAGACAGTTCTCGCTTCCTCAGAATCACTCTCGATCGAAGCTCTCCTATCTCCCCCACATCAATATCCTCAAAACCAACTGTCACAAAACCCTTAATCTCCTCAGGGTCCTCTCCAGCACTGACTGGGGAGCCAATCATCTCACCCTGCTCACCTTATACCGCTTCCTCCTCAAGTCCAAGCTGGACTACAAGCAGCTTCATCTACGCCTCCACCCGCAAACTTTACTTGAAACACCTCAAGGTTACTAAAAACACTGCCCTGAGGCTCTGCCTTTGCACCACCCATACCAACCCCATCACCTGTCTCCACGTAGAGGCCAATAAACTCCCCTTTGACCTCGGTTGCACCAGGACTGGCCTCTGCTTCGCCTCGTATCCTCACCGATTCTCCAAACCCTCGCTTCCATTCCATTCGCTCTCCTTTTTCACCAACTTCTTCAACAAAAACATCCCCCACCTTTCCAGATCCAGATGCACTCTCACTTCACCAAAGCTAACATAAACATTTTCTCGATTGACAGGCACACTATCCCTCCCATGCCCACGTAGGTTAGCAATCCCCCCAAGGTTTTTCCTTGGCCTTTCCTCCTACATAAAAGCTCTCCACAACCCAGCCTTCTTTCCTCCAAATACTGCCAACTCAATAGACATATCCACAACTTTTCTTTCTTCTTCACCAACAGCTCCACACGGTAAGGCTCCTCTGCAGCCGCCGCCTCCTGTCCTTGACTCACCCTCTTCTCAAGGTTGCCCGATGGAACCTCGATCTACTCTGCTGAAGCAGAGGCCATCCTCCTGTCCTTAAACTTTGTTGAACTCTCCTTCCGCCCCTGCTTCGTCATCTTCTTCGACTCTAAATCCGTTCTCACTGGCATCCTCAACATGGTCTGGTCCAACCCAATCATCCTACAAATCCTCAATAAACTTCATGCTCTTTCCTCCTTAGGGGAAAAAAATAATCTTTTTATGGATCCCCAGCCATGTTGGCATTCCCGGCAACGAGAGAGCCGACAATGCTCTGTCGAATCACATCTATCTTTTTCCTATCCCGCACCCAGACCTCTGTTTCTCCACTTCCAGCTACCTCAGTAAGACCTGGCAAGACTCCTGGAATCACGAGACCATTAACAAACTTTACACCATCAAACCCAAAGTCAGGACCAATGTCCTTCTGCACAGTCGCAACTGCAGGGAGGATGTTGTTATCAACCGCATCCGCCTTGGCCACACCTTTTTCACTCTCACCTACTTTCCGGCTCCCCTGCTCCTCTTTGCCTTGAATGCAACACCGATCTCTCGATCAAGCATATCCTCTTAACCTGTCTCATATACCTGAACTCCAGATCACACCTCTCTCCCTCTCTCTCAATTTCCGATCTTTTCAAGAACAATCCTACCTCCCAACTTCATCACCTTTCTCAGCAACAGCAATTTATTCCACCTGATCTAAACCTCCTTTCCTTCCCTCCTCTGCCTTACCTTCTTCACCTTCCTTTTATTACCTTAACTTCTTTCCCTTATTCACCTACTCTCCCTCCCTCCCTCTCTCCCATCTCTCTTTCCTCTCTGTCCTGACTCAAGCACCTTAGTTTTTAACACCTTTTTGGCACATTTGACCCGATTTAAGAAGCAACTGTATCGGCTACCCGTACAACAGTCAATTCTTTTTAGTATCAATTTTTGGTCATCAAGTGAATTTCAAGCAAAACTAATGCTAATGCCTTTCTGTGTCAGATGGTGGTGGTGAAGGGGGGGGGGGGGGGGTACAGTGAGCATCAGTGTACATCATACATGTATTCACAGTAAGTTTAAAATTGGCAAAGAGGCATTTAAGCTTTCATGCTATACTGTAGCTCAAATAAATTAGGATGTTCACACACATACAACCAATATCATCAAATTCCCACATCAATTGCCTTTGGATATTCCTGATAACTTAGCAGGTTGATGTCTACACGTTTGTTACCTTATGGTGACCTACGAGGCATTGAAAACTTTACCTTAAAATTACATGGAATTAATACTCTCTCTCTCTCTCTAGGTACCAAGTCTGGAACAGACATTGGCAATCATGACCCTCCAATCACTTCTGTTTAGAGTTAAATGCATAAACTTGTTACTTAGACTGTTGTTGGTTGCCCACAATGCCCAGTTGTTTAAGCTCTAGACATATTTAACTTGCTGCTTTCCTCTGCTTCTTTTGCCTTCAATTTCCCCACATACTGCAAGCTGTTCCAACCCACCCTCCTGATAAACATGCTCAAAAAATTCCTTCTGTCTCCTTCTGAGGGTATTGAGTAGGGGCCTGTCCATGCCTGAAGCTTTGAAGACATCATTTGTTTTCCTTTCTGTCCAAGATATTTTCAACATTCTCCTAATGAACCACATTTCCATAGTTTATAATCTTTTCTTGATGTCACTGGTAATTGTCCAGCATTCACAGCCATAGAGAAGAGTAGACCATACATATGCCTTCAAGACACGGACTTTCGTGTCCATTCCAAATATTTATATTCTTCAGAATTGGATTCAATTTTATAAACAGGTCTTGGGAATTGCGTTTTCTAACTTCATTCATGCACCGACTATCTGATGTTAGTGTGTAGCCCAAGTACTTCAACTGTTGTACTTAATTAATTATTTCTCCTTGGCTTCGTATACTACATAATGGGTCTATGGCATTTTTTTTAACCACCGTGCATTCTGTTTTCTTTACATTTAGAGACAGCCCTCTCTTTTCACTTTCTTCTACAAGTTTATCCAGAAGAGGCTGCAGTTTTTCTTCTGACTCTGCTATAAGTACTGTGTCATCTGCATAGCGTAGGTTATTCATATTGTGGCCTCCAACTTTCAGCCCCTCAAGACTGTTGATGTTACGTAGTATTGTTTCACTGTAAATGTTGAAAAGACCTGGTGACAAAACACCCCTGCCTGACTCCTCTTCGGATTACCTTCAATTCACTGTAATCTCCTTCAAGTCTTATTGCCGCTTCCTGGTCCCAGTACAGGTTTCTTATAACTCTTAGGTCTTTTCCATCAATGTTCAAATTACTGAGTATTTCAAAGAGATCTTCATGTTTGACTTTGTCAAAGGCTTTGGAGTAATCAATGAAACATCAATATAGATCTTTCTATACTTCTATGCACCTTTCCATGATCATTGAAAGTGTAAATATTGCATTCCTAGTGCCTTTGTCTACAACAAAACCAAATTGTGTTTCTGAAATTTCTGGCCGGATACTATTTCTCATCCTGGACATGAGAACACGAAGCAAGACTTTGGTGATATGACTCATCAAGCTAATGGTCCTGTGTATTTCGCATTCTGTTGCACCTGGTTTCTTGGATAAGGTTATGAAGATAGATTTGCTCATATCTGGTGGTATCTCTTCTGTATCATATATCATATTTAAAAGCCTAGTTATAGTTTCAATGCCTACATCATCAAGAGCTACAAAAACTTCAATTGGCATTATGTCAGGTCCTGATGCTTTGCCATGTTTTATGTTACTGATGGCTCTTTGCACTTCCTCCTTTAGTATTGGTAGGCCCTCCATGTTGTTTTTAACCAAAAATTGATACATGAAACATTAATGTTGTCGGCCTCTATTTATTTCTCTTCAGTTTTGATCATGAGGAAATTCACACTGGTTAGACATTTTAGAGCTGTTTTCTGGCCAATTACCAAAGCAAAAGCCTGTAACAAATCTTATTTCTGGTAAATATACTTGTTTTGCAACATGTGCAGTACTTATACCCTGACTGTATGTTGTGTGTTACAGTAAAGGGCTGTCACGATACGGGAACATTTTATATTGATTATCATGGACGAAAATATTGCAATATATCACCATATTGCGATATCTATGATTATGATTATTAATTTTGGAAAACTGCTTAGCCTTTCAGTATGTAGATCTTATTTATCCTGTAAAACTTAAGAGATATGGAAAGGAAGCATTGTAGAGAATCTAATATTCAGTTAAAATCTCTTTCATTTGATCTTGAATATTATTTGGAGTTCTGTTCCACAAATTTTTGCTTTAATATGCAGTTTACATGTAAAAATGGCATATATCATATGGTGGTCAGGATATTTTTGATATCATGGAAACAACAATATCACATTATCGCGATAATCAACATATCGTATCAGCTCATTACGGTATGTGAGCCATCTTTTGCCCATACATTTGTTTTAAGGTGTATATTTTAACGATGAAGTTTTCTTAACACTGATGTCATCAAAATTGGTTCAAATTTACCGATATAACAGGGCAATCTTGGCTACTGTATTTTTTGTAAATGGTTTATTTCTTGAATGTCTATCATTATTCTTTGAAGTAGTGCAGCAAATTCGGGCCCATGAATCTTAACCATACCCCCATGGGTGTCGCTTGCAGGGGCACCAAGGGGCCAAATCCCTTTGCTGGAACCTTAAAGTTTTGAAGAGGGAAACAATTTTTTCTGTGAACCCATCTCATACATGTAGATAATGTAGTACACTAAACATGGCATGGTCAGTCAGGGTGTTGTCTAAATGACAACTCCCTGGGTTAGCAGACATAGTAAAATGACTAGTCAGACAGGATTTACCCTCTATTAATGTAGACAACACTCTCTAACGAATTACTTCACCATCAGTTCATCTTTTGTAATATAAAACATGTAAGGTTTGGCTTAATGGCATACTGTTAATTCAAAAACATAGGTACAGGTCTGTTCCAACAAAGAAGTAGTTGTACCGTGTATAAATGGCCACCAAAGTTTTCACCACAAAGAAGCACATGAAGTACCATTTGTCCATGCATGGCCATCAGTCAATGAGAGTTGGGATGTGGTTTTGTATACATATTATCAGCTCGTTATCCCTCACTTAAAGTGCAGGGAATCCCTTTAAGTGTCCATATAGCTTTTGTGCAACTTGTGTCAGGTAATCTTGTTTTGAGTTCATGTCTCATTTGACCTGATTTCAGATTTTGCTTTTCTTTCGAAAATTCTACAAATTAGCTCTCTTATTCAATTGGGAGACAAAATCGGGTTTTGGGTGGTTGCTGTCAGTGGGTTCTACTGGGTTTAACCCACATCATGAAGTGATCCAATATTGGTTTTGTCAGGAAGCCATACAATTTGCTGCTCTCATGTTTGCACTCATGGAAAAACCTTTTCATTCTTTAAGTGTCCCATTTGCACATTAAAGGCAAATCAAAAAAAAATTGTCACATAAAGCTCAGTATATGTCACAGAAAGCTGTTTAAAGTGAAAACAATCATTCTTGGTCTTTGCCAGTTAGTCAGAAAATCAGTACAAATATTTGGTGTGAAGTACTTTACTGTTAGTATTGTTCACAGACTAGTCCAATCCCCCGCCCCACCTCTACTTTAAAATAAGATATTATCAGTCAAAGCTTATTAACAGATCTCTGACACCATTTTGTATATTAGGGGGACTTGTACCAAACAAAATGTGAAATGTGCAAATATATATGCTTTAAAAAATACTGCATTAGAAAATCTTAAAGAGGCCATGTCCCCTCCTCTTGTCCATGTGGTGGTATGTAATATTCACCATCATGATATATATATATATATATATATATATATATATATATATATATATATATATATATATAAATATATATATATATATATATATCTATATATATATATATATATGTATATATATAAATATGTATACATATAATGTATATATATATATATATATATATATGTATATATATCTATATATATATATATATATATATATATATATATATATATATATATATATATATATAAATATATATATATATATATATATATATCTATATATATATATATATATGTATATATATAAATATGTATACATATAATGTATATATATATATATATAATATATATATTTATGTATATACACACAAGAGTGTCATAAACTCAACCTCCTCACCCCTGCTGCCCCCATTTTGAAGAAGAAATGCAATTATATGGATAAGGCATTCATGGTTCAATGATTGGTGTTTACTCTCTTCAAACACAAATGAACAGGTTGTATCAATATACATATACAGCATATCATACGTAGATATTGCATATTGATATGGTAAATTTTAACAAAACATCTGTACAATCATTTTGTTCGTGAAGTTCTTAGATTTTGCCGACAATTTATCTTCTTTTGTTTTGTAAGTAGGTCATCGGCATATTTCAAAAAGAAAAATGAAGACACCAGTTAATTTGAAAGAATTTCATTTCTGAGGCTGAATTTCCATCAGGGGAAGTTCTTTGGTGCACACTTGGAACATGCTATGAATGCTACAACTGCCTTTGTTTTTATTACAACAAATATTAGAAATTCAGAGTATACAAGTAAGTACGTAGCTTGATCCAGAAAGGGGCAGGGTGTCACTGACCTATTGGGGCATTGTTAAGGCAACAAGGGCATTTGAGGGCAGGTTTGTGGGCACTTTAGATAAGGGAGTAATCAATATAATAAGTAGTGTTATTGTAGTTCTCAATAGTATGTTTTTGTGAACAAAATGTTGAGTGCTTATTTAAAAAGGGCAGGGTGGAGGCAATGAAGGGGAGGGTGGAGGCAATGAAGGGCAGGGTGGAGGCAATGAGGGGGAGGGTAGAGGCAATGAAGAGCAGGGTGGAGGCAATGAGGGGGAGGGTGGAGGCAATGAAGGGCAGGGTGGAGGCAATGAGGGGAGGGTGGAGGCAATGAAGGGCAGGGCGGAGGCAATGAGGGGGAGGGTGGAGGCAATGAAGGGCAGGGTGGAGGCAATGAAGGGGAGGGTGGAGGCAATGAGGCCGGGCAAGGTGGAGCACCTCTCTGAAAAAATGAAACTAGGGGCATAAGTATTGGTGTTTCTTCCTTATTTTGTCTCTTACTGAAAATATACCAGTAGTAAAATGTACCCTTTAACAACCAAATAAAACAAACATTTAGTTTTGTATATAGCACTTTAAAATCTGTTTAATAACATTTTAGTTTTCTGGTAGTAACTTATCAAACTATTAATACAGATTTGTGATGTTTGACTGGTCAAGTTGTGAATCCATTTCCACCTAAATTGATATTCTTCCCCTTAATTCCCCATACATGAGCAATATAAAAATTCATGTATATGTGTGTGTACATAATAATAAAGATACTACCCTCACTATCCCCCATAATTTCATCTTGCACTCAAGTTTTAGTTTGCGTCCATGAATTCACAGGTCTGGTTATGCCACTAGGTGTGCCTCCATGCTACAATTTATCATCCTAGATTTTGTACAAAGGAGCTGGTGGCCAGAAAGTTAGAGGATATTATTCTTGAGTTTCAAGAATATTTAAACACACTTTCCATGCACGTGACAGTACTGACAACCTTTGATACAAATCTTCAAAGCTATCATAAAAAAAATTTTTGGATATCGAACAGTATTTTTTTTAATGACACACTGTAAGTATCAAACATTACATCTGTGATATTTCAAAAGACATCATCACTTTCTGGCTGAGAGCTCCTTTAAAAGTTTATCAGTCATTACAGTGTATTTAATTCAAAGAAGGAAAAATCCCTTTTTACATCATAAAATAAGAGATAAATTGAGATATTATTTTACACAAGAGTAAATATACTATTTGTGTCAATAAACTCGGATACTTCTTCCAAGATGATACATGTAGTAAACACACTTCATCTGCAGTGGTACGAAACATGCATTTCATTGCCGCTTTGATCTTTTCTTATTCATCATTTTGAGTTTACTTTTACGCAGGTATGCGGCAGCATCTTGAGTGCCAAAGAGTACAATTGATTTTATTAATAGAGCAGATGCATTGCCCTAAAAGTAGATCATATCTGAAAACAATATTGTAATAAAATTAATGGAAAATGTATGCACATTTTGACTATGAAAAGGCCAAAACTCTTAACAGCATTGACAGTGCATTTGGGGCAAGGTGGGCTTGAGCTCTCACAATGTTCAACACTATACCACGTCATCAAGTTTTTACTGCCTTCTACAATTTTCTTTGGTCTTCTGAACTTTATACATTATTTTTTGTTCAATTTTAGTTAAAAATCAACACCTGAGATAGTGTCATTATGCCACTGAATAACTTTAAAAGTAATAAATAATTATATGATAATATATATGATATTACAGTAATAATAATGTATCTAATATATTATTAATAACATAGTAATAACATATAACAATATAGTGTTAAGGCAAACACTGAAGGGAGCTTGAATATCACACTAATGCAATGTTATTGAAGTTGTCCTTAAAATATTGTTCAAATTGAAAATTCAGTGTGATATTCGAGTTGCCATTTTTTATATTTTTTTAAATTTAAAGGATTATTTCAGCAGTCAACCAAGTTCATTTTGTGCACTTGTCAGTTGTATGACACACCTCTACTACCCCTGGCAATGTCAGTCAAAGGTGAGTCATTGACATATGAAACTGACTCACATGTGCTTCATTGTACCAAATTGTCAGTTATCAGAGTGACTCAGGGTGAGTCAATTTACTTCAGACCCATTGACTTTGTACAGAGGCGAGTGATTTTGGGTAAGTCAATTGCACAAGAAATATCAGTCACCTAAGTGACTGGAGTGCAGCAATGGACATGTTTTGACCACCCTCCTTGGTGCAATGACTCACCTTGTCCGGGGGTGTAGGGGTGAGTCACACAATTGACAAGTGTATTATATGAACAAGGACTATAAATGAAACATAATGGTAAATAAACCACTTCAATCTTATCTTATTCCATTACAGGATATTCAAGTTTTAAGTTATGCTTCATTTGTGTTGAAATGACGGATACAGTATGTAAAGTCTGCTGTACAGTGGAAGGTTGGCACCCGCATGTATAAATTAATTTAAAATTAATTTAACTGTTTTAGTCATTGAAATATGTTTCCTTAACCTTCAGGTGGTAAATTTAGCTACCTTACTAGATTCCATTTTACTGCAGTACTCTCTGGACATATCCAACAATTTAAGTAAAAAAATATAATAAAATACATAAAAGTCTTTAAGGAATGCGAGTATGTGAAATTACAACTAGTGTGATTTTAGTTGTTTATACAGTACCTCCCCCCCCCTTCCCCTTCCTTCTCTGCTGGAAAAGTATTATTTTCTTCTGGATACCCAGCCATGTTGGCATCCCTGGCAATGACAAGAGCTGATTCAGCCACTAAGCTTGCCCTCAATCTCCCCCTTTCCCAAAACCCTTTCTGACATCAAACTGCTTATTACTTCCCTTGTTGGTGACTACTAGCAAACCTCATGGGCTCCCAAATTGATAACAAACTCCACAACATCCAGCCCACTATTCCGACCAAACCCCGTGACTATCCACAATCTCTACCATATCGACAACGTCCACATTACCCACCTTAGAATAGGTCACACCCACCTCACTCACTCCCACCTCTTTACTGGCTCCCCACCCCTTGCAACAATTGCCACTGCCCCTGACAGTCCACCACATCCTCCTTGCCTGCCGCCTGTACAATTTCCTCAGAGCTTCCTCAGCCCTCACAATTCCATAGCCGAGCTCTTCTAGAAAACCTCCCAGGATAAATGTACCTCCTTCCTTCATCATGCCTCCCTTTACAACCATATTTAGTCCTCTCTCTTCCTACTTTACCCCCTCTTTTACACCCCTTCACCTCTCTCAATCCCAGCTTCCTGGCTCTTAGCCCCAATATTTCTCCACCCCTTCACTTTCTCTCTCAATCCCAGCTTCCTGGCTCTTAGCTTCAATATTTCTCTCAGACTCCTCTATTTTATTTTCTTCCTACCTCTGGAATGATCTAACATTTCAGGCACAATTTCACCCTCGCTATTGTGATGCCGTTAAGCCCTCATCAAACAAACAAAACTATTTGAAATTCTCTCTTTCATATAAGATGGACTCGCTTGACCACTGAATTATCCTTCTTTTACTTTAATAGTTCACTCTTATATTTAATCTGTCCAGATCCATTCCATCCAAAAAGTATCTTAATTTATCTTAATAGGCCACTTGGACTCCCAACTCTGAGGGTTCTGAGAACAACACAGAGGAAATAAGAGTTGGTTTTGCAGATGATATGTGCCCATTTGAAGGTAAGTGAGTTGAAAAGTTTATTTATAGCAACATTTGTCCGTAATGTGAGGGGTCTAAAGACATATTATTATGGAGTCCATGTCGGCTTTTCTTGCAAATGGTGGTAAATTGGTGATGATATTACCTTTGAAGTGCTGTAAATATTCAGATAAACTGCAGTCCTTTCTAGTAAATGATAATTGTTTTATTGACACTAATAGAAAAAAGAAGGCCTGTTATTTCAAAATGTTCATGAATTAGCAAAATCAACATCCCTAATTTTAACCGAGCTAGAGCTATACTGTATTAGTATTTGGTCCTCTTAAGCTTCAAAGAAAACTAAATAAAACAAGAGACTTTCTGCAACTTTGTAACCCAACTGAATTGCCACTTTTATAAGCTTGAGTACCATGCATATCATTGTATTATGGGAATGAGGTATTCATATAATGTACCTTTTGATTGGTATTAAAAAAATATTCCCATGGATTTTCATTTTTCATATATGATAGAGAAAATTTGTAGAGACAAAGCGATGAAAAAAACTATGTTAATATCTTTTACCGTTTAGAAGTTATAACAATTTAAAGAGTAGAAAAATGTTCTTAAAAACACCTCGTACAGTATGTGTCCTTCAGGGCAATTCCAGCACAGTTCTTATGTATTTCTTATAAATTTAATCACACTTTTTTTTACATTATTGGACAGCATTTTTGGTTCATTATAGAGATAGGGTGGAATATATAATTTACAAGAAAACATTTTGTTTTTTTCTTGGTTTACATCACATTTACAATGAGAAAAAAATCAAAATCATTTTTAAAGAAATACAAAAGACATTTTGTTGAAATTATTCCTATGACATCACAGATGTTGCCAATCAGTCACTTTTGTCCAAATTGAAAAATAATTTAAACTTTTGTAACTTCTAAACGGAATAAGATATTTACATAGTTTTTTCACCACTTTGTCTCTAAAACATTCCTCTATCATATATGAAAAAATGGGAATCTATGGGAATATTCCTTTAATATAACTTACCTATTGATTGTGATATTCATAGAACATACGTTTTGATAGTGGTATCATATATTTCAAGAATGCTAACTTCATAAATCTGATCATTACCAAACCATATCACATTTTGTAGTTAGATAATTTTCTTTGCTTTGCGCACCAGATTGATTTGGTCATTAATATAAATGTTGGTCGAAGTACATTTTGTAAGGCAATGAAATGTTGATGTCAGTTTGTAAATTCCAAAGCTTTCAGTGACAATTTCAGTTTTTTTTTCTTGCGTATCATTTTTAAAGCAGCTTTTTTTCTCTTGCCCTTATAAACTCTGTAAAAAGATTTAATTCCTAATGATTTTTTTATAGAACAAAACAAAAGATCAAAGAAACTAACAGATTAGCGAAATCACTATTTTGACAAACATATTAGATTAGTTAGCGATACATATTCATTAACCATTCATCAGCTTTCATCTTTGGTTAACTATGTTGAAACACTCTCCTTTGATCATTGGCTCCGACTATTCATCCAATTTCTTTCTAATTAATGTTTTCTTTGTCGGCAGATCTAGTGAGCTAATTAGTGTTGTGTTTGTCGGTGTGCACTTTGTTTTCATTGGGTGCATTGAATGTATTACATCGTCGTAATCAATAAGACAGTCTCCTGTTGGCGCTGTAATTGCATTTTTATTGAAAAGATCACAGAAAAATATTTTTTGATATTTAAAAATAGAGGGCATTATGCATGCAGAAATTAATTTAGAAGTGTAAAAGGGTTTTGGATATCGGCACACAATTACATTAAGCAGGCCTGGGAAACACCACGATTCTCAAGGTGATTACTGCATGAAAAATTAAATTGTGAAAAGATGCATGTATGAGGGGAAAAAATGAGTAAAATGTTAAGCTAATCATAGAGCTGGTGCTTATCCCTGGTTTCCATGGTGCAAGGGGACGACTTTCCCTGGACGGGACGCCAGTCCATTGCAAATAATTTCCCAGCAGTGCTGGTACTCATTTTTTACAGCTGAGTGGACTAAAGCAAGTAGAGTAAAGTGTCTTGCTCAAGGACACAATGCAGCGCTCACGACGGGAATCGAACCCGGTACCTTTTGAATACGAGCCTGACTCCTTAACTACTGAGCCACTGCACCTCTACAAAAATTAAAGTAAGATGAAAAAAATACTAATGGCAAAAATATGGAAAATGAACCTGAATGAACCTTTGTGTGTGGTAAAGCTTGTTTGTGATGCAGGTGTATACTTGTTTGTATGTATGTATGTATGTATGTATGTATGTATGTATGTATGTATATGTATGTATATGTATGTGTATATATATATATATATATATATATATATATATATATATATATATATATATATATATATATATATACATACATATATATATATATATACATACATATATACATATATATATATATATATATATATATATATATATATATATATATATATATATATATATATATATATATATATATATATATATATATATATATATATATATATATATATATATATATATATATATATATATATATATATATATATATATATATATATATATATATATATATATATATATATATATATATATATATATATATATATATATATATATATATATATATATATATATATATATATATATATATATATATATATATATATATATATATATATATATATATATATATATATATATATATATATATATATATATATATATATATATATATATATATATATATATATATATATATATATATATATATATATATATATATATATATATATATATATATATATATATATATATATATATATATATATATATATATATATATATATATATAATATATATATATATTATAATGCAATTTTGAAGGTTGCGACTTGAATTAAAATTGTTATGATGAAACTGTCAATATCAGTGAGTTACTGTACGTGAAGGGTAGTTCTCCTCCTAAATGTGAGAGGGTGATGGATGTTCAGGGTTGAGCCTTTCCCCTCCCCCAACCAACAAAACCTAGGGTTTTAACCAACATGCTTATCCTAAGTTAAAGCAGTTGAAGACAAACAATGATTTGTTTTAAAAAAACTACATCTTTTCAGGCTCTCATTGATAGTGGGGAGGGAGGGGAAGGGAGGGGGGAGGAGGTCCTCCTGTATATGGCGGTACATTTACATTTAATAACTTTAACTGTATTTTTTCACAATGGCAAGGTTGAATCACAAACATATTTTTGTTTTTATTAAACATTGAAACAAAGTTTCGTTTGTTTAACCCTTACTCTACCACGCGGCGATATTATCGCCGTTTTGGATGCCCCGTCTTTGGCCCCGCCTCCCGAGCGCATTTTCAAAATAGTGCTGGTAGAGTAAGGGTTAATCAACCCGCGACATATGCGCCCACCCAAAAATATAGGCAGCATGATCCCGGTGGGCGCCCAGCGGTCCGACAGCGAAAGGGGCCCGACTTTTCTGCCTGGAAGACAGAGGACCCTTCAATAATCACGTCTTGATTAACCCTTACTCTACCACGGCGATATTATCGCGCGTTTTGGATGCCCCCGTCTTTGGCCCCGCCTCCCGAGCGCATTTTCAAAATAGTGCTGGTAGAGTAAGGGTTAATCAACCGCGACATATCGCCCACCCAAAAATATAGGCAGCATGATCGGTGGCGGCCCAGCGGGTCCCGACAGCGAAAGGGGCCCGACTTTTCTGCCTGGAAGACAGAGGACCCTTCAATAATCACGTCTTGATTAACCCTTACTCTACCCACGCGATATTATCGCGTTTTGATGCCCCGTCTTTGGCCCCGCCTCCCGAGCGCATTTTCAAAATAGTGCTGGTAGAGTAAGGGTTAAACGTTTACACCTATACTCCTGTCCTGAAAATTACGGCCCAGCTCTTGATATCCTTAAAGGTTATTTACAATTTGAATGTTTCTGACTGACATTTACTTTATACAGTACTAGATGCTCTTAAACGAATATAAATATTTTATTAGTGGAGAACCATGTAGTATATACCTCTGTACGATGAGCATAATCGCTTTGACATTAATGGTTCAGCTGCAGCGTTTGGAATGCAGGAATCTCTCGCACATCAGTGGGTGTCAGTCTTACTCTCTCACATAAAGGGGTTTGGACATTGATTGGATTTTGCTCTCTGAAATCAATTTTAAGACTTCCAAACAGTCATTGTTTCAAAACAACCGATTAGTTCATTAGTTTACAAAATCTCAGGAAAAATATGATGGAATATTGAAAGATTTGGAGGATTGTGACAATGTGACATCACAACTAGTCTGATTTCAGTCACAGATTTTACAGAAATGACAGAACTTTAAGCTTGATTGATTTCTTTAATGGAATAAGATTTTTGAATGCTTTCTCCACAAATCATTTCTTTGAAAGTCTCCTTTCATATAGAATGAATTGCTTGACCACTGAACTAATTCTTTAACTGAATATGATTTTTAAATGCTTTCTTCACCATTCTGTTACTTTTGAAGTACTCTTTCATATCAGATGGACATGCTTGACCACTGAACTAGTGTAATGCTTTAAATAAGAAAACTTGCACATACATATAGCCTACTCATTGTTATTAAATAAATTATATTTTGTTATCTTTTTGTTCTAGTGTCTTTACCTCCAGAATTAGGCGGTTCTAAGTGCAGTGTAAGAGTAACGACAGCCAAACAGTCAGATTCAGCGAGTGATCGCAAGCCACCAATGTCACCCACAGCATCCTCATCAAACACATCCACAGCCACCAACAAAGCCACAGTTGGGGTAAGAATGTCATCTTTAAGATTAAAGATACACTTCTTGGGAGATTGCCTGTGGAAATAATGTTGAATTCTATCTTAAAGGACCCTCGGATGCGTACTAGTTAAATACCTTATGAAATTAGAATTCTATTTTAGAGTTCCCTCAGATGCGTACTAATTAAATACCTTATGAATTTAGAATTATATCTTAAAGGTTGCTTGATGCACACTAATTAAATACCTTATGAAATTTTGAATTCTATCTTAAAGGTCCCTAGATGCACACTAATTAAATACCATATAATTTAGAATTCTCTCTTAAAAGTGTCTCATATGCGCACTAATTAAATTCTTTAGGAATTTAGAATTCTATCTTAAAGGTCCCTCAGATGCGTGCTAATTGAATACCTTATGAATTTATAATTCTATCTTAAAGATCTCTTGATGCGTACTAATTAAATACCTTATGAATTCAGAAATCTATCTTAAAGGTCGCTTGATGCGTACGAATGAAATACCTTATGAATTTAGAATTCTATCTTAAAGGTCCCTCAGATGCGCACTAATTAGATACCTTATGAATTTAGAATTCTATCCTAAGGGTCCCTTGATGCATACTAACTAAATACCTCATGAATTGAGAATTCTCTCTTAAAGGTCCCTTGATGCGTACTTAATAAATTCATTATGAATTTAGAATTCTATCTTAAAGGTCCCTCAGATGCGTACTAATTAAATACCTTATGAATTTAGAATTGTATCTTAAAGGTCCCTCAGATGCGTACTAATGAACTACCTTATGAATTTAGAATTCTACGTTGAAGGTCCCTTGATGCATACTAATTAAATACCTTATGAATTTAGAATTACTTTCATAAAAACTGCAACAAATAATTCAACGTAAATGATTGACTGCTTTAGAAACAAGTCAGGTCACATTTCAAATCATTCAGTACAATACTTGGCTTCAAACCATTAGGTTCTTAATCAGTACAATACTTGGCTTCAAACCATTAGGTTCTTAATCAGTACAATACTTGGCTTCAAACCATTAGGTTCTTAATCAGTACAATACTTGGCTTCAAACCATTAGGTTCTTAATCAGTACAATACTTGGCTTCAAACCATTAGGTTCTTAATCAGTACAATACTTGGCTTCAAACCATTAGGTTCTTAATCAGTACAATAGTTGGCTTCAAACCATTAGGTTCTTAATCAGTACAATACTTGGCTTCAAACCATTAGGTTCTTAATCAGTACAATATTTGGCTTTAAACCATTAGGTTCTTAATCAGTACAATACTTGGCTTCAAACCATTAGGTTCTTAATCAGTACAATACTTGGCTTCAAACCATTAGGTTCTTAATCAGTACAATACTTGGCTTCAAACCATTAGTTTCTTAATCAGTACAATACTTGGCTTCAAACCATTAGGTTTTTAATCAGTACAATACTTGGCTTCAAACCATTAGGTTCTTAATCAGTACAATATTTGGCTTCAAACCATTAGGTTCTTAATCAGAACAATACTTGGCTTCAAACCATTAGGTTCTTAATCAGTACAATACTTGGCTTCAAACCATTAGGTTTTTAATCAGTACAATACTTGGCTTCAAACCATTAGGTTCTTAATCAGTACAATACTTGGCTTCAAACCATTAGGTTCTTAATCAGTACAATACCTGGCTTCAAATCATTAGGTTCTTAATCAGTATAATACTTGGCTTTAAACCATTAGGTTTTTAATCAGTACAATACTTGGCTTCAAACCATTAGGTTCTTAATCAGTACAATATTTGACTTCAAACCATTAGGTTCTTAATCAGTACAATACTTGGCTTCAAACCATGAGGTTCTTAATCAGTACAATACTTGGCTTCAAACCATGAGGTTCTTAATCAGTACAATACTTGGCTTCAAACCATGAGGTTCTTAATCAGTACAATACTTGGCTTCAAACCATTGTGATCTTCAGAAAAATGGAAACAGGATTTATTTTTGTTGAGCAATATGAAACAAACAAATTCAAATATAGCTTTTGTATGGAGAAATTATTACCTAGTTTTGTTGAATTTTTTTTATATCTCAACATTAACAAATTTTGAAATAAATTTGCAAATCAAAATCCATCTAGGCAGACATCCTGTTATACTTATTTTGAAATTACACAATTTATTGCTTTTTAGATATTGGTTGCATAAGTGGAGCATTTGTGTTTTTGTTAAAAGCTCGTTTTCAATGCTGCATGTACTGTAAAACAGGTTAGTTTTCTGCCTTAAATATACTTGGTCAAGCGGTAATTGAATTAGATGAATTGGGATGAAATATGAATTGATTTTGTTAGGAGGTAACTGGGTTTCGATTGTAGTCTTCATGAAAATGGTAGACTAGACAGATAGGAGTTGAGTAAATTTGGGTCAGAGTAAAATTTATTAAGGAAATTTAGACCCCAGCTTGATTTAAAAAGGGGCAGAGTGCTAGAATTGTTGAGGGGCATGTAATGGGCACAAAGTAATGCACCTTTTTGGACCACCTAGGCTTAAGCCCCTGGTGAAGCTCTGGGATTTTAGCTATAATCTACCTCAGAATGAAACTGTTCTCACTAGTTATTAGCCAAACAGGACAATTTCTTACCATGCTATCATTCTGTGTCCTGTATCCATGCACGGTATGTCATGTTTGAGTTTAATTATCCCATCGCCAACAAAGTTGGTAAAGAGGGGATATAGCATCTTTACTGTCCGTCCATTCGTCCGTCCATCTGTCAACATCTATTGTCCCTTCGGCCTCTTGCATTGTTCAAGTACTAAAAAACAAACAAAAAATTGCTACCCTAGGAAAAGAATTTCAACTATTTTAATGAAAAGAAATTTATATAAAGGAGAACAAATGCATTCCAGACTTGAATAGCAGCATTTGAAAGATTTGTTCTGGGATTAAAAAAGTTTAATAATAGATCTCGACTGAGTGGAATTTATATTGAATTGTCTTGCGAAAGAATAGCAAAAAAACAATAAGTCTTTGCTTGAATAGAGGGACACATAATAGACTTATGATAATCTGCAAATTAATCTGTACTGGATTTTCAAAGTTGATTAATAGATCTGACGACTGAATGGAATTTATTATGAGCTGTTTTGCGAATGAATTACACAAAAGCAATGTCTTCGCTTGAATAGAGTGGACACATAACTGACTTATGATAATCTGCAAATTAATCTAAATTAATCTACTGAATTTTCATTCTGATTTGGTAGAAAGATCAGCTCTATCTGGTTTATAAGAGCATGTGGGATTGGATGGAATTGCCTGTAGGACAGGGTGGGATGGCACGTGGTACATGGAAGCATGGCATGTGGGACAGGGTAGGATAGCACATGGTACATGGAGAGATGAGATGTGGCACAAGGTGGCATGGGTATATGGGACAGGAAGGGAATCGGCATGTGGGACAGGGTGGCATGGTATATGGGACAGGGTGGCAGGTATATGGGACAGGGTGGCAGGTATATGGGACAGGTTGGCAGGTATATGGGACAGGGTGGCAGGTATATGGGACAGGGTGGCAGGTATATGGGACAGGGTGGCAATTAAGGCATAGGGTGGGATGTCATCTTAATTGCAGGTGTGGTGGCATACAGGTCATGTTGTGGAATGGTATCTGGATTTCATGTATGATTTCCTGTAGGGAGGGTAGTATGGTATGATATGTGGAACAGGGTGGGATAGCAGGTATGACGGAGGCTGGATAGCATGTTATTAGCGGCTGCGGGATGTGTAACGTTTGCGATGTCTGGTTTAAGATTAATTTCTAAAATGATTTTTTCTGTTGAGGGGCAGGGTGGACCAAAAAGGGGCAGGGCGGGCCAACAGAGGGGAGGAGTGTGCCAACTGTCTAAAACAGCAAAGCTCGGGCACTGGGAATCATATGGGAAGCATAAGAAATGTGGTATGATTATATAAAGAAACAATTCCATTGTATACATTTTCTGTGCCCTCTGTTTTAAGTAAAACAAAAGTTTATGGGAAATATGGTTGTTAAATTAAAATACTTTTGTGTTTATTTTCCACCATCCATGATCCTGCATAAAATTACTTAGAAGGTAGATCAAATTTTTATTTTTTTATAAAGTTCTCTTGTTTTATGATGTTCACCATACATACATATTTACTACCTTTTTCCCACCACCTTTTCAAACACCATAATTTTGTTATTCATGAAATTATTGTGTGGAATTAAAAACCTCCAAAAGAGTTTCAAAAAAAAAATCATCAGAACACAGGTAGCTATACCTCTGCAATATGACAAAATGATTAAATGTATTGGTCAGATTTTTCACACAATCCTTTATACCTATACAAGCTTGAGTTGTTATAATCTGATAGCCAAGGACAAGTTCAGCAATTATGAACACCAACCCAGAGGGCTACTCCACTATCCATCTAGGTTGATGTATTGAAATCGGAATACTTACTGACAAGAATCGCTCTAGGGACACAAAGGTGCTGCTTTAATTCCACTTTAAAGAGGTATTAAATTGTTCTTCAAGATTGAAACTTGAAAATGTTCAGCTTTTAAGTGTTTTTTTATCCATCAAATTTTTTTTTTTTTTTTTGGCTTTGCCATTTTCGAAGGTTTATCACAGTTGTGTATCACGTTTCAGGTGGTATGATATGGTGATAACTTTTTATTCATCATCATTCTTCGGCTGCGGAGCAAGCGACCACAAGGTTTCTCCATATACAGCGATCTTTGGCCAAATGTGGCTATCTGTTCTGCTTGGATGTCTTCATTATACCCTAACATACCTTGAATGTAGTTAACATAAGAGGTGTGTGGACGTCCCGGTCTTTTGCCATTAGTTAGAATGTGGAGATTATATCTTCTAGCAGGTTCCACCTCTGGAAGACAAAGGATGTGTCCCAAGAATCTCAGTTCGCGATTCCTATATGCTGGCTTTTTATTACTCATTTTGAATGTTAGGGTTCCGTAGCAGCAGTAGCAAAACTGCATATGACTTAAAGGTATATGGACAGGTGATTTATTCACCACATAAAGCAGAAAATTCTTAACAGACGAGTCTTTAAATTGATAAATTTATTAAAAGTAGATTGTATGACAGAGATGACAGCTCAAATTGTTTAATTTAGGCCAAATGCTTTCAATTTCTGTCCTAAATTTAAATCTTTGAAAATTTCCAGACTATGCACATGTATTAAGATTGAGGGTATGATGAAGATTGAGGGTATAATGGAGATTGAGGGTATGATGAAGATTGAGGGTATAATGGAGATTGAGGGTATGATGGAGATTAAGGGTGTGATGGACATTACGGGTGTGATGGAGATTGAGGGTGTGATGGAGATTGAGGGTGTGATGGAGATTGAGGGTGTGATAGAGATTGAGGGTGTAATGGAGATTGAGGGTATGATGGAGATTGAGGGTATGATGGAGATTAAGGGTAATGCTGGAGATTGAGGGTATGTTGGAGATTAAGGGTATGATGGAGATTGTGGGTGTGATGGAAATTGAGGGTGTGATGGAGATTGAGGGTGTGATGGAGATTAAGGGTGTGATGGAGATTGAGGGTGTGATGGAGATTGTGGGTGTGATGGAAATTGAGGGTGTGATGGAGATTGAGGGTGTGATGGAGATTAAGGGTGTGATGGAGATTGAGGGTGTGATGGAGATTGAGGGTGTAATGGAGATTGAGGGTATGATGGAGATTGAGGGTATGATGGAGATTAAGGGTATGCTGGAGATTGAGGGTATGTTGGAGATTAAGGGTATGATGGAGATTGTGGGTGTGATGGAGATTGAGGGTGTGATGGAGATTGAGGGTGTGATGGAGATTAAGGTTGTGATGGAGATTGAGGGTGTGATGGAGATTAAGGGCATGATGGAGATTGAGGGTGTGATGGAGATTGAGGGCGTGATGGAGATTAAGGGCGTGATGGAGATTGAGGGCATGATGGAGATTGAGGGCGTGGTGGAGATTAAGGGTATGATGGAGATTGAGGGTATGATGGAGATTGAGGGCGTGGTGGAGATGAAGGGCGTGGTGGAGATTAAGGGCGTGATGGAGATTAAGGGCGTGATGGAGATTGAGGGCGTGATGGAGATTGAGGGCGTGGTGGAGATTGAGGGCGTGATGGGGATTGAGGGTATAATGGAGATTGAGGGCGTGTTGGAGATTGAGGGCATGATGGAGATTTAGGGCGTGATGGAGATTGAGGGCGGGATGGATATTGAGGGCGTGATAAAGATTGAGGGCATGATGGAGGTTGAGGGTATGATGGAGATTGAGGGTATGTTGGAGATTGAGGATATGATGGAGATTGAATTTTTTTTGACCATATTCACCTGCTACCAATCAAAAATTGTTTATGAAAGATAGAAAAACATAAAGTTAACATCAGGAATTCACTTGTTTTGTCTTTGTGATGTCATAAATTTGGATACAAATTTGCATAATTTATCATAAAAAATATGCTATTTTCATAGCTTATAGCATATTTTCGTGGCTTATAGCATATTTTCGTAGCTTATAGCCTATTTTCGTGGCTTACAGCCTATTTTTGTGGCTTATAGCATATTTTCGTAGCTTATAACCTATTTTTGTGGCTTATAGCCTATTTTTGTGGCTTATAGCCTATTTTCGTGGCTTACAGCCTATTTTTATTGCTTATAGCCTATTTTCATGGCTTATAGCCTATTTTTGTGGCTTATAGCTTATTTTCTTCCAATTGAGCTCAAGCTGTTCATACCTATCCATAGATCTTTAATATCTTGCAGGTTCAATTTAAAATGTCAAACTTTGTGACAGTTTCATTTTAATCTTTTGTCATAAAACTAAGTGTAAGCACTAGTTTCCCAGATCCTGAATATGACTGACCTTTTATTGTCCCCTTCAAATTTTTGGATCCTGGCTATACAACTGAAAGAGTTCTTTTTTTGTACTATTAAGCAACTCATATGGTTTGACTAATTTAAGAGAGAATTATTTTGTAAAGGAAAAAAAAATATGGTTGTTTTGTTCACTCTTTTGTATACAAAGAGTGATAGTTATGACCTCAATAAACCTGTGGGAACTAATAAAGCATGATATAAATATTTAAATATCAACAATAACAACCGGTGGGATTTAAAAAGTGTGTTTTGAAGTTCATACTTTGTGTGGATGAACTCATTTTTATGTTGAGCTGAATAAATAATCACCTTTAGGCAAGGAAAAGAGGAAAGACTGCAATGGATAAATAATAATAGTGAAATCTGAAATATAACCACAAAGATATTCATGTTACAAATTGCTGAATATTGAAAAGAACCAGAAACCATTTTCCTTTAATTTTGAAAATGAGGGTGGGTGATGAAAATTATGAGCCTGGTTATGTTTACTAGGATTGTGGTCTACAGTGAATCTTGAAAGTAGCATCATGTGGGTATAATTAGACCTCCGTGGTGTAGTGGTTAGTGCTTTGTCCTCTCACCTGCACGTATCTTGTATCCTGGGTTTGTATCCCGGTGGGTCTGCAACTAGTGAGTTCACAACTGGTTATCAAAGGCCTTGGCCGTCTTGATATAATGTCCAGCACTGGATGCTTTCGGGACTTTAAACCTTGCTATGCTGTGCTAATTAGCACTTAGCTCAGTTTTTCCCTAAACCAGCCTGCCGCGTTACATGTATGCGCACAGAAAGAAACATTTGAAAAAGTCAAGTTTTAACACTAACTAACAGAGTGCAACACAAAATTAGAAACTTGGTGAATATAATGTCCTTACTTATAGACCTTTTTAAACTAAGTTTAGCTGAGTTTAGCTGAGTTTGTCTTCAGTGCTTCAACCAATCAAATGCTGGGGGAACTTTTCCTTTGTTTCCCAACCAATCAGGTACAGGTTTGAAGGAAAAAATGTAAGCAGCAGTACGCACGCATGTTTCCTTCATGTATAATGCACATATGATACGTGCGCTTGAAAACATTTTTTCATACGCTTGGTCCCATACCGTGTGTGAATTGTGCAGATGGCCAAGATTCCTCCAGTATTTTTTTGGTCAATAAGATGCTTAGAGTATACAATTGGTCCATTATGGACACGTGAATCTCGGCCATGTGACATTATTTAAATTAGTTATATGGAAATTGCCGATTCGGATTTGAAAAAGGTCTATTGTACTCTTAAGAAAAACCTGTCCTCTTAATCTCATTTTCAAAAAGAAACTTTGATAGGATCACTTTCATCATGATGGTTTGGTATGCTGATTTACTTTCATCATGATGGTTTGGTATGCTGATTTATTTACACATTGAAAACCCTACGGATAAAATGATCTCCTTTCTTCACTGTGCCTCCCTCTACAACCATATTTACTCCTCCTCTCCCACCTCATCGACCTACTTTTGTCTTTTTTAAAACCCCTGCACTTCCTCTACTTCTATCAGATGATTCCTATTTCTTTTCTTCCTACCTCTGTAATGATCTAACTCTTAGGCACAATTTGACCCTCGCTTTTGTGGTGCCATTAAGCCTTCATCAAACAAACGAACAAACACATTGGAATATATGGGAGTTCTACAGTAACAGTGAGGAATTATGCTGCTGTGTGTAATGACATTGGAAGAACAGTACCATACTAAGTGCAAGGGCTCTCTCTTCCCTCCTCCCCTCAAAAATGGTTTCCAGTCCCATATCATACACGATCATTTCCAGCACCTGATTTCTCATGTTCTTCTAAAAATTGACTACGATTTTAGAAATATTAAGTACCACCATTCACAACCTCTCCCGTGTTGACAACATTCACATTACCTGCCTTAGAATAGGTCACACCCACCTAACTCACTCCTACCTCCTTATTGGCTCCCCCCCCAACCCTCTGCAACAATTGCCATTGCACCCTCACAGTCCACCACGTCCTCCTTGCTTGCCCCCCTGTACAACCTTCCTAGAGCTTCCCTCGCTCCCCACAACTCAATAGCAAAGCTCTTCCAGAATAACCCTCTGGATATAATTATCTCCTTCCTTCATCCTGCTTCCCTCTCCAACCATATTTAGTCCTCCTCTCCTACCCCCTTCTCTCTACTTTGATTTTTCACCCATGCACTTCCTCTCTCGATTTTAACTTTCTGGCTCTTAGTTCCCATGTTTCTCTCCATCTCCCTCTGTTTTCTTTTCTTCCTACCTCTGAAATGATCTAACCTCTCAAGCAAAATTTAACCCTCGCTGTCATGGTGCCGTTAAGCCCTCATCAAACAAACAAAGAAATTGATTGAAATAAAGACCACTGCAAAATGATCTTTCTTACGTGGCATGTTGACTCCTGAATCAACATTCTATATACAGGTACAGCTTTGTAACAATTATATGGTATCTTTCCACTTTTTCTCAGTGAGCTACCTACCTCTTGTTATCATTTCAATTAATTCATGTGGTATTACCCCAGGACAACTGGCAGGCAAATGTAAATATGTGCTCCGTCCATGCCTAGTAATTTCATTCATTAGTTTGTATCATTCATTAATAGTGGCTTCTTTCCAATTAGTACTCTTGTCATGCCAACTGAACTCCTTTGAAGTGATTCCCATGGAGTTATGGGAATTGGTGCTTCCTTTGAGGTGTGCTTTGATGTGGTTTGCCAGCAGAGAGCCACACTTCTTTCAGGCTCATATTCCTGTTTTAAGTCATGTAGTGTTTGAAATGCCATTAAGAACTAATGCTAAGTTATTTTAATGACGTTAAAAGAGGGAAGGTTTTAAGTGATTTCTATTTTGAGTGTGCCCTTATGTAAATGCCAGGGATGATTGGTTTATTCTATTACACGTAATAGTGATTACACTCTGAAGTGTAGAAACAAATTTAATTAGGGAAACGTCATCTTGCATAGAAAGAATGTGGGTTCTCAATGAACTGGTTGCTATTTAGCAGAACAATTTATTTTAGACAGTCAATTGAATTTTTCTTCTGATTCCATTTTTGATTCACTGCTTGTTAATCAGTACCAATTACTGTTCTATGATATTTAATCATGATCTTGGAAACAGGGAGAGGAACCATAAGAGACTTATGCCCCCACTGTTTTGTAGGTTGAAAAAAGTGGTGGCTCCAGAGTGGGGTCAAGGGTCCATTGCCTACCCTTCAGGTAGGCCTGGACCACCCCTCAGGCCATTGTGTTTATATTTGTCAGGGCAGTCCTAATGACGTATTTTCTCTGTCAAATAAACCCAGTTTCCCCGATGTAACAGATTAGGAAATAGCAATCAGAGTAGCTCGATCTTTGAGTAGTTCATTGCTCCGGCAAAAAATCTCAACCCAAGGAGTTGAAGAGCTCTGAGATGCCCACCTCAGCCCCGCCCATCAATAAAATCGCTGGAACACCCATCGGATCACCTGTGGGGGAGTTATAGAGTTATCACTGTTAAAAAAGTGACCCTCAGAGACAAAATGTGCTTTTGAAGTATTGTAAAAGTCTTTAAAAATTTTGTATTTGTTACTGTTTTTGCATTGCTTTTTCTGATGTTTTTACATTGGTCAATCCTTCATGGAAGCAGCTGAACATGAAGAGCTTCTCTATCACACCCTCATTCCAAATCTAGCGGCAGAAAACGCTCTCATTATTTTGTGCTGACGGAAATTTAGGGTGGAAATTGAAAGAATTACATTAAAGGAAAGGTATCGTTTCATAAATACATTCGGAAGTGAACGTGCCGTGCTTGCAACATCACTTCTGGTTTTCAATATTTCCTATTGATCGATGTTATCGATTGCACATCTGCCGGACTGAACATAGGGGCCTCCCACATTTGTTGTCGAAAACATGACAGTTTCTCGTGATCAATAAGGAAAGTTAAAAAACGGAAGTGAATTCTGACTTCTGAATTTATTTATGGGACGATACCATTCCTTTAAAGATGTTGAGCTGTCATCTCTTACTTCACATACATTAAGACGTCTTCCATCTTTGGTTAGCTCCAACACTGCAGGTACTTTTGATGTAATTGAAAGACTTATTCTGTTAAGCATTTAAAACTTTTTCTGCTGAACATTTCTACCTGTCCATATGCCTTTATTCAACATTTCGGTGAGATAGATATTTTAGAGGTCATAAATGAAGTTGAAGTTTCTGACCAAAAAAACCTAATAACTTACATTGCCACATGTTCAACTTATTACAGTGTGTTAGATGTCATAAACGGTAGAAGTTGGTGAAAAACCCCCACTAAATTACATTGGCACATCTTCAACTGATTACAGTATATCAGGAATTTCTCCTACATTAAAATCCTCTGATCTTTGATCTGCAAAAACTAAGATATCTAAGCATTTGTCAGAATAAAAGAACTGCTCCACTCTGGAATATTAATCTCAGATGATGTCACTGTATTTCATGTAAGCGTGATGTACTAGCCGACAATCTTGGACAAAGGTACTTTTTTTCCTTCCCTTTATACCCTTGTTTAATGTTGCAGAGATATTACTCTACCAAAAACATTTATTTCCAACTTGCATCCCAACATTGATTAGTGGTGTAAGGCGAAAAAAGTGCCAATAATTATGTCCCTCATTGCACGCTTACAGTAAATGTCAATAGACCAGTAACTATTTTGAAGATGATACACTTTGAGAGGTACAGTAGTAATTCAATTGTGTTGAGAATTTGCTGGTACATAAATGCCGCTTTGATCTTGTATCATTTTGATACTCACGATGATAGGAAGATGCAATATGACCACCATTGAGGCACAAGTATCAATGAACAGTAAGAGAAATGTTCTTAATATCTAAAATTAAATTAGTTCAAGTTAAATTCATACTCAAGCCATAAAGGCCTATCAGACTGGTGCTACATGATCCCCAGTTTCCTTGGCACCAATGGATGAAAGATGGATGAAAGTTCATAACTCCCCTGGATAGGATGCTATTTCATTGCAGTTGAACTCCCCATCAGTGTTGGTACTCATTGAGTGGACTGGTGCAAGCAGTGTCTTGCTTAACAACACGGTGAAGCACTAGCTGGGAGTCATAGCTGTTACCCTTCACATATGAACAGGACTCTGTAATCAGAGGACATTTAAAAGGAACAGAATGGTTAACAAAGTGTTCAAACCCCATACCATCACGGGGCCATTCTAGTTAAGGTACTAATAGACTATTAATTGACTACTAATAGACTATCAATTGACTACTAATAGACTATTAAATGCGACAACACTATTCTCATAAATCTTTGCATATTCATAGAATGTGTGGCATAAAACCTTTGGGATATACAGTATTAGCAGTTGATTGAAATAGTGTTTAGGATGTAACTGCATTAAGCCATTTGAAGATATTTTGAGAAAAATCTATTGAATCAGATCAAATATGTTAATTTGATTAGTTGTAAAGAAAGCTTTCTTCAGTAGACAGACTGTCTACTCCAGTCACATTTAAGGAAGTTTGTGAAATCTTTAATTTTCAATATAATAAACCACATTAGTGTTTGAATTTCTTGTAAACAGTCATACATATCTGACCTGAATTAAATCAAATGCTTAAAGGAGCTCTCAGTCGAGTTGGTCCAAAAGCATCTATTTTGATAATTTCTTGAAACTTTGAAATAACGGGTCTAATTTTAATACTGGTGTTATTGAAAAAGGAAAGGAAAAAAATTGAAAATTACTCAGAAAAACAGTTAGTTTGAACAATCATATCAAAGATTATCAGTACCGTCATATACAGTATGCAAAAAGGAGACTCTATTATAATGCACCTGCACATTTTGGCTGAGTTATCCTTTAAGGGAGTATTCCCGTGAATATCCATATATATATGGCAGAGGACTATTAAAGAAATAAATTGGTATGAAAATTATGTTAATATCTTAATTTGTTTTGGAGTAATTTTATTTAAAAGATTTTACCAGTGTGACCTTGCAGTGTACAGTGTGCTGTCATAAGGGGAAATGCAAGACAATCTGGGTATTTTTTTGAAAGGTATAACTTTCTAAATTATTAGAGCATTTTTTATTTATTGAGATGGGGGTATAACATGCACTTTACAAAAACATGCTTTGTCCATCTGTTTGTGTACCTTACTTACACTTGTAAATAAAAGAAAAACTTTCTTGTTTTATAGAAATACATGTACACAAAAAGTTATCTGGGATCTGCCTTTGTGACATCACATCGTACACTGCAAGATCCTCTTTCAACACACTGGTGAAATCTTTAAAGGGTAATAAATCAAAAAGGGATAAGATATCAACATGAATTTGACACCAATTTGTTTCTTTAATAATCCTCTTATCATGCATGTACATGTATATGAAAATGAAAAAAGATGGGAATATTCCATTAAAGGGAGTACGCATGCCTCTTTTCTCTTTTCCCCTCCTAAGTTCCCAGTTTCATTAGCTGTGGTGATATGAGAATTGTGTGTGGCATCGTTCTGAAACATGAACATGAATTAACATACAAATTGAAGAAGTCAAATATCCAATGTTGTTTTATATTCAGAACTAATGAAACCACCCACACACATGTTAGTAAACACACTAAGAGTAAACTCATACATGTATATTCAGTTAAACTTATAATCTTCTAAATTTTGTCTGATGGGAAAACATTATGCAGTGGTAATTATCTTTGACAAAAGTGAAGGAAAAACAAATTGAACATTGTTCCCCATACACCTGCTTGGGGGCTCTCGATGGTATCTTGCTTCCCCTAAATCATATTGCAAATGAAACATGATATCAAAAATGTACAAGCTGTGACATTATCAGGTTGTGTGAGTGTCATGTTCAGCGGTATCATTTTAGCACATGCTCAGGGAATGTATTTAACAACAGCACTTTTGACACCTTGATATTTGAAGAATCTTAAAGTGATTGAAGGAGATTCATAGACACCTTTAGAAAGGAACTACAAATTATTTAAATCCTCATCCATTTTAAAGAACTTAGTTTTTTGGTAGATGTTCATAAATGGAGACAGTTGCAGTAATTTTGACATCTTGAAAAGCATATACATGTATGACTTTAAGACTTAAAAAAGTAAAGTAGTCACTAGTTACACCTGGTTAGAACATGAGCTAGGATGTCTGAATGTCAGATCCAGCCATGATCATAGGCAGGATTTGTGGGCTTTAAAAAAGTAAAGTAGTCACTAGTTACACCTGGTTAGAACATGAGCTAGAATGTCTGAATGTCAGATCCAGCCATGATCATAGGCAGGATTTGTGGGCTTGAAGGGGGATTCCCTAGCCCCCTCCCCCCTCCCCTCACACACACACACACAAACACTTTTTTCCATCTTTATATTTTTTGTATTTTAGGATGAGTTTATGTAAAAACTTATAAAGACTCACCTTGACTTTTTCTTTTTATTCTATCATGACATTTTATCTGTAAGTGCTTTGTGATACTTTGATGAATGATATGTCTTAAATGTTGTATATTGTTGTATCATTAGAATTTGTTCATTTCTGAGGAATTTTAAATCCTTCATTAATAACCATGAAAGGATGAAGTGAAAAACATGGCGTTATTTTTACCAATTTTAAATACAATCACTCATAGATTCTTCCCTATACCTTAATGTTGAAACGGGAAGATAACTTTTAACAGCAGAATATAATAGCAATTCAGGCCTGGCTTTATGACTGATGCAGATAAAGATTGCCTTTATTGATGGCAGTAACAACAAATTTATGGGGGGTATCTTCAGCCAATGCTTGTGATTAGACCAACAATCTAAACTATTCTTGAACAGAAGTAATGCGGAGGCAATAAAAGGGGCATTTCATATCTTATAGCTTGTGTACACATAAGAGAGAAATTTAACTTCTCGAAAAGGAACAGGTATTTGAAAATCCTTTAAGCATGGCTATCCTATTAGAGTCCATATATCACTTTAAGTTCATGGCTGCAGGTTCTGTTTCTGATCTCCAAAGGCATTTTAAGTATGACGGCCAGATCCTCACCCACCCATTCATCAACTCTTATTCATCGCTCAGCACTATAAATCAGCCTGATTCTTTGTTCCAAATGTGTGCACAACTTGGTTCTTCTCTCAGAGGTGCCGAAATGTCAGAAACAAAAGTTTGAAGCATGGGTGTTTATTGTTTCTTTGGGACGTGTATGCATCAAATTTGACCATTTCCTTAGAACAGAGTACTCAGAATTGTGTTTAATGTGGGGATCATTTTCTTTGAAATGATTCTTTTTTGTTTACATTGATGAAATGAAACTGTAATTAAAATACTTCTAGAAGTGTATTAATTTCCACTCAAAATTGGGATTATCATAAGATCGTTTTGAATGCCCTAATTTTTCTTCCGAGTTCTAACCCTCTAAAACAGGACTCGGACTGCAGGGAAAGAGGAAGGCCAACAGTAACCTCTTAAGGGGGACAAAAAAACAACATTTTTTCGGTTCCAAGCAGAAAAATTGCATCACACTGGTAGATGAAGTTTCCATCTAACATTGCTGCTCTTTAGGAATTTCTTTCAGTTTTACCAAAATTTATCTTTGAAATTTGGGAGGTTAATTTTTTTCAATTTTATCAAAATTTCCTTCAGTTTTACCAAATGTTTTATTTCAATCTAACAAATTGATGGAGGGAAAGTTTACTTTCTACACCTGGAGGCTGGCAGACTGTCAAGCAATCAAACAGTTTCAATCAAATTTATCTTTGGTTTACTATTTAAAATGATTTTCACTTTCTTTTCAAATACTTCAAAATGCATTTTCGCTCTAATGTTATTGTTTGAGCTGTCAATTAATGACAATGACTATTGTTAATCAGAACTCGAACCTGTATCATTTATGTGGAAAGGATGATAATCATTTATTTATTTCGTTGTATTCCATTTGTAAGTAAATTTTAAAAAGTAGAAGTAGTCTAAAGAGTACGCAATTGTTTTACTAAGATTTTTTAATTGGGATCTTAAGAACCTCAGAAAAATATATAAAATGTGTTTTTGAAGAAGTCCTTTGTTGATTTGACATTGTTATCCTCTCGTGGCCATATTTGTGCTACATCCACGTAAAGTCCAAAAGAATTGCATGATTAAACTGCTGTACGAAAACTCTGGATAACTCATCACACTGACAGAATATATTACCATCGAAAGAAAAACACCATGATGTTGAATTTGCCAAGAAATGAAAACACTAACATCGTAGGATTGAAACTACCAGAAGCGTATCAATGAGTCATATTTTGTCAGATTTTTGTTTTCCTTGATACTCCCCATGATCTCATCGGATGCCCTACCTAATGGGGGAATAACACGATTAAGATTCACATCAGTAATCTCTTCTCCCTGGAGGAGGGGTACTCATGCATATATAAGATGGAAGTCAGTAATTGATTGATAAGGAATACTCTCATCTCTTGTATTAGCCTGGAATCTTATGGATAATATTGATTAGCATTTAATGCTCATGACCTTAATTGTTTAGAGCTTTCGTTCGGTATTACAGAAAGTAATCAAAACGGGTTATTCAAGTTGAGGAGATTGATTTTGAGCTCGGGGGATAAGAGTTTGCAAATATTGGTAAAGTTTGAATTATTTAGATGGATACTTTAAGAAGAAAATGATTTTTTTTTTCACAAGAGAAAGATGTTGAAAGAAAATGTGAGGAAAATTAATTTATTTACCCACCTTTTTTTCAGTGGCATTTGAATTTGAAACCAGTATGTTGTTTCTTCAAAATTGGACATAAGAGAAGAACAGTTTTGCATACTAATCCTGTAGGGAAACGGGGCATATTGGGTAACAGTATCCTTTACATTCTTCATCTCATAATAGTATAACTGATAGTAGTATATGTTTATGGAACCCTCCAAGTGACATTTATAGTTTACAAACAATGAGATTAAGACCCAAGTTCATTAACATTGTTGCCTCTGTATATATATATACAGTATCCATAGATGGCATAGACATGTAAAGACTGTAATGTATATGATTTGATCTTTTTTATTAGCTGCAAAAGAAAACTAGATATGCACCTTTAAAATTTGAGAGATAATTTTTCATCATGCGCACAACAACTGAATATGTAGTGTACTTTTTCATGTTGCGTTCATTCATACTAGTTAGTATGTGCAGTTTTTAACAAGATGTCACGATAGAAAATTTTACCATTTACAAATTATAACTGTCATAAATGAGATTGAAGTAACATGTCCACTTAAAGTGGTAGTAAACCCACAGGGAAGAGTAGAACAACAATTGGAGAAGTAGGGCACCGGTTAAGATAAATAACATGGGTTATGGGAGGGGATTAGGGGAATTGATTAGAAAAATAATAACCGAATAATATAAAAGCCTGCAGGTACCTTTGACTGAAATGGTGTGGATATATCGATCAAATTTTTTTTAGTAGTGCGGTGTTTACACTTTTGTGAAACTTGCTTGCAAGATTCAGCCTTTATTCGTTTCAGGTTTAAACTGTGAGATCTATATGATATTTACATAGATAAATTTATATATTTCTAATCTCTGATTACCTACTTGATAGCAGGAGCATTCAATTTGAGATAAAACAAGTCTTTAAAGTTTGGAAGTACTAGTATAAGCAGGCTTTGACTTACAAGCTGATTACATTTTGAGGATTTTCAATATTATGTTATTTTGACATTTTTTCCCCTTAATTTTATTTGTTGAAAAATTTGAATGTCTTTTCCAAATTGATTTTGAGTGTGGGTGTGATGACAATTGATTAACTCCACCTGGAATTATGACTCTGTGTGGGTATACAAGGAATTTGAGTTAAGGTTTGAATACAACCAGTGATTGCATTGTATTATGCCTTGCTTTCAGAGTTAAGGTAGTGGCAGCATTGTGCCGTCCTTTCCCCATTCCTACCCCTCCTGCTCCTCCCCATATGCTCCCCTAAAACAGCTTCACTCCCATTTTGTCAGTCTAAATTGAATGATTTATTGGAGAAAAGATGTTTCAGTAGATATTTGGTAGAATCTGGTGATCATTTACATTCAATGTTTGTGTGAGACAAAGGTGGTGAAGACACCAACATCATGCATTTCAGTAAATGCCTATCACCTATTTTTTAAAATAAAACCTCAGTAGGGTATTTGTCTTACCCAGTTGGTATGATATCATAGGAAAAATGTTCTTTGTTAAATTATGAGGTCATCACCCTACAATTCTAAAGGGTGGGAAATGGGTCAACGATGAGCAACTGTCCCTTAAAGGTTATTACCATTAAGTAACTTAACCTTCTATATAAAAGTGCTTCAGATCTGACACCCCTTGAAGAATTAGTTCAACGGTCAAAGATGTCTATTTTGTAGGATAAGGAACAAACTAAACTGTGAGGAGACTACTGTTGTGTTGTGTCTTTATCTTTTTGGGAAGTGTGGAATTTTAAAGTTGTAACAATTTTTGTTCTTGAAAATGACTGGTTGTAGAAAGTCTAAAGAAAAAGTGATATCACACCTTTACTGCCTTAAAGGTCTATGGACAGGTACAAAAGTGTCCTGTTATTCCACTGACCAAAAACAGCATTAAATTCTGAGTTTAACGGTTTTTGAATTTTGAAAACAGCATGTGTTGTTCTCAAGTCTCAATGTGGTGTATGAATGGGAATACACTTACAAAGGCCTTTCTTCTGCTGTATATTTCTTCACTTAATTTCAAGTTTGGAAATGTTCAAAATGCCTTCTCCAGCTTGAGGTTAATTGGGGCCATGTTGAACAGTTCAGTAGCATGCCTATTAATAGGAACAATTTTGTTCCCATCAATGGAAACGTTTGACCAATGATCGGCGCCATTAACACAAACACATTTTTCAGCCTCCATACCTATAACGTACGTGCAGAACTTCAAACTTCTGGAAGAAAATTCCTAGCCATTTGGAAAATTTTGGATGCGCAAAACATTAAGCGTTATACTAATACCTATGCTTTTTCCACTCCCATAACATAGGTTCATCACGCCGTTATTGAGCTATTGCAAAAAGTATAACGTGACCCGTACTTGACCCCTATGTTGTAGACGTGTTTCAGGCTGATAAGAATATATGCGTAAAACGCATAACATATAACCACAAATCAGACACGACATCAGCTGCCCTGGCCTAGATCTCGGTCGTCATCTTTTTTCGCGCTGTTTTTACATTGAACAGTTGAAATATTTCTTGAATTTCTATCCGTTTGCTTGTTTGTTTCAAAGGATTCATCTTTAGGAATTATTTATACATACATTTTGTATAATAATTTTGTGGCGAGTCGTCCAGTGTGTATTGATGCTGTGACTCATTTCCTCAGGATTCAATACAGTAACACAGTGTGAAACTGTCAGTGGTCACACTCACACGATCTGTCACTGAAAGTTTAAATAAAAGTTGGTATAATAACTGGGCGCTTAGCCTGGAAAATCTGAGATGTATATTTAATACTTCAGTATAATTTCGTGACGATATATCTCTTTGTACTGAGCGTGAAAGGTATACAAAATAACGGAGTTAGTTAACCCTTGTTGTCTGTAGTCATATTAGACCATACACACAGCGGATTGTATTGTGTGTACACTGCAGCATTAACGAGATCAAAACAATGCGCTCATTGATTGCGTGCAGTATGATGAAGAGAACGACTGATCAAAGGATGACCCACCTAGAGAGGCAAACGTTTGGTGCATGCCCAGAACCAATTCCTAATGTTCCCATTAATGGGAATGCTACTGGACTGTTAAAGATCAAATCCTCTTCATCGGAATTAACTTCGCTTTTTTAGCGAGAAATGGCAAAGAGTTGAAAACAATGGATTTACATGAAATAACACAGACTACAGTATGTCCCATTCAAACGTCACAAGAGTAACGCAAATATTTGCATATTTGCACAAAAATCGTCCAATAGCTGTAAAATGACCAATTTATAACCAATTTGGATGAAATGTTTTGATTTCTTCATGATGTTTCCAGTGGATTTCAGATCAATTGAGCTAATATTGCCGCTACCTGTCCACATACCTTCAGCATCGAACCTTTAATGGAATAAGATTTTAGAACACTTTCTCAACAATCTTTTTTGTGTCCTCTTTCATTTATTTAAAGATGGGCATGCATGACCGCTGAACTTATCCTTATCTTTATAAACATATCATAAAGAGAGTAATTGCTGATTAAAGAGGGAATCTCCTCTCAAGAAAATTGCTTGACCTTGACCAAAAATCGGGTCATACTAGTAGCTTCTTTTCCGCGGCGGCGGTAATTATTTGGCTTGTTGGTGCATGGTCCGTACAGTAATTGTGTAAACATTTCAGCCAATCTGTAACGTTGGATTGTATCATATTTTTGATCTCATGATATATCCGTCCGTTAAACAAATTCTCGAACCATAAATGAACTAATATTTTAAGTCGTCGCCTTTCTGTTGCCACCTGTATTTCCACAAGTGTCACATTCTGATGGGTATCCTATTTCTGAAATTTAATAATGGGCACAGTGTATTTAGGTGGTGATTTATGTTGACTTGATTTTAATCCTGACTGTCAAGTTGTATCACTTTCCATTGTACTTGAACCCAGATTCTCATTGTTTGATCTTTTGATACAAAGAGATTTGGCAGAGATGGATTCATGGATTTATTAGTTAGTTGTATGGGTGTAATGCTTGAATTCCTATTTAGTCATTCATCCTTTGACATAACAAAACTAGTAGTGCTGTTCTCAAGTCTTTGTCAGTAAAAAAAAAAAAACTCCAGATTTTTTGCCGACAGAAAAGTTAGACAGGAGACTACAGTAATAAATATTTCAATTTTGTCCTACACATACTTACAACTAGAAGTGCAGGGATATCAACATATATAAATGACATGTCCTGGTTTGGCAAACCTTAGCATGTCTATATGTGTGTGTGGACCAGTGGCAGATTTACAGGGGTGGCCGCCAAGCACATGCCTCCCCCACGCCTATGAAAAATGAAAAATATAAAAAACAAATTAAAAGGAAGGGCATCATAATTTAAAAGGTGGGCAATTTGTTAACATATTCCTATTATCCCTGCCCTAGCAATTATACCCAATGCCACAGTCATAGTTTTATGTGTAAAGTACACCACAAAAATGTAAGAAGTCAAATGGTACTACCACCATGAAAGAAAGAAAAAACATGGACCTGGCATTGGTTGTGGAGGGAGTGAGGTAGATGGTGCGGGATTGTGTTGTCTTCATAAGGTTTATGTGTATTTGTCAGAAAATGGAAATAATGTAAGGGAGATGTTCTTCAATTTTTTTAAATGATTTCTCTTAAAAATTGCCCATTTTACAACTCTTTCAATTTTCAGATCTGAGTATGCAAAGTGTGGTGCAGAAATTGTGATATATGATGTGTAAATTTCTTTTGTATAAGTCAAACAGTAGTAGTTTCTGTGTGGAGGAAGGGATAGGGATCAGAGAGGCAGACTGGGGATCAAGTTCTCCCAAAATGTACATTTATTTATATGAACAGAAATGTTGGTTACAGTAGTAGTAGCCTTACTGAATTTTATAGGGTAAAGCACATCATTCATCATTTGCTAATTCTCGATTTAAAACATAAAATGGCGACTCCCTGGTTAATATAAGTCCAAGAATTTATTTTCTCCTAACCAGATCGTAATGTTGATGTGCATTTTTTGAACTGACTGTGATTAACGTAGATAAAAAGGGTGCTACATGTCTGGTCCCTCCCCATTTCAGAACACCTGCTGTGCTCAATTGAATGTTTACATTAAGCTTGTATGGTCTACTGGTTTTAAAACTGGTTCCACGAAACTGCGGTTTTGGTCTGATTTATGTTTTAGGAAAAACCGCAATTACCAAAAAAATCTAAATCACTAACAAATGTCCAAAAGATGCTAAAAATCAGTTTTGTTTCAAGAAAGTTCATCATGCTTTGTTTAAGAATGTATTTTGAAGTATCTTTTGATGTATGTTTTAAAATTTGTGATATTTATGTAGATTAAATTAATAATACAATTGAGAAATGTTTGGAAATGCATAGTCCTAAATACATGTGAGACCCCTAGCTTGATTTAAAAAGGGACAAGGTGCTAGACTTGTTTAGGGCCACATTAATGCGCGTGCGAAACGCTGCATCTTTTGGGCGTGGAGTCCAGGGGCACCCTTAAGGCTCAATCCCCTAGTGCAGAAGCTTTGGGATTGTAGCTATAATCATACATCTGAGAATGAAGCTATTCTGACTGATAAGGAACAGTCTTTCATTCTGGGTTCTGTATCCGTGTAAAGTATTTCATTTATGAGGCTAATTCAGATTATTAAGTTTAAAACAAAAGGGGCAGGGCGGACCCAAAAGAGGCAGGGCGGACCCACAGGGTGGCAGAGTGGGCCCACAGGGTGGCAGAGTGGGCCCACAGTGGGGCATAGCAGACCACCCCGGTGAAACAGCAAAGCTAGGGGTCTGCATGTACCTGTGATAACATGCTCGATAATGTCTTTTTGTGCTAGGGTCTGCATGTACCTGTAATAACATGCTCGAATCCGCTCGATAATGTCTTTTTGTGTCTTTAATCTGGGCTAATATTTTCACAACCACAACAGTAATCCCTTTTATTTGAAGTCCTTAGCATATTCTCTCCCCAAACATTTTGTCTTGTAAAAACTTTGTCAATTCATTATAAATCCTAGAGATGACAATATCGCAAATCGTGAGAAAATTCACTCCTAAATTCATAACCAACCCTGTCCTACTGCACTGAGTGCACTTAATGTGTACAAGACTACATTCACTACATATTACAACACATATATTGTATATGTGCGCGACTCTGCTTAACGTGACAGCTTCTGGATATACAAATGAAACGTATGAATGAATATCATGACTCACGAACGTGACTTCTGCACGCAGTAACTCGGAAAGTGCCGTCATTGGACAAAAAAGTTAACTTTATTCCTGTTTTATGTGAATTAGCGCAAGTGGTGATTTTTTCCCCACACACCAGTATTACAAGCAGGTAGCTGTAACAGACAGCTCCCTGCAATGAGATCAGATGAGATTCCCTGATCTTATTTCCATGTGTAAAATATACTTTTGAACAACACTCTTAATCAAAATTGTGCAGATTTACAAAGAACCAAAGATTTCATGCATTTTGTTTTGAAAAATTTCTTCCATTCTCCTGAATTGTTACTCATGATAGTACTAGCGATTGAATCTTTCATCCCAATCACATGTTGTATGTAATTAAGCCATACCACGTGTAATTTGCTTGAGGGTACAAGCTGAAATGATTTAATTGGTTCCAAGTGAAGCAAGTTTATATATGTTTTTTGTGGATGCTGTAGATGATAGCCTGTGGTATGCATAAATTAATAATATTATCTCTGCATTCCGCCATATCAAGTAGAAAGTACAAACAGAATGCTCAAATACAGATGTGTTTGCCGTTTTATACGATTCTGAGTGACCAAAAATATTGCTTATCATTGTTAAATGTTTCAAATCAATGTTGAACTAAATCTTATATTCATAGTGCTGAAGATTTGCTCTTACTTGGGTGCATGTTTTACTTGGGAGCATGGCCTGTGTTTTAAAATGAAAATGTTTTCAAAGCTCCTTGCTAAAACAATGTCCGGTTTAAGTACGGAATACATTGTAATTCAGTTTAAGTTTCAATCATGATGTATTCAAATCACGTATCATATTATTGGTATGTAGATAGCAGGTAATACACTTTTATTTTGATGTAGAAAATACGAAATTAGTGGGGAGTGGGACACTACTTTTCTTTAGCAAGAATTTTGTTCTGCCTTATTACACTCCTGTTCACGCATTTTTATAGCACATTGAAGAAGGCGAACATCATATTACGCTATAGGGCGGGAACCTTTGGTGGTTTAAGTATAATAGAAAATACTACCGTAATGCACAAATGGGGCCAATTTAAAGTAGAAGCATAGAAATAATGGTTATTACACTTGAAAAATAACCAGAGATACAGTTTGCATGATTTATGAGTTTGTTTTTGGGGGTTGAACTAGATATATATATTTTTTTAATAAGAGCCATGGCCTGGCTACGATTTTGTTTTCTTTTTTCTTCTTCGTAGGCTAGATAAGCAATAGCAAATTTATTGATTAATCAGATTCTAGTATTACTTCAACTTGTTGCTATGATGGTGTTATGAATATTCATTAAGTTTTAGCGCTTGGCTAAAACTACGTATGCACTCATTTGTATATGCATAGGCATATGTATATATGTACACACAAGAAACTTTGCAGTTCAGAATGCATAATGGCTGGGAAGTAGTTTTGTTCGCTCCAAAAGCCTTCCGCACAAGGTCTTTGCTCTACCGTAATCAGGTAATGCACAGTTTTTGAAGAAGTAAGCTGGAGGTTAGCATCTAGTGTACATGTGGGAGTGTGTCATTGCGAAGAAACATGGAAAATGGTAACTAGTGGTAACTATTTGCTAGAAAATAAACAGATAAATGGAACTTTTACTGCTCTCAAATGCTCTCTGAAAGAAAGAACGTGGTTGAAAGATCGATCATACGCATTGTATTGTGTATGCATATGCAACAATTAACGTAACTCGTCTCTACTGAAATATGAATATTAATTTGTATATTCGTACACTAAATAAACATGAATAATTATTTTTTCAACTTTCTATCTGCGCACCTGATTGGTCAATAAATTTGCCACTGCGTATCTAACCTAGGGAGAAAAGAAATTGCGGCCTGGTTTTAATCTTTCAAAATATCAAGTGAGTGGGATCTGAACTGTAAGATTTTCCCGCCGAAGGCTATATGCAATTCAGCAAGAATTGTACTGCGTGATCAAGTCCAGATGACTAGCATCGCATCCTAAGATTGTTTATTTAGTGGCTTAATTTGTATCTGTTTTGCAATTATCCGACAACTTTCTTTTTCTTTTACATGAAAGAAAATTGAAATCATAACTATGAATAGAAAATCATGAGCAAATAAGGGCATATAGATGGCCTGTTGACACAGCCTTTTTCACTTCTTTTTTACGTGACTGGCTTGGAACATTGGGAACTGTTTAATGCCTTTTGGAACTAGACTGACAAAGGGGTAAAATTGGCATCCCTGAGGGGCAAATGAAGTAATAAAATCACTTTACATGCAAACAAGATAACAGTTTATTAATACATTTTATTGATCAATGCCTCCATTATTATTTTCAACATTATTTACAGAAAATACTGTGATACAAACATCTTTAGCAGCTATCATATTACAGTTCAGTTAGGCACTTAATGTTCAAAGCTTGTTTACATGTATATCACGGGTAAAATGCCGGTTTTCCGATTAAAACAGCTTTTTGTTTTGGAAACCAACCGGTTGCATGTTGTGGCAAAACCGTGGAAGCTTAGTTTACATCAAGATGTCAATCTTATAATTTTAGCAAACAGCATAGATCTTGACATGAGCTGTCAAGATTAATTTTTATCATTTTTGCTTTTTTTTTCCCTGTGAAAGTTAATTAGTGTCGTATTTTGGTTCTCCAGGTATCAAAGAAAACACGGAATATACGTTAAACCCAGCATAATTTTTTGTCCACCTAAGAAATTTTAAAAACTTGATAGTTGGCGCAAACGTTGTGTTAAAAATCAACTTTGACGCTCAATACAAAACAAAAGTATGAAACGTTTGATAAAGATTTCTGATTTCTTTCAATTAATTCACAGTGATCAACAGATAGTATGATAAAGTATCGGACCAACATTCTAGTGTGTCGATTTTTCCGAAAAAGCGTTAAAAGTTCCCTAGGTCACCATTTTCAGATCCTAGCTTTTAAACCTCCTCGAGCTAACTTATCATGTGTGGGATACACTAATCACTTTGCAAGTTCCATCTACAAACTAAAGGTGGGGTATGGATCGGACTCAGCCAATCAGAATGTGACACACCTACTAATGAACATAAAAGTGCTCTTTATCTTAAACACAGGGTCAGTGGAAGTAAACCTTAGACCAATCAGAGATGTAGTTTGAATACGATCAAACAGGTGGGATGTTTTTCTGCCAGTAAGAACGATCTCAAAAATAAACTTCCTTTGTTTAATTACCCAGTTCGGCTTGAGTCTCAAACAAAACTTTAGTTTACATTTACCGTGAGAATTCAATGTCTCCGCGACTTTCAGCTAGATTAATGGCACTCGATGATAGCCAGTGTTACCACCTTGAAGGGATAGAGTATGAAACACTGAAATTGCGATGTTTAGAGATGAATATGCTTTGCTATATATGACATTAGATTAGCATACAGCTCATCTGCCCTGAAGCATGCAATTAAATGGGGCATTAAAAGAACATGCAAAAAAAAAAAAAAAAAAATGGATATGAATAAGCAATATTGAACAGAGAGATAAGATTCGATGGAGGAAATGCTTGTAAGATGAGGTATTATCAAATCCCTCTTGTGGGAAAGAACTGATTAGGGATATGAAGGAATGAATATGATGGAATGAATAATTGGGTTAATGGTATGTACACACAGTGTGTACAAGATGATACAACATAAAACACTGGGCCTGATTCTATCAGACTTATCCAATTATTTTATCATTAAAACGATAAAAAAGGATGCAAGTTTTGTTAAATTCATTAAACGATCATCTTTATCGATTGTTTATTGAAGTTTTCAGGGTTATAGTATGAAGTGCAGTTAGTAAATGAGAACAGTAGGGCTCTGCAGCTTGTGGTAAAGTCTATTCTACAGTTCTGAAGGCAATGTAAGAAATATAGCTAAAAAGGATTAGTTGATTGGTAAGACACGTTCACCGTGTATGCATCTAGAGGACAAAAAGTGTCTTCAGTTTAGATGTTTAAAACGTATGACAAAAGTGATCATTAAGTGACTGGTATAGAAAGTATATGGTGTTACAAGTAGAGGAAGTCATACTTTACATTTTTGTACTGTATTTAAAGTAATAAGCGCCCAGGGCACGTAACGAAATCAAATTGAACCATTTTTTACTGCCTTATTTTCTACTTAATATTAGTGCCCATGCAGCCATGTTAAAACTTGTTACTTGTTGAAAGATGGAAAGAACAATTACTATGCGTGCTGTACCAACCCTGGTTCAATACCTTTTTGTGATAGTTACATCTGAGCAGTTTAGGCTAGGTCTGGGTTCATGGCTAAATATATCAACGCTCAAGTTAACAACTAAATTCTCCTGTTAGTCTGCTGACAATAATGCTGCTTGAATTAGCAATCACCAATAAGCAGTCACCAACTTTTATTTCATACTGCTTGATTACATTTGATGTGTACCAAATAGGATGTGAGATCTCCGCTATTTAGCGCATTTCCTCTATTTCAATCAGTAAGATTCCACTGGTCATTAAGTTTTCGGTTTTTTTTTTTTTTTTTTTGGCGGTAGGATTTTGTTCTTTTGCTTGTCCTCTTTCACACTACATTACCAATAAACACCAATAAACTCACTTATCCTTTAAAGTAAAGACACCATGGTAAATACTGAAGATAAACCGATCCTTTTTGGCTCTGCTCGTGCAGGGTAAAATGTAAATGGATCTCTATCTGAAAACGGTTCGCAATCCCTCAAAGCACCTGTCATTTCCTTAATTGTATGGATTGGTGTACTTGTATGCCTAGCAGACAGCTGCCATTTAGATTCAGTAAACATTATATACTTCAGGTGTGCATCGCTAGAAGCAGTTTTGTCTTGAGTTTTCCCATAATGGAGTCCTGTATGATGAAAATTGATGTCCAGGTTTTTTGAGGTCATTCACTTGGATGTGTGGAATGATGAGAACTCTTACAAAGTGAGGTTTTCTATAATTTAAAGTGATGTTGATAATAAAGCAGGAATGTAGCCAGAAATATGAAAGAAGGGTGAGGGGAAGGGGGTGATGATTATCTAATCATACACTTATAAGACTAATCTTTACTGCTGAAAATCTCTTTGCCCGAAAAAACTCTGAAACTTAAATGTCAACCATACAAAAATAATTTGGGGAAAAGCGATCCTCTGCCCCTCCCTAGAAAGGAATGTAAACTACCTACTTGGTATTGTAATTGGTGCTAATTTTGTTGCCTTAAGAAAGCCAAACATAAATGAAATCAATGAAACTACACACAATATTCTATGCTTCTATACCACTTCCAATCCCCATTACATCCACTTTCCCCATCTCTTTAACTATTAGTAAGTCAACTCATACACTCTTCAAATACTGATATAACCAGATAACTGCATACCTTCATGCAAGTGTGTGTAATTCCCTGCAATTACTGTATTGTACAGGAAGGAACCTGGCTCAAAGCTTGATTATGAAACTGCATTGAATTCCTGTAATCTATTATGAAAACAAGTTATCCTATGGCCCTGGCTTTGTACTTGAGCAAACTTATGCAGTCAGCTTCGTTTACACTACCCAGTAAGTTCTCACGTGGAGAACAGTGCAGATCCATGTTCTTCAGAGACTGATCAAATCATGTTTTTTCCTCAAAAATGAGGAAGTAGCTTTGCAAGAATTCTTTAAAACTGTAATTGCCTTCCTGAAAAAATTAATAACTGGGTTTAAGTGAAAGCAGGGAAGTGACACTAATAAAAAGGTTTGGTGTATATTCCACTGATCTGTAGTGTAAAGAAGTTTTCTTATGGCCCTTGCTTTGTACCTAAGGAAACAGTCAAAATCAGCCCTGTTTACACTACAATGCTGATGGAATAGGAAAGAATTGTGTAATTATTAGAGTAGAAAACAGATTGTAAACCCTTGTTCATCCTTTGTAAAACATTTCAATCACAACTTACCATTGAAAGTTTCCACAACTATCACATCAACCATATGAGTGGACTGCATACTACAAGAAAAAGAAGATCGAGAAAGCACATTTCTTGGCATAATTGTTCTGATTCTGAAGATAATCAATGAATAAATAAATAGTATGCAGAGTTTGTTTTAGTAATGTATTCATGATAAAGAAAACATGATCAATTGTGTTAAGCATACAAAGTGTTTTACATGTTCCTTAATATGATTTACAGCTTCTCAGAATTGTGTTAAGAACCCTTTTATTATCTTGTCAATCTTCAAGTTTTTTGTGTATGCTTCTATTTTTGCATAGTTTTTACTCAAAACTGCTCTCTTTAGAGGGTACTTAATCATTCATTAATGCTCTGTTAAGCAGTTTTATTTCCTGTAAATTTGGAAAGAAGCATCATTAGTTTATGAAGTATGTACTGTTCTGTATGCTTTGAAGAGTCAAAAGTAGAAACCCCCTGGGAAATTTAAATGAATGATTGATTGACTTTCTGTCATTGTAGGGGCTAGGTTTACAGTAGGTCAAGATTCAGTTATATTTTAAGGGAACTTGGGTGATCGATTCATTTTGGGTTAAATAAAGTGTTTGCCCTAATCATGGTCTTTGGTTTTTCTTTGAAATTGATTTATTTTTCTAAAAATGGAATTAAAACAATAGGGATCGGGAAGAAAATAGCAAACAAGTAATTATTCCAGTGATGATAATTTAAGTTAATATTCAACTAAAAGATAATCAAGATTTGACAAATCTTTTACTGAATGCCTGTTGTTGATAGGGAGATCTGGAGAAATTGTGACTCCCAGATGTCTGCACCAAAATATGGGCAAAGTTATGCTCTGGTTTAGTCTCAGTAACACTACACTTTTTGGCAATTTCCTTCCCCCTGCCCCTCCCCCACCCCCTCTTTACCCATATGGCTACAACTCAAAAACTGAATGTGTTATTTTAAAAATGTAGACTTTCTCTCCATGAATTTCATTTTACTACTGTATATGAGAAAAAGAACACTTCTTTAACTTTCCATGTTCTATTGAATAGACCTGTGTCTTGTAAAGCTTTCAACTTTTTTGAAACAACTTTTACCATCATGTGCATAGTGTATTTGCTCAAACGTTGTTAACAGTGTACTGATTGATAGGGTAACATGTGGATATGGCCCTAACACAGCATGACCAACCCTAGCTTCCTCATGACCTGCTTGATACCTGCATTCTTTTGTCCTGGGCTCCAACTGGTCCACAGAAGGCCCCTACTGCTTTTATGAACTATGGCACAAGCCTCCATTGTAAATGGACATGCCCTTGACAATAGCACAAAATGAAATTAGCTGGCTGACTGAGTCAAGTCACTTCCCTGTTAGCCTATTTAACATAGCCTAAGTAGACCCCATAGTGTGAGAATACAACACACTAATCCTCAGTTACTCTGTTTGGTTAGTTGGCCTTTGTAAAGATGTCTGACTTCTATTTGCAGGGAAATGTCATTTTGTTCTTTCCAAGTAATCGTCAGGCACAGCTTGATACAGAGAAAAGTTCTTCAAGAAATAGTTTGATGTTTGTGCTGTGTGTTATCCAAGTGGGCGGTTTATGGAAGCCAATTTCTCAGTATTTGTTGAGTAGGAAGTTGCAAGCTCCATTGTATACCATAGTCAATCTTATTTTTCCAAGATTTTGTTTTTCGAATCTTTGTGGTATTGATTGAATCATGGTTTTCTTGGTGAGTTTTTGTTTTGAATGGAAAGATTACTGCTTTATGTATGTTCTTTATCATTCCAGTTGAAAATTTAATTTAATCTAGTTTGTTTCTTTCAATAAGAATTGTTGACAAAGAGATTTTGGCACATATATTATTATTAGTAGTAGTAGTAGTAGTATTATCATTATTATTGCACTTATTTATATAGCGCCTCTCCCTTGAATAGAGGCGCTTTACAATAAAATGGATAATACAGAGAAAAAAACTCTTAATATACAATATCAAAAAGTAAATGAATTGCAGGACAATTTACAAACATAAAAGAATTGGTAAAAATTTAAAACAAGAATATAAATATTATAGACAGCATAAAACCTATTCAGTAGGAAAAATATGGGTGTTAAGGGCCTTCTTAAAAGTATAAACAGTTTGAGCCTGGCGAATTGCAATAGGTAGATTAATCCACAAACGTGAACCCAGGACAGAAAAGGCGCAGTCCCACCCACTGGCGCGATTAGTTCTGGCACCACAAGGCAATGACATCCTTTGTTGGATCTTAGACCAGGCTTTTAGATATGCAGCAAATCTTGAAGGTATGGAGGCGCATAAGAGAAAGTGTTGAGAAAAACTATTGCAATGATGCACTACCTACTAACGTATTAGGTCCAGCATTCCCTCACCAAATTAACAATACAAAATAACAATAGTAACAAAACACAAATTCAATAATAACACTGCTTATAATGCTCTAGCTTTTACCCCACAAGTGCTGTTTTCTACATTTTAAACCGGAGGTTATGTTTCCACCCCAGATATAGGATATCCTTTTCTTACATCATTAACACAAAACCACAAGTGTTCCAGCACCAGGCCATTTACAAAGCCCCATTGTTATGTGAATTGGCCACTTATCAGCTTATCAGTTACTGCTACATGGTTCTTTTGTGTAAAAGTGCACTCAAGCAAAGTGAGGATGATAAACAACAGATTGTGCTGAATGAGGATTATTCATGCTGATGATTGCAAGTAAAACTTAAGTGATTTGAGACTAAGTTGTGGTGTCATGAAATGGGGGGTTGGAAGATAAGTTTTTTATAGCTTTGGAAGTTCATCATGAATTAGCATTTTTAAATCATAGTAACTTGAAGTGAGATAACATTTGAAGAAGATCTAAGCATTGCAATATTGAATAACCTAAAATGTAATTCTCTCCTAAACTAAATATGAAAAATGACATGAAAAGGTGATAAATACTGCCAGTGGAACTATGGGGTGGGGAGGGGGGAATTCTTAAATCTTACTTTGTTACACCTATTTTTGGAACTGTTTAACCTTCATAAATGTGCCACCCATTTTTGGTTCCCATTAGGACTCGGAGAAAACCAAGTTTTATACAAGAGATCTCTATTTACACAACTGCCAAGGTTTTACTATTAGTAATTGTCACTGATTGTGAATCTGAAAAAGTTTACTCTATTAAATGTAAATTGAAATTGGTAGTAAATGAATGTAAATATTATCATAGATTAACAAGTTTGCCTGTAGTGTCAGATTTTAAGGTAATTTATTATGAATCAGGGAGGTATTGGGTGGAAGATGCTAGAATATTGTAGATGTAGGAATTAGGATTAAGGTGGGATGGCATTAGGGACAGGATAGGATGAAATGTGGGACAGGGTGGCATGTGGGTCAGGGTGGGATGGCATGTGTGACAGGGTGGCAAGTTTGTCAGGGTAACATGTGGGACAGGATACTAATGAATGTGGGATTGGATGTCACGGCATATAGGACGGTGGGATAGCATGTGGGACAGGGTGGCGTAGCATGTGAAACAAGGTAGTGCCATCGCATTTATGACAGGCTGGGATGGCATGTGGGACAAGGTGGGATGGCATGGGGGGACAGAATGTAATGACATGTGAGACAGGATGGCATGTCATCTGGATTTCAGGTGGGATGGCACATGGGGTGGTGGGATAGCATGTGGGATAGGATGGAATGGCCTGTAGGACAGGGTGGGATGGCATGTGGTACATGAAAGGATGGCATGTGGGACAGGGTAGGATAGCACATGGTACAGGGAAGGATGGGATGTATGACAAGGTGGCATGGTATATGGGACAGGGAGGGATGGCATGTGGAAAGGGTGGCATGGTATATGGGACAGGGTGGCAAGGCATATGGTGAGATGTCATCTTGATTGCAGATGTGATGGCATATGGGTCATGTGTGATAGAATGGTATCTGTATTTCATGTATGATTTCTCGTAGGGAGGGATATAAGATGGGACATCATGCAGAACAGAGGGTGGGATGGCAGTTGTGACAGAGGGTGGAAAGCATGTTATTAGCGGCGAGGGGATCTGTATTGTTTGCGATGTCTGGTTTATTGTGTATTTTGTTTCTCCACAGGCACTGGACTGTGACATCTCTCTAGATGCAGCATCAGATTCCCAGGATTGGTGCTTCACCCTCTATGACTTTGATGGTCATCAGAAAGTGACCAAAGAGGTGAGTAGACAAAGAAAAGGGTCACAAACATAATGTGACTCAGCCTTAAGACAAAGTGAAAGTTCTTAGATATGAAAGAATCTGGAGGTATTTTGAACAGGAGTTGAGTCTGAAAGTGAACAAATAGACATGTAATTGGTTGCTACAATTATGTGGGTAATTATTATGCAACCAAATTATGTAGCTGAAACTTTCCATAACTTGGTTGTGAAAAGTTATTAATTTGACCATATGGCTTGAGCATTGGGTCAATTCATTAAAGTGTTCATAAGGAGAACATGGTATTAAATTGCACATTTGCTACATCAAAGTTTTATTAGTTATTGTATTTAAACTGACCAATGTACAGATGGAGAGACTGACATACAGACAAACTTACATACAGACAAACTGACATACAGACAATTATGAAGAAACCATAACCCTTCATGCATATATTGCTGAGGATAAATTTAAACTAGCACTATGTTTTGCAATTCCTCAATTATTTAGATAAAAGAACAAAAGGAAACATCCTTTGTTTCAGTTTTGTGATTGTGATCTTCTCCCTCTTTCTTTCCATTATAAAGAAAAAATAACTCATAATGTCTTTTAGCTGTCTGCTCTGTCATAAGCCACAAATTCAAATTCAGCAAATAGTCAAAATACCTCAAACACTGATTATTCATAACTAAAGCGCTAATTTCCCAAATTCAAAGACTTAGCTACCCAACATTTTTCATACAGGCGTTCCATCTCTTCAATGTTCATAGACCTTAATACAATGTTTACCAGTGATTTATGATTATTCCTATGTTCTTTAATTGTATTCTCAGGATCTGTCAAGTTTACTGAAGACAATATCCGAGGCGTTAGCATCTTCAGTGACCCTTCCACCGAGCGGCAGTCGCAAACTCAAACTCAGTTTATCGGTTGTATCAGATCACGATTCAGAAAAACATTCTTCATTTCCAAAACAAGACGTGAAGCGAGAAAACGCTTTTGGTATCAAAGTGCAAAAGCAAAAAACCGACAATCTTGGCCGAGGGAAGTGGAGATCCCTCAAGGACCAAACCAAGAAAGGACATCACCTCAAAAGGGCAAGAAGAATAAAACGAGAAGGCAGAGGAAGCATGAAAGATCGTATTCTTCAGGATGTTGTGTGGAGGGGGCCTGGAAAGATGAAAAGACTCCATCGAGAAGAAGGAACAGAAATAGGTGAGGAGATTATTTGATTTTTAGATGAAAATCTGTATATTGTTAGAGTTAAAATTTGTAAGTTGTTAGGAGTTAAAATTTGTAAATTGTTAGAGTTAAAAGGAATATTCAAACATGTGCATTTCATGTGGTACTGGGCAATTGAAGAAACAAATTGTAAAAATACTTGTTGATATCTTATTCTTACAAGGAGCTAAAAGCTCTGAGAGAGTTGTGTACAAACATCCGGTAAAACAGACTAGACATTTCCCTCTAAAGCTATGTGTATTTTGTTAAAATATATCATTATTTTATAAATAAAAGCAAGGGTACATGATTAAGTGTACTTATACACTAATAGAGTTACTGTACAAAGTAGATCATTGTTTTGATGAATTTTAAACAAAGTATTGTATAATGGAAGTTTGATAAATTCTAAAATCCAGGAAAATTCAGAAGTTTGTTTGATTTTCTGATCATTGTCAAGGGTGAAATACAAAAATAAGAAAAATAAAAATTCCAATAAAATCTGGAAAATTTGAGAAAATCTGGAAGTCTCACATTCCAGTGACTTGAATGATAAAATTTGGAATCTTAAGCTGTATCTGACTGCTTTTTCACCCAGCATGTGTTGTTTCCAAAGCTTGGTAGAAATTGTCAGGATTTGATTTTCAGTAGTGAAGAAAGTATGGTTAGAAATGTGCTAAGTAGCGGTAAGGTAGGGTGTAGTGATCATGACCTAATTAGTTTTGATCTGTATTGTTTAACAAAGATTTCTCCAGCTAATAAATTGGTGTTAGATTTTAAGAATGCTGACTTTGCTGCACTTCAGGATAATTTGTCAATTGATTGGACTTCTTTGCTCTGTAAATTAGATCATGCTAAAGCATGGGATGTTTTCCAAACTATAGTTTTGGAGGGTGTAAATAGGTTTGTCCCATTAAGGAAAGTCTGTATGCGTAGTCCGCCAGTGTGGATGTCTGGGGAGGTTTTGCAGTCTGTACGGAAAAAGAAGAAGTTGTGGTGTTGTTGAAAATGTAGTGGGTGTCCTGCGGAGCTTGCTAGGTATATTAAAGGATCATGAAAAGTTCACAAACGGTTTAATAAGAGATACTAAAGTGCTTTTTTAAAAACGTTTGTCCAAAGAGGTTAAGATTAATCTTAAGTCGTTTCATTCTTATGTTCGCTCAAGGCAAAAAACCAAGGAGGTTGTTGGTCCCCTTCAGGGTAATAATGGTGTTACATCAATAGTGGTAAGGATATGGCTGACGTTTTGAATGACTATGTATCTGTTTTTACTAAGGAGTCCCTTGCTGATGATGTTGTGGATTATCTAAGTGTGCACTCTCCAGTATCCATTAAGAATGTTGATTTTTCAGTTGATGTTGTGTCTAAGAAGTTGAAGGGTTTGAATTCAAATAAGGAACATGGTCCACATGTTATACGTCCTGCTGTCTTATGTGAGTGTTCTGATGTTCTTTCTGTTCCCCTGAATATTATCTTTTCAAAGAACTTTGATGTTGGTGTTGTGGAGAATTGCTAATATCACTCCTATTTTTAAAAAGGGTAACCACAGTTTGCCTTATAACTATAGACCAGTGAGTCTTCCTAGTGTTGTGTGCAAGGTCATGGAGTCCTTTGTTAAGAATGTTGTACTAGATCATTAACTGGTCAATGATTTGTTAAATTTGTTCCAGCATGGGTTTTTACCTAAGAGGTCTTCCATTTCTAATTTATTGGAGTTTCTTGATAATATTACTAAACAAGTTGATTCTGGTCATAATGTAGATGTTATCTATTTAGATTTCCAAAAGGCATTTGATAAGGTTTCATTTGGCAGGCTCATGATGAAAACAAAAGCACTTGGTGTGGTGGGAAAGTGTGCCAGTTGGATATATTCTTGTTTAGTTGACAGATCACAAAGAGTTGTTGTTAATGGTGAAGTACATGTATCTCCTATTTTAAAAAAAGGGTGACCACAGTTTGCCTTGCAACTATAGGCCAGTGTAACAAGTGGTGTTCTTCAGGTTTCTGTATTGGGTCCGCTTCTTTTTCTAATCTTCATTAATGATATTAATGTTTCCTTGGCTCCAGGACTTGTAAATTTTCTGATGACACTAAGCTGTACAGGATTGTTGATGATGCTAGGGCTTTTTCACTTTCGCAAACTGATCTAGATAAGTTAGTCTCTTGGTCCCAAACATGGCAGATGTCATTTAATGTTGATAAATGCAAAGTTATTCATTTTGGTTAGAGCAATTTGGCTTTTGATTACTGCATGAATAGTTCAAATTTTGGTTGTGTTGATCAAGAAAGATCTAGGTGTTGTCAGTACTAGCAATCTGAAGCCTTCTAAACAGTGTGCTCTAGCAGCTGCAAGGGCAAATAGGATGCTTGGTTTGATTAGAAGAATTTTTTTGTTTTCTTGGTAGAGAGGTTGTTTTTAATTTGTATAAGCAGTTAGTCAGGCCTCACCTTGAGTATGCTATTCAGGCTTGGAGTCCTTTTTGTGAGAAGAATAAGTTTATTTTAAAGCAGGTTCAGCGAAGAGCCACTAGACTTATTTCCGAAGTAAGGAATCTCTTATAAATCTAGGTTGCGAATTCTTAGTTTGACCACGCTTGAGTTAAGAAAAGTAGGTGGCGATATGATTCAGGTTTTTAAGTTTCATCTGGTAGTGATGCTTTGACTTCTTGTTATTTCTTGCATGTTTCAGCTAATCCTCATGTGACACGTGGTAACAGTTTGAAGTTGACCAAAGAGTTCTCACGGATAGATATTCGACATTTTAGCTTTTCGCAAAGAGTTGTTAATGAGTGGAATGGTTTGCCTGAGTTGGTAGTTAGCTCCAATTCTGTTCACAATTTCAAGGTCAACATCTCTGAGGGTCTTTGTGTTTTTTTGTGGTGGTGGTGTTAGTTTGGGACTTTTATGGGGTGACTAATCCTTCTTAGCCTGTAATCTTGTTATCTTATGTTTAGGGAAGATTTTGAAGGAACTATTGTAGATAAATCACAGTTTTAATGTTCAATTTTGTGATATACAAAGTTAATGCTCTTTCCATGCTGGTCTTTATTTTATAGGAAACATACTTGTATCCATGACAATGAACAAAACCAGGCTAAAGGGGAGGTCAAACTATCAGAGGCAGATGGTGATGAAGGTGCTGCCCATCATCCAAGTGAAAATGCAGAACGGAGAAATTATTATAAAGCTTTGGCTGGAATAGAAAACACATCCAATAGTTTCACAGAATCTGATCACATTGAAAGAACTTCTCAGACATTACCATCCAACAGTAGGCACCAGCATCGGTCAACAAAGCGAGGTGCCCAACAGAGGCGGTCAAGGTCATGCGAAAGGGACACAAGTGACCTTAGTCCAAGTAAAGATCAGAGCAAAAGAAACAGTAAATTAATGTATATTGAAAGTCCTGGAAAGAAGGAAGGGGAAGTGTGTAAATTACAGGAGGCTCCCTTGTCATCAACCAGGCCAAAAAAGTGTCAAACTGTTCAGGCAACGACGTTGTCACCATACTCGGATCAACCAATGCTACCAAATTTAGCGTTACCATTGCCAACATACACTGGATCAGTGACCACGAAACAAGCTAAACATCATAGAACTAAAAAGCATGTGGTCAAACCTTTTACATTTATGGAGCATGAGATACATGGTGGTGCCGCACAGAATGCCATGTCCTCACCACAGCAACACCATCATCATCATGAACACCACCATCATTACCATCACCACTATCATTACCATTGATGTACCGTTAGTAGTGGTTTTGTACATAGTTGTTAAAGGTTTTGTGATGGTCGACCATTGGTATTATAACAGTAGTTTGTGAACAGACTTTACACAACTCTTAATCCTAACCATTATTAGCACTGCCAAAAATGACCACAATTGCAAATTGGATTGTTCCAGGAAACTCAATAAATTAGAATGACACTAAATTCATCCCCCAGTCTCTGATTCCATACAATGGGGATAAGTGATAGAGATGAAACATTAGAACCACCATTTGTGCAAAGTAAAGTCATGACATTCTAAATTCAGATATAATAGATCTTTGCTAACTGTTTTTTTTTATTCTAATGCAACTGAAGAAAGATTTAAATTAAAAATTGACAGAAGCAAACAGAATCATCATAATTGCTACCACTAATTTTGTTAGTAAACCAAATGGACCATGTGACAAAAGTGGATTTTTTTAGTTAATTTTCACTGTATGCAAGACTAACAAAAAATGTACATTGTACACCGAATGCAGTGCAGCGAGCATTTGTTTTCTCAAACAAAATCAAATGAATTAATGAGCTTTTATTTTCGAAGATAGGGTGCCATCTTTAAAATGAAAATTGATTACAGCTACTAAATCAAATTGCATCAAAAAATGAAATGTCGCTTCTGAATGTTAGGGTTTTTTTTAATTCAAGGTCTAGAGGTCATAAATTTGTCAACAGTTATGGTATAGTGTTGGTATAAGAGCTTACACCATGTATGTAACAAAAACGTGGTGTAAAATCTCATTGTTAGTCTACCAGTTTTCAAGAAATTGATTTTGCATTTAGTAGGACATTTTTGATAGATAGATGATAGGATATTTGTGATAGATAGATGGTAGGACACTTGTGATAGATAGATGGTAGGACATTTGTGATGTATAGATGGAACTTGGATCATAGATCCTTCTAAAATGTCCATTTTATGTATCAAACTGACAACGAGTACGTCCCCCCCAGATTTGTTCAACCTGTCCGCAGTCTTCTTGACTCGAGAACAGTTGAGTACCTGAGTCATGCAGATAGGAAGATCAAACAGATCTTCTATAGCCATTGGAAATTGTTCCTTTGAGGGTTCAAGGATATTTGATAGTGAGTATCCCTTTTTTTGTAAAGTAGATTGACATATAGGAATGGGGGTACAACTTGCAAACAACTTCTAAGAGACCTCCTGTGGTGTAGTGGTTAGTGCTTTGTCCTCTTACCCGTACGTCCCAGGTTCGAATCCCGGTGGATCTGCAACCAGTGAGTTCACAACTGCTTATCAAAGGTCGTGGCCATCTTGATGTAATGTCCAGCACTGGATGCTTTCAGGACGTTAAACCTTGCTATGCTATGCTAAGCCTTTGAATTAGCCTGACCCTCTCTGTTTTACATTACAGAGTGATCGGATCTAACTTGTTGTGTCCCTGACGCAACTATCAACACAATCAGAAACGTTTTTAAGAAGCAAGAAAGATTTGGGTGTTCTCTTTCCCTATCATACCATTGTATACAGTCTGGTGTTCAAAGCTATCAAAATTCCTGTTTCCCCGAAAGCAGATTTCGACGGTAATGCTTAAATCAGTTCAGAAAATAACTGCAAATTTGCTAAAAAAAAATGAATGAAATTATTGTTCAATTCAAGTTTCCTTTATAACTGATAACATTTCAACAAATCCATTCTGCAATTTATCTTAATTTTTATTATTTCAAATATGTCTCTTTGGGACTTTTGTGAAGAATTTTTTCAGAGATTTCAAAGATTGTCTTCTGCAATTTTATTTAAAAACTAAAAATGTATTCTGATCATTGCTTAGTCAGGTAGATTTAAAAATATACTATAAACTTCAATTAAAAACCTGCAAGTGAATTTCAAAACTAATTTATTTAATTTTAGGTAGGGCTCTCTCTGTTAATTCGGTCAAGGGAGACTTTTCATTACTGGTAACTCAAGCATTTTTAAATTGCTTTAACCTAAATGTGTCATGTACTGTTTTTGAGTGGCTTTCGAAATGGAAGTTTGTGGTGAATGCTTTTTGTATGTTTGAAAGTCTTGAATGTCAGGTTATTCAACTTACTACATCTGTTTCTGCAGAGAGTCCACCTGGGATTACAGACTTTAAACATTATAGTTCTAAAAAAATGTAGGGTTGATTATTCAAAAATTCCAACATTAGCTATATTCTTTAAAAGACTTGAAGAAAGCAAACAATTTCATCAAAATCAGTTAACAATTGATCATTTGACAGCTATTTGAAGACTATTGTGCAAATTTTTGTAGTATTCTTGTGAAGTATGAATGGGACAAAATCTCTACTTTCTTTTGTAAATCGATTGTTTTTAAACCCTCTGCCATTTCTCTTTGAAAAGGAAAGATAATTCTAATGAAGAGGATTTGATTATATCACAAACCCAACCAACCTCAAGCTAGAGAAGACATTTTGAACATTTTTAAGGTCTGAAATTAAGAGAAGAAAATATAAAAAAAACAAGCATTTTGAGGTTTTTTTTACCTATTCATACTTCACATTTTATCAATAAATTAAAAGATTTTCAAACTTTGCTTACTCATAAGTTGAAAACTACATGTGCTATTTTCAAAATTCAAAGGTTATTCTATTTGATGCTCTATCCGGTGAGTGGTTGAACAGAAGTGACGTACCTGTCCATAGATCTGTAAGATTCCTATTTAACAAGTGTCAATGGAGTTTGTCCAATTTCTGTTTTATGATGAATACCAGAGTTTAGACATATGTTCGGGATTTTTTTTTTGGAGTTTCACTTTTAAATGGCCACTCACAGCCTTCACCCCACCTCCACCTCACTACTGTTTGCCCTTATTCATGTCAAGCCCAGGAAAGTAATTCCTGGGAGACAGGGGAGAATTGTTATGTCCCCCTTCAATTTCCTGAAGGAATTTAAGCATGTGAAGTATGCAGTTTTTGAAGGAGGAAAAATGCATTTTTGTACCTTGTTTTTGTACATGTTTAGTAGCAGCCTGGTAATTAGCACAGCTATTAATAACGTTTAGATTGATTGTTTCTCAATAAAGATATACAGAGGCATAGGAAATCAAGCTTTTAAATTTTGAATATTCATTACATTCATAATGACCTTCCAGTGACCTTACTAAATTTGATTTTCTTTTTGTGTACGAGGTATTCTTTCATTTGTATTAAAAGAAACAATTCGGTGGTATTTCATTTTCAGGAGTTTTGTTATGATTTTTACATGATGTAAAACGTGCACTAGTGTGGTGTGTGTGTTTGTATTTCTCTACTATCGAGGACCTGCACCTGATAAAATGTAGATCAACTGAGGACTTCAAGGACGACCGAGGACATACATTATGGATCATCTAAAGACAATTACATGCAAATAGTCGGATGTAATAAATAGTGGCTTCTGACACTATTTGGTAAGGGTCCTCGGTCATGTGAATTTTTTTGATTCTTTGTAAACAGCAACACATTTTAGGTCAAGACCTTTCAATATTCATCAATTTTCAAAAGAGTGCCAACTATTTTGGTGCTAACATATTTTCATTTATGGAATAGAATCGTTAATACTCAAAGGATGCATCCACTCGTGATATATCCAAGTCCTTGTTAGACATGTTTTTATCCGAGTCCCGGTTGCATATAGTATAATGTCAAGTGTGTTGGGCATGGGGTAAAATGCTGTATCCATTTAGCTATGAAAAACACTTTGTGGTTATTGGTCTACCAATAGCTTGTACTGTAGTATAACATTTTTGTTACACTTTTTATGAGCGGCATATTTTTTTGGACATTTTTCTTGGTTTTGCAATAATTTTGTTTGTGGGACATATATGTGCTGTATTTATGCACAAAAGAGGTTGGTTAGATGCTGATGTGGCATCCATAAAAGGCAGTTTGGTGTCTCCTTGTTAGGTATCAGTGATGAATTTGAATTAAATTAGAATTTGAAAAGAATGATTACCACAAAGGCAGTATTTGACTCTGATTGGCTGTTGAAGAAATTTTTAAAAAGTTGCATGGGTGTGTGTGTTTGAATATAAAACACATTCTGATCAGTTTAAATTATCATCCATTAATATTAAATGAAAAGTTGCTTCTTCTTATAAGCAAAATTCTTTTTTGACAGAAATGCTTAAGCCCGATTACTGTAATTTTAAAGGCTAACGTAACATTAATACACATTTTTTTTTACATTTTTTTGACAATGTGAATATCTCAAGGTACATGAGATTTGCAATAAAATGTTGTAAACTTGTATATATTGTTTGTTACATGATAAACATAAGAATTTTGCTATATGCAAAAGGATATAGGCTTCAAACCTTCAATCACCGAAGGAGGAAGTGTTCAAATTGTATGGATCATTGTTATTGTCCATTAGGTAATGGTGAAAGGTACCCCTAGAGTAATAAGGGTATGGCGAAAGGTACCCCCTAGAGTGATAAGGGTATGGTGAAAGGTACCCCTAGAGTAATAAGGGTATGGTGAAAGGTACCCCTAGAGTAATAAGGGTATGGTGAAAGGTACCCCTTAGAGTAATACCCTGCAAAGGATACAGTATTTAAACAAAGTTAAACAGGGTAGCAAAATATATCGATATCTATTATTTATTTCAGAGAAAAGTAGACAATTTTTTAATGCATGCGCATATTTGTATATAATCAATTACGAATTATATGTTTATGTTCATTTAGTCAGTGTGTCCTTGATCCCTGTTTTGTTCTTCTATAATGGCAAAAGCACATCAGGCTATGATTGGTCGTTGTTCATCATAACGGTAGGATTGTTTTAATTTCAATATTTTTGTTTTCAAGTTTTGAGCGACTTGGGTACAGTAAGAAATAGATGTAAAACACTTATGTTTATATTGGATGCATTCATGTAACAGGGGACTAGATTTATGCATCTAACAATTTCCCAAGTCTCTTTATAACAGTGTTGGTCTACATTGGGATCAAAAGTTTTGAGCAGAAATAAGACGGTGGGATTATTACTTGTTTTGATTTCAGTAGTTTTTGTTTTAAAGTTTCAGTGACTTTGACACACTTGAAAGTAGATATAAACACTTTGGTCCACATTGGGTGCATTCATGAAATCAATTTTGGAGATCATATTCTGTATGCATCTATCACAATTTCCGGAGGTTTTTTAACAGTGTACTTAAAGGAGTACTCGGCTAAAATGGCATATTAGTGGGTTCCTAGAATATTTGAATACACTTTTCTTGGACATGATGGTACTGATAACCTTTGGTGTGAATTCCCAAATCTACTATAATCTTTACTAGCGAAAAGAGAATTCATTTTCATAAACAAGAGTCATCTGTAATTAAACAATTTCCGTAAATTAACAATAAAGATGCCTCGCCTTTTTTCATAGAGCTCCTGTAATGGTCTAGATAGGAATGGAGGGTTTCAAGCAGAAAACCTACAACTTCTCTGCCAGCATCACTTGCAAAGCTGTGCCACTTATGTTAACCACGATTTAATGAAAATCTGCAAACAAAATACTTCTGCACAGATCACTAGCTATTGTTGTGATGCAACGAATAAGCTTTGGGGAAACTAGTATTAAAAGGTTAAAACCGTCCCCCAAAACTTGAATCTTAGAATGATCATAAAATTGTTTTGTTTACAAGTTGTCAGATTTATATGTCATGTAAACATTAAAGGCATTCTTGAGGGCATATGATGAGATTAAAAAACCCTTGGTCATATCATGGAGCTATAACTGAGGTATAGCTCCATGGTCATATTCAACTGCTCACATTCAAAGAATATTAACAAAGGATTGATTGACAAATAATATTTTAAAAAAAAAAAATCATGAGTCATTTCTTTTGTGATTCTTTGATGAAATTATTATAATAAGGCTTTTAAATTCAAACTGTTGTAAAATGGTACATTTTTAAGCTTCATCTCCAAGTAAACTATATCTCCAAGTAAGCTATATCTCCAAGTAAGCTATATCTCAAAGTAAGCTATATCTCAAAGTAAGCTATATCTCAAAGTAAGCTATATCTCCCAACTTTTTTATACCTGTCTATATTCAAAGATAAAGAAGGGTTTCTGTCAAATGCAGACATCTTGTGAAGAAAAAGAATATAACTCTTTTAATTCGATATGAATTAAGCATACTCCGTGCACAGTTCAGTTGGCTTTGAATGATTTTATATGTTTGTAAATTCCTTTTCAGGGTTGTACAGAAAATGTAATTTGAAGTGTATTATTACGTCTAAGAAAAGTTTTCTAAATGATATGCATTTTTTCTGAGACTTATGTTGAAAAGTGTTCTCAGTGTTTCAACTTGATTTTAAATTATTTAAAAAAAATACATAATAAAGTTATTTATGACCACCATGAGCGGTGTTTTTCCTTTTTCCCCCCCGAGTAGTCAAGAGGTAGTGTGAAATTGACTATACCTCTCATCATATGGCTGGACAGAAATCCTTCTCTTGATTAATAATTTGAATACATGTTGTAAAAAATACTTCAAAGCTCAAAAATACTTTCCAAAACATTTCATAATTTGAAGTTGTCAGAATTTTGTACAAATTTTATACAAAATTTGATGGATTGTTTCCTACGATAACAGCCATGTGATGTTGCTTTGATTTAACCTTGACCACAAGTAAATCATTTTAAACTGTACCTATTGCAATAAAATGGCATTAATTATTAATTATTCATTAGTTTGTAGAAATTGAAAATGCTTTCTACAGAGAGAACTGGAATTGGGTCTTTATAAATGCTAGATTGCCCAATAAATTTATTGTAATTCATGATTTTGGAAAAATTCAATTTAAAACATTTTTATAATGTTTGTATGCATGACAAAATTCACAACCCAGAGCCCACGCTCAATATTTACAGGACAGAACCAAGTCTGAAAACAAACATCAGGATGTGTGATTTGGTCAGTCCTTATATTTAGGTGAATGGTAGATAACTGTGTATGAGAGTGACATATTTTATATGTGCCAAGTAATTTGGTATTTACTGAAATATATTGTAAGAAATTGAGATAGTTTAGTGATCCTTTGTGATATCTATTATTTACAGTAACAATTCACCAACCTTTTTCCTGCTTCTGGTGATCAGCTTCTACCTCTTGTTAACTAATACTGATGATTTTTAATAAACGATATTACTAAGACAACATATATTTTGTTTGCATTTTTTATTTCATGTAAATGAAAATATTTAATGTAAATGAAACTATTATTTAGCATAGCATAGTATAGGTTTAACATCCCGAAAGCATCCAGTGCTGGACATTATATCAACATGGCCACGGCCTTTGATAACCAGTTGTGAACTCACTGGTTGCAGACCCATCGGGATTTCATTTAAATAAAAATACGTTTTCATAGATAAGCAAAAATTATTTAAAAGATTTAATTTACATTACAACTGTACATATTTCCTATTCACATGCATATGCTATATACAGTACATAGATCCTCAGTCAGTGGATATTTACAGAAACATTTGCAAGATTGGTTTTGTGATTATTTTAATCATAGCGAGAAAATAACTTTGTTTATTTTCAGCTTATTAAAAATTTCCTACCAAATCAATCAACACAATGAACAAGATAATGTGCAAATCTTCAGAAGTAACTTTCCAAATTCTGTTTTCTGAAGATCTTCGAATTGAGTTTGGAGTGTTTTCGTTTGATTAACAACTGTTTACTCAATAGATGACCAGGAAGAGAGGCAAATAATTACTTATTTAATTTGAATAGATGAGAAAAAACAAATATCTTCTGTTGTGTAACATTTAACTTTATGCAGATATTAGAAATTTGATGTTTGAACAGCTTGTCTTGAAACCATGGTTGCTTTTTAAAAATGTACTTGTCAGATGAAAAATACAAAAGGTTCAAAAACTCTGGCCAAGGAAAATTATTTTTCCACTTTGTGAAATACAAATAAGCAAATCATACATTTCTACAAGAAATCACACATTCAACGAGAAATCACAAATTTCAACGTGAAATCATACAAATCAATGAAAAAATCATACATTTCAACAAGATATCATACATGTCAACAAGAAATCATACATTTCAACGAGAAATCATACATTTCAACGAAAAATCATACATTTCAACAAGAAATCATACATTTTAAGAGAAATCATACATTTCAACGAGAAATACAAATCAATTAGAAATCATACATTTCAACGAGAAATACATTTCAACAAGACATCATACATGTCAACGAGAAATCATACATGTCAACGAGAAATCATACATTTCAACGAGAAATACAAATCAACAAGAGAGTGCCCGTTTAGACAAGTGAAACTCACGTACAAGACTATAAATATGACAACTTATTCTTTAAAGGCGAGCCAATCAAACTTATGTATCTAACACATATTTTCTATACTGCTCCATTTTGTCTAAAACAAATAATTTAGTTGTAAATCTATTAATCATAAAACCAGGCCTGTAGCCGAGTGAACAAACCCCTATTTTTTGAGAATGTGCCCTTTGAAATCTAAAAGAATAATAAGCACCTGGAATTTTATAGTTTGTTGCCCTTTTATCGAAAACCGAACCCCCTTTTCAAATTCCTGGTTACAGCCTGCAAAACCTACACTTAAAACAATGTAACTAAAAAACACAGATATTATTGTGTTCCAGTACTTGAAAACAAGTTAAAGTAATCCCAAATTTTCATAAGTATATGTTGTATGAGGATCATATCATGTTGCTGGACAAGTAAATTGTTTATCATAATCAGAAACATGCACATTTTTCCAAATCAATGCTGGTATTTTTGTTGATTCTGATGGATATCCATAATACCCTTACTTGCATGGTAAAGGTTGGATTATCCTCAATATATTATGCATGCAGTTCTGCTGCTTATTCTAAATGTTTTGCACATTGAATAAAAGCAAACATAAGTTTAAGCTCTAATTTTGATAGCATTTATCTACTAAAAACTTATTTGCATAATCTCATTTTAATATATTGTCCAGGTCTCTTTTTACAAGCTTTCCTTTTCCACAATAATGTTCAACAGAAAATTTAATCTCACTGAACCATGCAAAAGAATCATAAAATCAATTAAACATGCTTTATGTATATGGTGTTAATTCACTTCTCATCTCCTCCCAATCAAATTTAAGGCACTGATCTCCCGCTAGAGAATTATGACTGGCCAATGTAAAGCACTTTGAATAAGTACGTAGAAAATGGCTACATAAGAACCAATATTATATATATATATATACCAAATGCAAGATGAGCTTAAGGAAATAAAGCTTCAAAGACAGCAGAGCTGCAGAATGGATCATTGACTCTCACCAAATATATTTTTGCAAGCGAATTTTCTTCAAGAGCACAAAATTATCTTAGGGAAAAGAATATCAAAATAAATAAACTCTTCCCACTTTTCTGTCTTGAGAACGATCCTAAACCTCCTTAAATCTGTAACACCAATAATTGATCCTGGTACTTTATTCAAATTTGGCTGCTAAATGAAATGGACTTGTCCTGCTCTTAATTTCAATTTAATCACTCCCTATGACTATATGACTAGTCCTCACGTTGCTCAAGATTCTCATTAGTAAATTACACATGAATTACCAAAAATACAAAACAAGCTGTAAAATAAAATATTCAGCATCTACTCTATTAATTTTGCAGACAACCATTTTGTAGCCCTTCATATTGCAGAATGGAAAGGGGGGGGGAGAAATGTGCAGTGTTATATCAAGTTTGTAAAATAAGTTATATTTTCTGGCTTTTCTTTAACTCCCTTGGAGCTAAAAAAAATACTTCATCGAGCAATAAGGCCCATAGGGCCAGTGCTTATCTCCTGTTTTCTTAGCTTAAGCAGATGTGAGCACATAACACCACCCCTGGACGGGATACCATTCCATCGCAGGTAACTCCCCAGCAATGCTGGTACTCATTTGACAGCTGAGTGGACTAAAGCAAGTAGAGTGCTAAGTGTTTTGCTCTAGGACAATTAATGCAGGGCTCATAAAGGGAATCAAACCTGGTATCTTCAGCATACATGCAAGACTCCATAATCACTGCGCTCTGCAACCCCTCACAGATTTAAAGAGAAATCCTATCTTGAGCTATGTTAATCCAATTGGCAGACTTGAAATCTCTTCATCTAAAAAATCATTTAAAAGTTTGCAGAACTTTGAACAGTCTGTTAATCTAAATTTTGCCATACTGTTTAATCTCACTGGTACCAAGACTACATAGCTCAAAATGTTGATCGATGATGTCCATGTTTTACTGTGACACTCAAATAAACATGCATAATGTTCCTGAAAAACATAGCTAGTTAATGATCATTCCTGAAGGACAGCTGGTCAAGCGACTATCCAAGAGAAGATAAACACCATAGTGACTGCTCAGTTTGATCACCAAAGCTTGACCGAGACCTCTCCTCCTGCCACGGCTGATGGGATTAATTCTTTCCTATACTCCATGGGCAAATACTCTTCAATTAGGGCATATAATGACTGCCTGTTGGTCACAAATCCTTGCCTAGAGAAAATAAAGAATGAAAGTCAATTGTGATGGTGCCTTTTTGGTCTGCAGAAAGAAAGTCCTTCAATGATGCATTTTATGTTTAATGAGATGTTGCTATCTTTGTAAAGAAGATTCAAATTATTAAAAAGTAAAATTATTACTAGGGCCATGAAGGCCCATCAGGCTGGTGTTTATCCCTTGGTGTAAGTAGATGAGAGCACATAACTCCCCCTGGATGGGATGCCAGCAGGGACGCCAGTCCATCTTAGGTCAACTCCCCAGCAGTGCTGGTACTCATTTTACAGCTGAGTGGACTGAAGCAAGCAGAGTAGAGGGTCTTGCTCTAGGACACAATGTAGGCTTCGTGGCAGGAATCTAACCCGGTACCTTTCACATACCAGCATGACTCCTTAACTACTGAACCTCTGAAGATTCAAGCCATCAGTCTAATTTAGGTATGCTCCATAGGATTTAATATAATGGAAAATGTTGAGCTCAATCACCCAGTGAAGCCATCGTGTATTTTGAAAGTTACCCAAATCACTGCCGCTTAATTTTTTGTTCCAAATACATTATTTGGTATTTTAGGTAATATTATCAGGAAAAACCCATGACGTTCAACATGAAAAACTGGATTTTTGACTGATTTGGGTGGATTTAATAACCTTTGGCTATGCAAATTGGCAAAATAGGTAAAGCCTATCATAGTTTTATGTGGTTGAGATAAATGATAATTTTTAGTTCATATTTGTTGAGCATCCAAATTGTACGGCCTTTACATATTGTTTAAAACTTTGCAAATTGATCTTTAAGCCTTAATGAGATCATTTGTAGCATGATGAGGTTGTTTCAAATGTTAACGTTGCCGTAACTTAACACTAGGCCATGCCAATTTGCATGGCCTAAGTTTAAAAAGTCGGCCCAAAATTCCCGATGACTTAATATAACCTAGAATAACAACAGTTACATAACATATTTGGGACAGAAAATAATTTAAGCGACATTTTTAAAAAATAAAACTTACTTTTATAATTTGTTACCATTAGAGTGAATTGGGAAAAATCATGGTTTTGGTGACTTTTGTCAGTACATGTTAGCCTTATTTGCTAACATGGTGTCATTGGGAGATCAGCCTTCTTCGTTTGTACTTCTATGGTAAGCTCACATCCTCACTGTTCTCATTAGACTCTTCTTATTAATATTGATTAATCACTTCAAGTATTAAAAAACAAATCAAATTTCATAATTATGATTGATGAATAAACTTCTTAATTTTACAATTTTTGTTTTCATATGAATTTTTGATAACTTTCCTTTCATTACAAGTTTAGTTTTAATGGAAGCTAAGATTTTGATCTTTAGAGTAATAGAAGCAAAATTAGGAAAAAATTGGACAAATATGCAAATTAAGCAAATTTTGGCTAAATTCAGTCAATAAATGAGCCAATCTTTGCACGAGTATAATTTCTTGTGAATATTGAAAACAAGTTTTGTGTTACATATTTACATTCTTTATAGAATTTCCTTTTCATTGATGCTAATCTACGATTTCTAGCAAGAAGGGAAAGATGAATAAACACTCAAAATAATTTTAACCAAATGACTAATGAACAAAAAATTACAGTGCAGTAGTCTCACCAGAGACTCAAACCTGGTGCACTAGCACGTGTTGATATCCGCGACACTATATAATCATCATTTGCTCAAAGGTGAAATTTAATTTTATAGGTTTGGGTCAAAATAGAGGGGGTATGCCTTTATTTATATATCAAATGAAAGAAAATTGCAAGCACTTTTGAACAGCAGTTCAACAAAGCACGGTTTTGTACAGTGCGAAAAATACGGTTTTGGTACACAATTTTTTTTTTAAATGGTGTCAAAAATTCATGAAATTTTGAAGACATTTCCGCGACACTATATAATCATCATTTGCTCAAAGGTGAAATTTAATTCTTATAGGTTTGGGTCAAAATAGAGGGGGTATGCCTTTATTTATATATCAAATGAAAGGAAATTGCAAACACTTTCGAACAGCAGTTCAACAAAGCACGGTTTTGTACAGTGCGAAAAATACGGTTTTGGTACACATTTTTTTTTTTAAATGGTGTCAAAAATTCATGAAATTTTGAAGACATTTCCCCAGAAAACAAAGTCTTAGGACTTGCGTGTTTGATTTGATTTTAAAGCAAAATTGAGATCTTGAAGTTTGATAAGTTAAAGCAATTTTTGAGTTTTACTCATTTTAAGCTACTTTTTCTCAAAAAACTTTAATTGAACTCCAACAAAAAAGGTACATTTTGTGAAAGAAATATTTGAGTATTTTTAAATGATACTAAGATTACTCATACAGAACTTTGGGAAAGGTCCGATTTTATTTATAGAAAAGGTGGTTTGAAAACGGCAATATTATAGCCACGTGGTAGAGTAAGGGTTAATTAAAACATTACTGAAATAATTGAAATTGAATTCTCGGTAAAAGATTTGGAAGAAAAATGGCTGGAATTATTCCGTGCTAAATAATGATGTTTAAATGAAGTTTTCCTTGAAACTATAGAAATTATATTACTGAATATAAAATAACTCTTTTCAGTTTCCACATTCAAAATTTTCTAAAAAGAAACCTACTTAGAGGATATCAGCCACCATCTGAAAAAAAGCAAATAATGGTTAATGAGCAGCTGTCTAATAATGTCAACACAAAAAGTAAAATAATTTTTGGTCAAAACGAAATTAACTAGATAATATAACACATGATTTACCTTTTCAGCAAGAGCTCCACATCTTCAAAGGTGATGGTCTGTCTGTGAGCGTGTCTGGCGTAGCTTGCTAGATCGGATGATAGACGCACAAAATATTCCTCACAGCTGAAGAAAAGCAACAAAACATTCAAGTTTTAGTTTATCTCCAATAAAGATTGACTCATGACACCACTGACAAAAAAATTAGGCCCCTTTAAAAACTCACTTTTCCAACCCACCAATTTTTCTACTTACTCAATACTTTTTACTTGGCCTTAAATGTCAGTGTTCCAGTGTGGTGTGTAGAAGGTTAAAGAAAATCTCATTTATAAAAAATGTGCTTTCTTTGAAACCCAAGTTTTAGAGCAGGTTGTGTTTAACAGCAAGAAATATTATATTTTAGGGATGATCTTAGTGTGATGATCTTAGTGTGAGTTAAAAAGTTAAAATCTATGCTTGAGCCATGAAGGCCCATCATGCCGGTGCTTATCCCCAGTTCATGGCATAAGCAGATCAAAGCACATGACTCCCCCTGTACAGGACGGCAGTCCATCATAGACTCCCCAGTAGTGCTGGTACTTAATTTACAGCTGAGTAGACTGGAGCAAGTTGAGTAAAGTGTCTTACTCAAGAAGACAATGCGGAGCTAACTCGCGACGGGACCTTTCGCAAAACCCTATCCCCTCTCTTCAGCTTACGCATTAAATCAGACCTCTTCCATCTCGGCATCAACCCCGCCACTCTCGGCACCTTCTCCTGGCCCACTTTTCCTCCTTGGGCCACCCCCCTCCCTTCTGTCCACCTGGGCCTCTCCACTTATCACAAAACTCAAACCCACCCTAACCTTTTCATCAATCTCTACAACCAAATCAAAAACCAACTCTCAAATTACACCTCCATCTATACTGATGGCTCCAAGGAAGGCAACAAGACAGCTGCTGCTGCCGTTATCCAAGACATCATCACCCTCAGTAGCAGACTTCCCGACTACTCATCCATCTTTTCAGCCAAGGCTAAGGCCATTCTCCTCGCCCTCAACTTTATTGAGTACTCTCTGCTCAGCCACTTTGCCATTTTCTCTGACTCAAAGGCTGTTCTTACTTCTTTACTCAATCTTAAATGGGATAACCTCACATGCCATCTCCTCCTCCGGAAACTCCTTTCTCCCACCCTCTGCAAGAAAAGTATTCTTTTCTTCTGGATACCAACCATGTTGGCATCCCTGGCAATGACAGGGCTGATGATCTTGCTTGCCCTCAACCTCCTCCCTACTCCTTTTCCCAAAACCCTCTCTGACATGATATCCCTTGGTGCTGGCAAACCTCATGGAACTCCCAAATTGATAACAAACTCCATGTCATCCAGCCCACAATTCCGATCAAATCCATCATCAACAACCTCTCTTGTATTGACAACGTTCATATTACCCGTCTTAGAATTGGTCACACCCACCACACTCACTCCCACCTACTTATTGGCTCCCCCCTACACCTCTACAACAATTGCCATTGCACCCTCACAATCCATCACGTGATGTTCTCCTTGCTTGCCCCCTGTACAAGCTTCCCAGAGCTTCCCTCGCTCCCCACAACTCAATTGCTGAGTTCTTCCAGAAAAATCCTCCGGATAAAATTATCTCCTTCCTTCATCATGCTTCCCTCTACAACCATATTTAATTCTCCTCTTTCACCCCCTCTCTACTTTGTTTTTTGTCTCAACCATGCACGTCCCCTCTCGATCACAGCTTTCTGACTTTTTGTTCTTAAATTTCTCTCATCTCCCCCTGTTTCCTTTCCTTCCTACCTCTAGAATGATCTGACCTCTCAAGCACAATTTGACCCTCATTGTCGTGGTGCCATTAAGCCCTCATCAAACAAACAAACATGACTCCTCAACCACTTAGCCACTGCACCTCTTAGTGTAAGTGTGTTCCCCCCATCCCCAAAATAAATAAATTAGGGCAACAAAAATTTTAGACACTCATTTTTTTCTTCAAAATATGAATTTAACATTTGAATTGCATAAATGAGCATTTGTTCAAATCTCCTTGCACTCAATTGTGGGGAAAATATTCTAAAGACCTGCCATCTTGGACAAAACTATTGGGACACTAAACTACGCTTTCTCTGTATTTTGATATCTAAGAATCTTAACCTATACTTCCATGTTCAATGTTTGTTTTCTTCTACCTTTATTTCTTCTCCCTTTTCAATGTTGACCCTAGAATAAAAATGATATTGTGTTGATAAAAAATGAGCTCTAGGGGAAATTTCAAACTGGCTCATAGTTTTCACCAACATTCAAAAAGAAGCAAGGTATCCAGATTTTTTTTGTTTGGGCTTAAAGGCACAGAGGGAGGCTTGTTTCAGTTTGTACATCGTTTGTCTCTGTAAAATTGGGGGATGCAGAGCTTTACGTCACCTTGGTTCTGGATTGCACAAGATCCCTGTCTGTTTGTACATGTGCATAGTATTGTGTGTTCAAAGATTCAATTGTAAGTGCACAACGTTATAATGATCTACGGGAAAATTTTTTTTTTTTTTCAATAATACTACAGTAGCAGTCACCAGACGAAAATTACAATGAGCGAAAAAAGAAAAAGTAATATTCGAGAAAAATGCTTCTGCCTGGATTCGAACCTTCAAACTGTTGGTTATGAAAAAAATCTGAAGTCCATTCCATTGCCTTAACTGACTGGGTTATACCACCTGTTAATTCTAGTACAGTAACTATACCTTCATCAGCTTCACTCCACAAAGTTTGCTGATTTAGGTATAAAAAATCTCCCCCTCCCCCCCCAAAAAAATTAGGGCAGCTAAAATTTCAGTATCAAATAAACACCAACATACATGAAAATTCATGCACTCTTACTTCAATATGTTTTATACAATCTCACCTTAAAATGAAAACTTAATTTGCTTGAGAATATGTAAAAAAATGGTAAAGAAAACAAAATTCCAACCAATTTTGTTTTCGCATATGCTAAAAAAGATAACACGTAGTGTCACACACAGAAATGCATCTTTATGAACATGCACGATCAATTTAGCAGGCGTATTTTAAATTTCTGACAGTATACAGCAAAAAGATGCTGCGATGTGCGTGGATTGCGCTTGCGTGCTTTTTTCTGGTATGCATGCTTAAAGAAAGACAAAACAGAAATATTTGCGTAACACGTGTGCAGAGGTAGATTCATCGCGATACACTTGTGTCAATCATACCTTTCTTTAGTCTGATTGCGATTTTCATTTTGTTCAACAGTTTTGAGTCAATTTCGTCAATAAAAAAAACCATCATTTTTTCTACTTTTGAGGAACAATTTCGCATAGATAACCAGCCTACTAGGTGTTTTTGAACATCCTAGCTACAAGGTAATCTTAGTTTTGTAACAATTAGAGGTTATATAGGAAAGCTAGAATTACTAAAAAAAAAGCTTGAGATTATCGTTAACTTTGCACAGAGAAGTCAACAATGATTTCCTTGTCTAGTGTTAATCAGACTTGGGGTTTTATGTTATATATACCGTAAAATAAGGGCCAACGAATCTTGCAGCAATTGGTTGAAATTTCAACCAATCAAACAATTTGAATTGAGCTCTAAACATTGTGTCCAAATGACTATTTCGCCTCTTTAACAGTCAAAAAGTTGTATGTGCCAAAAGAGGGTATTTATGAACGGTTACTTGTTTGGTACTTGGTCTGAGTGCAAAGAGATGTGTTGGTTTGTGGTAGTGCTAGGAGGTATTATGGTGCTAAACTTAAGACAAAAGAGACATGAAGAGAAAGGTAATGGAGTAGTATAAGAGTGCCCCAAAGAGAGGTTGTAAGGTCGAGCTGGTCTAGCAGTAAGACTTGGCTTAAAAAGACGGTAGGGGAGAAAAGCGCTAAATATAGTTTAAAAGTTATATGCCATAAAGAAAATTGAGAATTTGTGTGGAGTTCTTTTAAAAGAGGTCAGAGATAGTAACATCAGAGGTGAGCTCCCCTTTGTAATGGTCCACCTGGTCAGAGATAGTAACATCAGAGGAGAGCTCCCCTTTGTAATGGTCCACCTGGTCAGAGATAGTAATATCAGAGGTGAGCTCCCCTCTGTAATGATCCACCTGGTCAGAGATAGTAACATCAGAGGTGAGCTCCCCTCTGTAATAATCCACCTGGTCAGAGATAGTAACATCAGAGGTGAGCTCCCCTTTGTAATGGTCCACCTGGTCAGAGATAGTAATATCAGAGGTGAGCTCCCCTTTGTAATGGTCCACCTGGTCAGAGATAGTAATATCAGAGGTGAGCTCCCCTCTGTAATGATCCACCTGGTCAGAGATAGTAACATCAGAGGTGAGCTCCCCTCCACCTGTAATGATCCATCCACCTGGTCAGAGATAGTAACATCAGAGGTGAGCTCTGTAATGATCCCCTCTGTAACATAATGTAATAATCCACCTGGTCAGAGATAGTAACATCAGAGGTAACATCAGAGGTGAGCTCCCCTCTGTAATAATCCACCTGGTCAGAGATAGTAACATCAGAGGTGAGCTCCCCTTTGTAATGGTCCACCTGGTCAGAGATAGTAATATCAGAGGTGAGCTCCCCTCTGTAATGATCCACCTGGTCAGAGATAGTAACATCAGAGGTGAGCTCCCCTCTGTAATGATCCACCTGGTCAGAGATAGTAACATCAGAGGTGAGCTCCCTCTGTAATAATCCACCTGGTCAGAGATAGTAACATCAGAGGTGAGCTGCCCTCTGTAATGATTCACCTGGTCAGAGATAGTAACATCAGAGGTGAGCTCCCCTCTGTAATGATCCACCTGGTCAGAGATAGTAACATCAGAGGTGAGCTCCCCTCTGTAATAATCCACCTGGTCAGAGATAGCAACATCAGAGGTGAGCTCCCCTCTGTAATAATCCACCTGGTCAGAGATAGTAAGATCAGAGGTGCGCTCCCCTCTGTAATAATCCACCTGGTCAGAGATAGTAAGATCAGAGGTGCGCTCCCCTCTGTATTAATCCACCTGGTCAGAGATAGTAAGATCAGAGGTGCGCTCCCCTCTGTAATAATCCACCTGGTCAGAGATAGTAACATCAGAGGTGAGCTCCCCTCTGTATAATCCACCTGGTGTCATATTTGTAAAATGTGATAAACTGTAAGAGGATCATGGCAAAAGGGGCAGATAGGTCTGGAGTGCCTTTAAATAGGTAGGAATGAGTTGGGTAAATGTGGCCTATCTTTAGACGAGCTCAATCACATCTCAATATGTAAATAATAACCCTAATATCACAGACATCCTAAAAATATATCACAGACACCCTAAAAAAACATAAACTAACAAATTCAAACTTAGAGCAATGACTAACAATAATGAGAATAATAGCTTATAACATTTGTCAGAGTTTAAAACAATATTAGTTTCACCATAAATTAAAGAGTTAATCTCGTCCCAATAAAATAGCTTGACATGTCAGCAGTAACACCACTTTTACAACAATTACTGATTGGACAATTAGTATTTGTGTAAATATCGCACCTAATCAGAAACATTCAACTCCACATTAATGTGATATTGGCCTTTAAACACAATCTTCCGTCATTGAAGTAAATCTACAAAACAACTTTGCTGACTTAACTTTTACTGCTACAAACTTGAGCATTTCCTAAACTTGATCAGAGCCTTGCATTCCCTAAACTTAAGCAGAACCTTGCATTTCCTACATTTCAGCAGAGCCTTGCATTTCTTAAACTTGAGCTGAGCCTTGCATTCCCTAAACTTGAGCAGAACCTTGCATTTCCTACACTTGAGCAGAGCCTTGCATTTCTTAAACTTGAGTGGAGCCTTGCATTTCCTAAACTTGAGCAGAGCCTTGTATTTCCTAAATTTGAGCAGAGCCTTGCATTCCCTAAACTTGAGCGAAGCCTTGCATTTCCTAAACTTGAGCAGAGCCTTGCATTTCCTAAATTTGAGCGGAGCCTTGCATTTCCTAAACTTGAGAGGAGCCTTGCATTACCTAAACTTGAGCAGAACCTTGCATTTCCTACACTTGAGCGGAGCCTTGCATTTCTTAAACTTGAGTGGAGCCTTGCATTTCCTAAACTTGAGCAGAGCCTTGTAATTCCTAAACTTGAGTGGAACCTTGCATTTCCTAAACTTGAGCAGAGCCTTGTATTTCCTAAACTTGAGTGGAGCCTTGCATTTCCTAAACTTGAGCAGAGCCTTGTATTTCCTAAACTTGAGAGGAGCCTTGCATTTCCTAAACTTGAGCAGAGCCTTGTATTTCCTAAACTTGAGAGGAGCCATGCATTCCCTTAACTTGAGCGGAACCTTACATTTCCTGAACTTAAGCAGAGACTTGCATTTCCTAAATTTGAGCAGAGCCTTGCATTCCCTAAATTTGAGCGGAGCCTTGCATTTCCTAAACTTGAGCAGAGCCTTGCATTTCCTAAATTTGAGCGGAGCCTTGCATTTTCTAAACTTGAGAGCAGAACTTACATTTCCTCAACTTGAGCAGAGCCTTGCATTTCCTAAATTTGAGCGGAGCCTTGCATTTCCTAAACTTGAGCGGAGCCTTACATTTCCTAAACTTAAGCGGAGCCTTGTATTTCCTAAACTTGAGCGGAGCCTTGCATTTCCTAAACTTAAGCAGAGCCTTGCATTTCCTAAGCTTGAGCGGAACCTTACATTTCCTAAACTTGAGCGGAGCCTTGTATTTCCTAAATTTGAGCGGAGCCTTGCATTTCCTAAACTTGAGCGGAACCATACATTTCCTAAACTTGAGCGGAGCCTTGCATTTCCTAAATTTGAGCGGAGCCTTGCATTTCCTAAACTTGAGCAGAACATTACATTTCCTAAACTTGAGCAGAGCCTTGCATTTTCTAAATTTGAGCAGAGCTTTGCATTTCCTAAACTTAAGCGGAACCTTACATTTCCTAAACTTGAGCGAAGCCTTGCATTACCTAAACTTTTACATTTCCTAAATTTGAGCAGAGCCCTGCGGAGCCTTGCATTTCCTAAACTTGAGCGGAACCTTACATTTCCTCAACTTGAGCAGAGCCTTGCATTTTCTAAATTTGAGCAGAGCCTTGCATTTCCTAAACTTAAGCGGAACCTTACATTTCCTAAACTTGAGCAGAGCCTTGTATTTCCTAAACTTGAGAGGAGCCTTGCATTACCTAAACTTGAGCGGAACCTTACATTTCCTAAATTTGAGCAGAGCCTTGCATTTCCTAAATTTGAGCGGAGCTTTGCATTTCCTAAATTTGAGCGGAGCCTTGCATTCCCTAAAGTTAAGCAGAACCTTGCATTTGCTAATCTTTAGCTGAGACTTGCATTTCTTACCATTCCTCCACAGGATCCCAGGCATCTTTAGCCACCCTTGCCCTGGAGAAGTGTTTGAAGATTCCCTTGGTGAGACTGGACGGGAGTGTGTTTAACTTCTTCTTGGCTGCTTGTCTTGTCTTAGGCTTTGGCTTTGTATTTGCTGTTGATGGTCCTTGCTTTTCATACAGAGCTTGCCTTTAAGGAAAAGTAGTTTAATTCTTAGTTTTCAAATTTAGTTGGTTTCAAAGCACTTATATCATCCAGAAGAGCTGAAGTGAGTTTCAAATGTGAACCACTCACAGAATACGACGTAAAATAAGTTAATGTCCCGGTAAGATCGGGCAATGCTTCAAATGGCTTTTATTTTTCTACCAATCTATGTAAGACAAAATTCACTGGAATTGTCATACATTTTGCTATGCTTCCTATTACAATCACAAACAAAGTTTAAATCAAACTGAATCATTTAATTTCAAAATTAAACAATATAAAAGTAATCTTCCATTCAACAAATTGTCTTATTTATAATTATCTTCACCTCATGCCTAGTCACTCCCCCACATCTTATTATAATTATCTTCACCTCATGCCTAGTCACTCCCCCACATCTTATTTATATTTATCTTCACCTCATGCCTAGTCACTCCCCCACATCTTATTTATAATTATCTTCACCTCATGCCTAGTCACTCCCCCACATCTTATTTATATCTATCTTCACCTCATTCCTAGTCACTCCCCCACATCTTATTTATAATTATCTTCACCTCATGCCTAGTTACTCCCCACATCTTATTTATAATTATCTTCACCTCATGCCTAGTCACTCCCCACATCTTATTTATATTTATCTTCACCTCATGCCTAGTCACTCCCCCACATCTTATTTATATTTACCTTCACCTCATGCCTAGTCACTCCCCCACATCTTATTTATATTTATCTTCACCTCATGCCTAGTCACTCCCCCACATCTTATTTATATTTATCTTCACCTCATGCCTAGTCACTCCCCCACATCATATTTATATTTATCTTCACCTCATACCTAGTCACTCCCCCACATCTTATTTATAATTATCTTCACCTCATGCCTAGTCACTCCCCCACATCTTATTTATAATTATCTTCACCTCATGCCTAGTCACTCCCCCACACCCCATGCCCAGCCCTGTTCAATCTTGGATCCTTGTTGTAACAACTGTTTAACTTGGTTGTCATTCACATCAACACTGAACAGGGGAGAGGGGGGTAACAAATTCAAATAAGAAATTGGTGTTCCCATGTTTGCAGTTATATACATAAAAGTGAGTGGTCCAACAGTTTTGTGAAGATTGAGTTACTTCTGGAGATACCAAGCACAAACTTGAAAGAATCCTCTTCATATATCACAAATATTGTACTCCTTGAAGTATCATAGATCCTAAATCAGTCAGAGACTTTCAAGCTTTCTTCCTCAGAATTTAATACTTTGCCCAATGGGGTATTTTATTTTTACTGGCATGACTACTTGAAATATGTACTACATTTACCCCGCTAAGCATAGCGGGGATATTTACGAGAGTTATACTTACCTTCCATTCTATTAATATGCAATCTGGTCACATGACCTGATTCTAACGCACTTCTAACTGACCTTAAAAACGTAGTTACCAGCCAAGCCCTGACCTCCATATTACCTCTACTAACCCTCACTCTTTTCAGCGCGTTGTTTGCAAAAACATCGTTACAAAGAAATTAATTGAAAAAGCATAGTATATGTCAGAAGTGTTATACTTGATATGATTACTTTCCTTAACTTTGTAATCAAAATGACACTCTACAGTATCAGTCTGTAGCGCAGACCACCCTTACCAAATTGTTTGTTTGATTCAAATCAACCCTAAATAATCCTACAAGAATAACCGCAGATAAATCATTTTTTAATCTCTTCTTTAATGCCAATGTTTTGTTGTTTTGAAGTACAAAAAGATCTTAATTTACAATAAAAAATTGTTTGTTTTCCTATATATGCAAATTTTGAGCAAGTTGTGCACACAAACCATATTTCAAGGATGGCCTCAAAACTATCAGGACCAGAAGTTCAAGCTAGCTGCGCTTACCTCTGGTTCGGGCTTTTCTCAACAATGCGGGTGTCTTGACAATGGGGGTTTTAGATAAACCATAAATAGGGGGCAGCTTGGGTGTGATGAGAGGTGAGAAGTAAGATCTAGAAATAAAAAAGAACAACAAAAATAATGTTATATCTTATGGAGGAGGCAAGAAAAGGAAGATTGCATTCTCATGGTAGGCAAGCAGGACTTTCAAAACAATTAGTGCATTCGATTCGTCCCTCTTTCTACATACTGACAAACGTCTTATTTAGGTGAAATAAAGATTTGGTGCGAAATACTTAATTATTAGTTCCGCATACTGACGAATGTCTTTGAAGCTTCATGAAATAAGATTTTGCTTAATACCTTTATTGTAAGTACAATATTGTCAAAAGATTAGCATTTTCTCTTTCCAATGATATATAAAACTGTATAATACGTTTATCAACTTTTATTTCATTAAGCTTCAAAATTTTCCAAACATTCAACAATATGCGGATTTGATAGTCTAAATTTTGACATTCGTCACTACACAAATGACATTCGTCACTACACAAATGACATTCGTCACTATGCAAAAAGAGGGACAAATTGTTAAAGCTTCATCATGTGCTAAGAGACCTGTCACTAAAACACTGTTTCTTTTTTCTGAATTAGAAGGGTAAATTAAAAACCTGGATGTCAGTGTTTAAGTTTCTTAACAAGAGTTGTAGCTAATAGCATATAGACAGGTAAATATGTCATTGTAGACAAAACATTTTAATATTAAAAAAAAACTCATGCCAAAATGTGTTCACTATTTAGTTTTTTTGTGAATGCAAGTCCTAATTTACAAATTTCTCTGAAAATCTGCAAAAAAATCAATTTGGTACTTTTTTTGTACACTGCTGTTTTTATCCTCAGTTAAACTTCATTGGGGGAGTGCCACCAATTTCTAACAAAAGTGCAAAAGATGTTTTCATCAATTTCAATGAACTAGGAACTAAATTGAAAGAATTGTATCAAGATTTTAAGCACTCTTTTCATTCAGACAACAAAAATAGTGTATACATTGAACAATACTGTATTCAACGTACTAAGCACCTCTGCTCTAAATTTTTTTAATTTAAAACAAATTAACTAAAAAGTGAAGGAGTGCATGGCTGGTGGAGCTATGACTATGAAGCATGATGTTGTTCTCTTTGATGACTAAGTATATACAAAAGTAAATGAAAAAAGTGCAGTTGTCCATAGGACTTCCACACATCTCACCTTAGATCTGGAGCAGATTTCTGACTGGAACGAGGTGCCATAGAATTCCTATGTGACATGAAGCTGACTTCATTCTGGTTAGCTTCTATCCTCCGTTCCTCAATATTGCTCGTCCCACCAGTGTCAGTCTCCATATGTTCAACAACTCCTTCATCCACATTTATCCTCTCATCCTTCTCCACATCCTGAAGGTCATCAACCTCCTCATCTTGACCCTCATGGAGTTCTTCGTCTTGACCCTCATCAAGTTCTTCGTCATGACCCTCATCAAGTTCTTCGTCTTGACCCTCATCGAGTTCTTCGTCTTGACCCTCATCGAGTTCTTCGTCTTGACCCTCATCGAGTTCTTTGTCTTGACCCTCATCGAGTTCTTCATCTTCACCCTCATCGAGTTCTTTGTCTTGACCCTCATCGAGTTCTTCAGCTTGACCCTCATTGATTTCTTCATCTTGACCCTCATCGAGTTCTTCATCTCGACCCTCATCTAGTTCTTCAGCTTGACCCTTATCGAGTTCTTCGTCTTGACCCTCATCGAGTTCTTCAGCTTGACCCTCATCGAGTTCCTCATTCTCCTGGTCATCATCCCCCACATCTTTTTCAATTCTTTCATCCCCTTCACCTTCTTTCATGTCCACAGTACCCTTTACTTGACCATGGTTACTCTCTTGAACATCTTCACTTTCCTCATCATCCGCTCCCTCTTCCCCATGGTCACTTATCCACCCATCATTATCCCACCCTCCCTTGTCTTTCTCCTCCCACAGATCATCCTCTGTATCCCCTGCCATTTCACCATCTTCCACACCCACAATCTCTTCCACTAAAACTCTTTGCGTACCATCCTTATCTGCTGGTGGTATATCAAGTGGCTGCCTCCCCCCTCCTCTCCTACTTGAGGATCTTGTCATGACCACCATTTCTCTTTTCCTCTCGCCATCAGTTTCCTCTTCTTGTTGGTGTTCATCTGAATCACTTCTACTTGCATTAGAATCGCTTTCCTCACTGAGATTGGGTAATGCCTTAAAGAAAACAAGTCATATTTGTGAAACCAAAGTAAAGTAAATTTGGGAATGCCATAACTCTATACATCAAAAATATATATCCTTATGTGAATTATACAGTAGAAACATATCCCTTCCTCCGAATGATATAGTACAAACATATCTGTTCCTCAAAGATAAAATGCTACATGTTTTGAAAAGTACTGTTGATTATGAACTTCTGGTAGGGTTTAAGCTGCCAATATCTAAAATCTTATATACCTGTATTATGTTTTGCTAAAAAACTCTTACAAGTGAAGGGGATATTCATATATGGGTGTTTCAACTGATGTCACAAGTCACGTGACTTTGCTTACATCGCCATTTTGTCAGTCAAAACCTCTGTCGTCTGCTTACACTTAATTAGACTTATATACATTTGCATGTTGTTATATAAGATTATTTTTGTAAGAATATTATGCTGGAATTTTATTGTGCCGTCGGTTGCACTAATAGATGTGTGCAGGGGAATAAAAAGACATTTTCTCGATTTCCATCTGATCCTGATCGATGTTCGAAGTGGGTTTCTGCTGTGCGACGCTACGGTTTTTAACCTACCATAGGCCATACATACTAGGATTTGCAGCAAGCACTTTATCTCAGGTATGTAGTCTTTGTCCAAGTTTAACGAACAATCAGATAGCGTTAAACTTACTTTTCGTATAGCGGGTTAAAATATAACTTTTAACAAAAAAACTGCAATCAGTAAAATTTGCTGAACTGGTACTGGTAGGATAGCATGTAGTATGTTTGTTGCACGTGTGACGTGACTGAGCTGTGTAAAGATGTGTGAAATGCAACGACACCGCTGCCCTGCAAAATGGAGTCTCAATTGAGTTAGAGTCACGTGATGAAATCCCTCTATTGAAGGTGAATTCAAGTAAAGCTTTTATGCAGTTTCTGATAAAAACCTGTCCTTTAGTGTCCCCTCAACCAGAATAATTGTTTCCATTTATATCAACCAGTATGTACATTCTAATGTTTAAAATAAAGTTTCTATTCACTTTTAAAATGAATGATTTCTATTACCTGGTGTACCTGCAATGTGTTTTGTTCAGCAACGTCTTTCATTACGGAGCTTGAAAGAGATGTTGAACCATTCAAAGGTGGACCTGAAGACAGAAAAATAATCCTGTTCTATAAAAATATATGAAAACAATGCAGGATTAATTGTCTTTCATATATGAAACATACGAAGCTCAAAAAGGAACATGGTAAAAAATTATTTCATTACGTACGTAAGTGATAATAATAAGTACGTACATAATAATATCACATACGTATGTAATGGAAGTATCACGTACGTACATGATCAAAATAAGTACGTACGTAATGGTATCATGTAGGTATGTACTGAAGTATAACGTTGTACGTAATGATATTACGTAATAATATGGTGTACATAAGCACGTGTGTAACGTAAGCGAGACTACGTGATACAATGCATGATACATCTACATTCTCGAGATGCATAGGGATAAACTCGTAAGTCTCTACTTTGATTTAGGGTTTAGTCAGAAAGAAATCCTGTATTACTTAGCTGCAAAACATTGGATAATTGTAAGCTATAGACATCAATTTTCTGGAAATATCCTAAAAATATCAGAATCCAATGTAAATTGTTCATAAAAACAATGTAAATTTTGTTAAGATTTTCGAACTGTATTAAATGACAAGCCGAATAACATGGTGGTTGGTGGAAATTATTACGTACGTACATATTATTATCACGTATGTACATAATACCTCATTAAGTACATACGTGATATTATTATTACGTACGTACGTATTATTATCACGTATGTACGTGACACTTCATTGCATATATACGTGATATTATTACGTACTTATTATTATTATCACGTACTTACGTAATAAAATTATTTTTTACCATGTCCCCTCTAGAGCTTCGTAGAAACATAACTGCTTTATCAGGCAACATATTTCATTATGCCACACAACTGTTGTATCTAGCAAACTTTTCTACTTTAGTAGTGGCTTCAAGAGATATTGAAATAATAGGTGGTCCTGACATCAAAAGCATCAAGATTGCAAAATTTCCCGCAAATTTGTAAACTATACAACATGGAGGGGGATGGGAAGGGGGATAGGGAGGGGGGAGTGGGAGCAGGCTAGTTTATGGTAGATCTTTAATGTAAAATGTGACATATTGTACTAAAGTCAAATATTTTTAGATTTTTCAGATGAATTTCAATGCTTATTGTACTTTTATCATATTTAATATGAAAACATGAGCTCCAGTGATTGAAGTTACATTTCTTACTGATTATGTTGTATTAGATTCTTTACAATTTCACCGATGATTAAAGAGGCTTAACTTTACTACTCTCCTGCTAAAGTGAACCTGCCCTTCCTACAATCTCTTAGTTAAACGCATTCTATTTTCTCGCTAAGAGCAAAAAGATGAAAAGTCAGAAATCAGTCAGGGTTGTTTAAGATTGGAAAAGAAGTTTATGCCAAATTATTATAAGTACAACTCCCTGTGTGCTTCATTTCAAAATATTACACCTACTGTAGACTCAATAGGAAATGAGCATTTTGGTAAATTGCAATGCGCATAAATTGGTCATTTCTTCAATGTAGTCCAATCCAGGTGACTTACTCTGAGATTCATAATCAGGTGGAGAATGCAGCTCCACATCATGTGTTGCTGCTCCATGCGAATGGCGTTTGGAAAAAGCATCTGAATCCTAAAAAAGAACATTAGGAATATTACAAGAAAACTTTAGAACAAATTAAAAGGTGACAAGTGTTTTTATGAGAAAGACAATATTCAAGTTTACAGTTCTCTCAGATTCTTTTAGGAATGACTCAGACCTGGACAAAAGCCACGGTTCCAGCGGTTATAACAGTGGGAAAAACGATAATTCGGAGGAAGAAATATTTTGTTCAATAATGAATTTTGGATTTCTTGAGTTAGCAACGTACAGTATATGGGGTAAATAGTTAAGGTTACAGCCACAATGTTTGTGGTTCATTGGTCTAAAAACGTCCTATCACGTAGTCAGTACATTTAATTGTGAAAGAGGGAACGTTTGTGGCAAAATGTGAGCATATAAAGATGTATTTATTACATCAAATATTATTTCTGTCATGATTTTATTATTTATTTTATAATCAATTTCAACTTTGGAATGACTGATATCAGACTAACAGTGACATCACTTCCTCATTCATCTTTGTTTATGTTATTAAAATATTCTTTTTGAGATTTTGAACCATACAACCATTGGGTATGTCAGAAAAGCACTAAAACAGAGAGAAGTGTAGTAACTGTGATGCACCATATAAAGAATTATAAACAAATACTTTAACTAATAAAAAATTGTAAATATAAAGCAATAAATTCAATAATACAAATAAAAATGGTAAAGAAATTTGAGTGAGTGATAACACACTTTAAAAGCAATTTTTTCTACACCAGTCTCAAACATGTGGCATCTATCAAACTTGATATTCCCTGAAAGGCTTTGATACAGTTTGATTTGTCATTTTGTTCTCTATTGCACTAGATAAAGCTAACTGATCACTGAACTAAGCCTTAAGAACAAAACAATTGACGTCTCTGGGTTAGGAAATAAGCCACACCCATCATAGCAATGCGGTAAGTAGGTGGGGTAAACAAACCTCATGTATGACTAATGCATTCACATTTATACGTTCATGGATCCTGCCACAAGTTTTGATCCGTTTAGGACACTTCTCCTCATCTTTAGAAATTTTAACAGAAGGAATAAACAAATTTGCCTTTGCTAACCATTCTGCATAATGGGAATCGGATTTACGAAGCCTGTAGCGAGCCCGTAGGTGCAATTTTTGTTTACTATCTAGTCGTCACTCGGTCTGTGTGTGCAGAAATTTGTTTTGTGCAGTATTTGTACTGACTGCATGAGCGCGCACCACTAATTAGCTGTACCAGTACCGCATAGGAGTTTTGCCTCACTTAGTTATGCAGGTTTTGTTACTAGGCATATTTGTACAGTGATTGGTTGAAAAAGCTGTCAATCATCCAACTCAGTGAGGTTATTTCTATGATTCCATGCTTCTACATTTTATAACACAAGCTGTAAGATGGCACCTGAAATTTCACTCACAGGGAATTTTAAAAGATAGGTTTAGTGATCACACCTAGAGAACGTGTATGAAAGAAAGATACTTTGGTTTGATGAGGTTTAATGGTACCACGACAGTCAGAGTCAAACGTGCCAAGAGGGTGTTAAATAATTAAGGTGCAAAGATTAGGAAAGAGATGATTGAAAAAGGAGGAACAGATGGAGAGAAGTGAAAATTTTAGACGAAAAAGGTTGTAGAAGAACATGTGGTAAGGAGAGAGGGAAAGGGATGTCAGATAGGAAAGTGTGGGGGTGAGGGGAGATTAAATCAAGTGAAAAAGGTTGCTGTTGCGGAGGAAGGTGATAATATTAGAGAGGGGATTGTTTTTGAAGAAGTCAGAAATAGTGGTGGCAGGGGATAGGACAGATCTGGAGTTGGCATAAATCGGACAGGTTAAGAGGATATGATTAATAGAGAGATCAGTATTGCAAGTGGGGCAGATAGGTTTGGGAGAGCCAGAAAGGAGGTAGGAGTGGGTGAGATAGGTGTGGCTTAGGTGAATGTGGGTGATGATCACGTACTCTCTGCGATTGTGACTTAGTAGGGGAGGATTGATGCCTACTTTGGGATTGGTAGTGTGAAGTTTATTATTAGTCTTGAGATTCCAGCAGTCTTGCCAAGTCCTCGTGAGGTAGTTGGAGGTATTTTGGGGAAAGTCTGAGTGAGGTATATCAATAGAAGAAATTTGGTTCGACAGAGCATTATTAATGGCTCTGTCGGCCCTTTCATTTCCGGAGATACCAGCGTGGCCAGGGATCCAGAAGAAGAAGATTTTTTGCCAGAGGAGGAGAGAGTGTGCATTTTGTTTAAGATTGTAAGATGAGGGGATTAGACCAGTGCATGTTGAAGATGCCTGTGAGGACTGATTTGGAGTCAGAGAAGATGACAAAGCGAGAGCAGAAGGAGAGTTCAGCAAAGTTTAAAGCTAGGAGGATAGCCTTTGCCTCAGCAGAATAGATAGAGTCTTTGTCTTCTAGTCTCATAGAAAGGGTAAGGCCGGGGTAGGCGGCAACAGCTGCTGTAGTATCTTCACTTGTGGATCCATCAGTAAAAAGAAAGGAGTAGTTGTGGAAGTGTCTACTGAGTTGACAATATTTGGAGCGAAAAAAGGGGTTGTAATGAGCTTTTGTAAAATAAGAGAGGCCTAGAAAGACTTGGAGGGGGGGGGGGGTGAAGGGAGGGGTGGTAAGGTCCAGGTGGGATAGGGGGTAGGTGTGCCTGGCTATAGAGAAGTAGATGATGTTGGCTTCGGGGAGGTGAGAGTGTATCTGCATCCGAAGGGAGGGGGATGCGTTTGTTGAGATTGAAGAGGTTGGTGAAGGAAGGAGAGCAGGTAGAATGGAAACAAGAGTTTTGAGGGTCGGTGAGAATGCGAAGGGCAAAGGAGAGGCCATTCTTGGTGCTCCTGAGGTCTAGGGGGAGTTTATTGGCCTCAACGTGAAGACTGGTAATGGGGGTGGTTTGGATGGCACCTAGGCAAATCCTCAGGGCAGTATTTTCAATGACCGTGAAGAGAGTTTGCGGGTGGAGCCGTAGATGAAATTGCTGTAGTCCAGCTTAGATCTGAAGAGGGAGTGATATAAGGTGAACAAGGTGATACGGTTGGCACCCCAGTCAGTTTTGGAGAAGAACTTGAGATGATTAGGGGTTTTGAAGCAGTTGGTTTTGAGGATGTTGATGTGGGGAGATATAAAAGCTTACAGTCCAGTGTGATTCCAAGGAATCTAGAACTTTCCTTCCTGGGAATGATGGAATCTTTAAGCCGAAGGTTGGGACAAAGGAAAAAAGAGTTGCTGTTATTGAAGTAGGCTCTGCCAACAAGTCATATGTCACACTTCTCTGTAATAATCCCTAATAATGCAGTGCACAAGACTGCAGTTGAGTGCCAATGGCGAAAGGCGAGGATCCAGCACCTTCCAATAACTGGAACATGTGGCTAAGGGACGGAAACAGTGACAGAAAACCCTGGTCCTCCAGGTTGGAGGTTGATCGTGGGGCCAATCACCCAGCATCATAAAACAAACCTCGATTACAGAAACCAGAAACACAAATGTAAATGCACCAAACCTTGGAGATGCTGTGGCACCTGGGATTAGAGGAAGTATAACATTCAGGGTGGAAGCCGAATGGAAGCTCGGGAGCTGAAAAGACCACTAGTCAATCCAAAATCCCAACTTAGACTAGGCAACTGGAATGTGAGAATCCTGTATGAGGCAGGAAAAGTTGCACAAGCAGTGAGAGATATGAGAAACACCAATATTGACATTATGGGGATAAGTGAAAGTATTGGACAGAATCAGGGAAGTTAAAACTCTGCAGTGATGAAATTGTCATCTCCTCTGGTGGAAATGATAACATACATCCCCAAGGGGTAGCTATCATAATGACCAGTGAAGCTGCAAAATCCATGATAGATTGGATGCCAGTGAACGAGAGACTAAGTATCCAGATTCTACTCAAAGTATGTCAAACTGAACATAATACATGCCTATGCTCCCACTGAAGATGCAGAGGACCTCTTGAAAGACGCATTCTATGATGACTTGCAAAGTGAAATTGACAGTCTACAAGCATGACATGCTGATTATATCATGGGACATGAATGCCAAAGTAGGCTGTGATACCATTAAATACGAGAGAGCAATGGGGAAACATGGAGCAGGATCCTTAAACAACAATGGCACAAGACTCTGTGATCTCTGCAACATAAATGAACTCGTCATTACCGGCGCACTTTTTCCACACAAAGAAATACACAAAATAACGTGGGTATCCCCAGATGGATTAACATCAAACCAAATTGATCACACATTAGTCAACAGAAGCTCATTAAGAGATACAAGAGTCCTGAGATCTGCAGACATAGCAAGTGACCACCATTTGGTCATAACTGCAATACAACTGAAGTTAAAGAAAGCTCCACTTCACGAAGTGAACAGAAGGAAAAGGTATGATACAAACAAATTGAAGGCTGTAGAAGTTAAGAACCAATTCAGCATAAAGTTAAGAAACAGATATCAGACACTGCAAGATCAGTTTACCCCTGAATGTGAGGAAACAGATGATGGAATCGATGAGGCTGAAGAAATAATGGAAAAAGCATTTACATAGACAGCAGTAGAAGTATTAGAATAAAAAAAAAAAGAAGAGCAAACCATGGATAGGACCAGAAGCATGGACACTGGTTGAATAAAAAAAAGATACAAAACAGAAAATAGAAGGCACCAAGTCGGAAAGGGCGAAAGACAAATTGAAGAATGACTACAAACAGAAGGATATAGAGGTTAAAAAAGAAATGAGAGCTGATAATAGAAGATGGACAGATGAGATAGCCAAGCAGGCAGAAGATGCAGCAAGATCGCATCAAATGAAGACACTGCACACACTAGTGAAAACCCTAAGCAACGAAAAACCTAACGGGGAGTATGCAGTGAAAGACAAAGATGGAAATGTAATAAGTGGAAGAGAAGAAATCCTAAAGAGATGGAGCGAGCACTTTGAAGAGAAACCAGACAACATTGTCGTGGAACAAGAAGAAGCAGAAATTACAGACATGGACAAACTCACCAAGCCTGACGGAAATAAAAGATGCAATCAAGCGACTCAAGAATGGCAAAGCACCAAGAATCGATTGTATCACAGCAGAGTTACTTAAAGCAGACACTGATTTCACAACCATAAAACTGAAAGAGTTACTAGACAAAGTATGGTTACACGAAAAACTCCCAAATGGAAAAGAGGACTAATCATCAAGCTCCCAAAGAAAGGTGATCTAAAGGAATGCGAAAACTGGAGAGGCATAACCCTATAACCTATTGCTAGTAGGATATTATCATCGACTGGATTAGTGAAGGAGCAGATAACAAACTGAGAAAGGAAGAAGCAGGTTCAGAAAAGGTAAAGGAAGTTACTGCACAAATCTTCATACTGAGATACATCATTGAACAGGTCAACGAATGGCAAGCCCCACTGTGTACGTACACTTTATAAACTTTGAAAAGGCATTTGACTCGGTTCATAGAGAAGCCATATGGTTAATTATGAAGCACTATGGAATACCCAACAAATTGGTCTGCATCGTGACAGCCATGTACGACAGTTTCAACTGTGCTGTAATTGATCAAAATGACACAACTAACTGGTTCCCAGTTACCACTGGTGTGAAACAAGGCTGCCCAATGTCAGGTTTCCTGTTCCTACTTGTCATAGACCACTAGGCTAGCAGAAGAGGCTAAAAGAATCGGATTAAAATCTAACACACAGAAGTGCAAGATCATGAAATGCAATACTAGAAGCAACAACAACGTTACAGTAAATGGAGACATTGTCAACAATGTAAAAAACTTCATCTACCTGGGTGCTACAGTGGCCAAAGAGGGAGGAGGATCAAGTGATATGCACAATAGATTACAGAAAGCAAGAAGTACATTCGTGAGACTCAAAAAAGTATGGAGCTCAAGCAGTATTAGCAATAATACAAAGATTAAGCTGTACAAAACCCTAGTAAAGCCTGTTCTCCTGTACGGAAGCGAAACCTGGAAAATGAATAAAGGTGACGAAAAACGTATTGACATTTTCCAACATAAATGCCTACAAAGAATCTTTAACATTAGATGGCAACAGAAAATTCAAACAAGGAAGTACTACAAAGGGCTGATATCCAACTCCTCAGCAATGATGTCAGACAAAGGAAATGGAAATTCATTGGTCACATATTAAGGTACGAACAAAACGACAACTGTGACAGCTCTAGCATGGGCATCGAGGGAAAACCTAAAAGAGGGAGACCCATAACAACTTCGAGAAGAAGCATTGAAAAAGAAAGAAACAAGGCAGGGTGGAAAACTTGGAACGAAACCAAGATTGCTGCAGCCTGCAGGACTGAGTGGAAACATTGTGTGGAGGCCTTATGTGCCACTTGGCACGAAGCAGCTAGGTAAGGTAAGGTTATTAAAGTGAAAAGAACAGTTTTGTCTTTTGAGAAATTGAAGCTGTTTGTGTCACTCCAATGAGCCAAGCTGTTCAGGTAAATTTGGAGGTTATTTTGCAGGGTCTGGAAGCATGGAGAGGATGTGAAGATAGGAAAATCATCGACATAGAGAGACCACTTGATGGTAGGGGGAGACTTTGGTAATGCTGATGAATTAGAGTATAAAGAGAGTTGAGAAGAGGATGCTGCCTTAAAGAACTCCCAGGTGTTGGGCATACCTTTGTGAGTAGGTGTTTCCTATACGCACTCTGAAATAGCAATGGTGGAGAAAGATCTGGATGTAGGATGGAAGGAGACCTCTGAGGCCGGAGGAGTGAAGGTCCCTGAGGATACCATACTGCCAGATGGTGTCAAAGACCTTTTCGATATCAAAGAAGATGGAGATGGTGTGGTGATTCCTGACGAAGGCTTCTCGAACATGTGTCTAGTTTCAGATCATTGTCTGGACAATTGCGTTATTTCCTGAAGCCGTTCTGATGGGAGGTGGGGATGCGGTTCTTCTCAAGGTAACAGCATAGTCTGTAATTGACCATCCGTTCCATTATCTTGCAGAGGCAGGATGTGAGAGTGATGGGGAGATAGTTGTTTGGAATGGTCCTGTCTTTGTTGGATTTAGGAATGGGGATAATGGTGGCCTCTCTCTCCAAATGTTGGGGAAAGTTTTGGAGGACCAAAGGTGATCGTAAATTATGAGTAATATGTTGAGAGAAGTCCTGGGGAGATTTACGATGAGGTTATGGTGGATGCCGTTCAGGGCCTTGGGAAGAAAACCCAGACTTTTGGAGGGCTGAGGAGAGCTTGGAGTATGTGAACATAAGGTTGTAGGTCTCTTGATTGTTTGACTGGAAGTTGAGTCACTTTCTCTCAGCCTCGGTTTTCAGGTTACGAAAAGAGTGAGAAAGATTCTCGTTGGAGGTTTTGGCATAGGTGGAGGCTAAGCAGTCTGTAAGATGTCGTTGAGGTTGGTGATTTTGATGTTGTTATGGATGGATGAGAGAAATTTTTGGCAGTACTTTATAGTTACGAATCATGTTCCAAACTTTAGCAGGGCAGGTTTGGAGATACAAGGAGGAGACATAGGTTTCCCAGGAGGCCTTTTAGCTGAGTTTGGTCTTCCTGGCTTTGGCTCTGAGAATGCACAAATTGTCCAGATTTTGGGGAAAAAAGTGGGTTTTAAAGAGATAGAGGGTTTTGTTCTTGAGAGAGATTGCTTTTTTGCAATCTGTGGTGAACCAAGGTTTGAAGTTATTTTTAGTGAAGGTGGAGATAAAGAAATTTGCAATTTCCAGAACTTTGGAGGTGAAGAGATTGACTGGATTGGCAGAGAGAAGGATTTCATTGGTGATAGAGATGTTGCATAAACTGGAGTAAAGATTCCAGTCAGCTTGGTGGAATTTCCAATTGGTAGGGAAGGTCTGAGACGAGGGGGGGAGGGTGGAAATGAGGATGGAGAAATGAATCGATGACTGCCACAAAGTGAAGGGTCCAGTCCAAGAACTCTACGTAGAGAAAAGGGGCTCAGATAGTAAGGTTGATGCTGGTGAAAGTTTGTTTGTTTGTTTGTTTGATGAGGTCTTAACGGCACCACGACAACGAAGGTCAAATTGTGCCTGAGAGGTCAGATCATTTTAGAGGTAGTAAGGAAAGAGACCAGGGGGAGAATGAGAGAAATTCAAGAACAAAAGCCAGAAAGCTGTGATAGAGAGAGGAGGTGCATGGGTAAAACAAAAACAAAGTAGAGAGGGGTGGAAGAGGAGAATTAAATATGGTTGTAGAGGGATGCATGCTGAAGGAAGGAGATTATTTTATCCGGAGGATTTTTCTGGAAGAACTCAGCAATTGAGTTGTGGGGAGCGAGGGAAGCTCTGGGAAGGTTGTACAGGGGGCAAGCAAGGAGAACGTGTTGGATTGTGAGGATGCAGTGGCAATTGTTACAGAGGGGTTGGGGAACCAATAAGGAGGTGGGAGTGAGTGAGGTGGGTGTGACCAATTCTAAGACGGGTAATATGAAGCGTTGTCGATCGAGAAAGGTTGTTGATGGTGGATTTGATCGGGATTGTGGGCTGGATAACATGGAGTTTGTTATCAATTTGGAAGTTCCATAAGGTTTGCCAGCGGTCACGAACAAGAGAAGCGATAAGCGGTTTGATGTCAGAGAGGGTTTTGGGAAAAGGGGAAGGGAGGAGGTTAAGGGCAAGCTTAGCGGCTGTATCAGCCCTGTCATTGCCAGGGATGCCAACATGGCTGGGTATCCAGAAAGAACACTTTTCCTGCAGAGGGTGGGAGAAAAGAGTTTCCGCAGGAGGAGGTGGCAGGTGAGGTTATCCCATTTAAGATTGAGTAATGAAGTAAGAACAGCCTTTGAGTCAGAGAAAATGGCAAAGTGACTAAGAGGAGAGTACTCAATAAAGTTGAGGGCGAGGAGAATGGCCTTAGCCTCGGCTGAAAAGATGGATGAGTAGTCAGGAAGTCTGCTACTGAGGGTGATGTCTTGGATGATGGCAGCAGCAGCTGTCTTGTTGCCTTCCTTGGAGCCATCAGTATAGATGGAGGTGTAATTTGAGAGTTGGTCTTTGATTTGGTTGTGGAGATTGATGAAGAGGTTAGGGTGAGTTTGAGTTTTGTTATAAGTGGAGAGGTCTAGGTGGACAGAAGGAAGGGGTGGCCCAAGGAGGAAAAGTGGGCCAGGAGTAGGTGCCGAGAGTGGCGGGGTTAATGCCAAGTTGAAAGAGGTCTGATTTAATGCGTAAGCTAAAGGGAGGCGATAGGGTTTTAGTCCTATCAAAGAGGGAGGAGAAATTGGGGTACCTAATGAGGTTGTAAACAGGGTTCTGGGTGTTGGTGAGGACTCTAAAAGCATAGGAGAGGCTAAGCTTTTTACATCTAAGTAGAAAGGGGGGTTCGTTGGCTTCAACATGAAGGCTAGTGATTGGAAAGGTCCTGTAGGCTCCTAGACAAAGCCTGAGGGCTTCATTTTGGATGGTGTTAATGTGGTTGAGGTATGAGTTGTGAGCAACACAGTAAACAATATTGCCATAGTCAAGCTTGGCACGAATGGTGAGCCTGAAAATTTTGAGGAGAGCATAGCGGTTCGCTCCCCAAGTAATGTTGGAGAGCAGACGGAGGATGTTGAGGGAGCTATTGCATTTTAGTTTCAGGTTGGTGATGTGTGGCTTGTAGGTGAGCTTGAGGTCTAGAGTTAGACCAAGGTTCCCGGGTGTAAGTAGGTAGAAGATCCGTCATTGAGAAGACAGAGGTTGTGATGGTTGAGGAGGTTTTCAATAAGTTTTCTTCTGGTTCTCGAGAAGGAGGAGGAGGAGCTCCAGAGGGGTTGAGAGCATTGAAGTTACCCATGAGGATGAAAGGTTTAGGAAAATGAGTAATAAGGTTTTCAAGGTCGGTGGGGGAAAGGGGGAGGTTAGGAAGAATGTAAAGGTGATGATGGTGATGGTTTTGTGAAGGGTCATGAGATGGCAGGAAGTTTAGAGGTTGGAGTGAATAGAGATGAGGCTCGAAGGGATATCATTCCTGACATAAATGAAGGAGCCGCCAGAAGCTTTTCTAGCATTCTGGGAGATATAGTGCGTCCCGAGTAACCTGGGATAGGAATTGAGTCAGGGGAGGATAAAAAGGTTTCCTGAAAACAGATAATACTGGGGTTGAAAGTGGAAATGAGAAGTTTGATTTCTTCGAAATTAGCGGAAAGTTCGCAACAGTTTCATTGCATGACATCAGCGGCCATTAGTGAAGGTTAAGGGGGTGGGGGCCCTGAGGAGGGTCTAAGGAAGGCTGGCCGACTTCCATGACTTGGAATGCTTTTTGATTAGTGGAGGGGAGGGCTACAGAAGAGGAAAGTTGGACTGGGGTGTTCCCATTGTTGTTGTATGATGCCTCCGAGAAGTTAGCAGTAGGTAGGTGGTGTTCTGAGTTGGGATGGTTGGGTTTCTGTTGAGCTTGGAGGAGTTTCTATTAGTGTTGGTTTGGGGTTCTTCCTCTGAGTGGTGAGGGGTGGAGAATGGTTTGGGGAAGATTGAAAAGGTTTGTGTTGGTTGATGGGGTGTCTTTGGATGTTGTGAAGGTTGTCTTTGGTGTTTTGTTGGTTGCTTTGTTGAGTTGAGGTGAACTGCTGTGGTCCTTGGTCCTTGGGAGGTGGCGTGATGCTGGCCCGATTTTCCCCAGTAAGGGCAAGGGAGGCTGCATATTGATGCTTAAGGGCCTGAGGTGTTGGTGGATGTGAAAGAGGTTGAGATGGAAATAAAAGTGGGAGGGGGGACATTGTCCTTTTCCTGGTATGATATCTTATCCAACCAGACTATATCGGTCTGGACACCCTTGGAAACAGTGCGGGGGCAGGAGAAGATGGGGTTGTTGAGACTAGTGGTGGTTGTAATGTTGGTAGGTTTGATGGTAGGGTTGATAGTAGGGGTGTTGTGCATAAGAGCTTGGGAGAAGGTGAAGGTGCAGGTGTTGGTGTGAAGCTGGTTTGAGCTTTTGGAGTCTAGCATTTTCCTGGCTTCAGGGTACGAGATGTTTTGTAGAGTCTTAATTTTGGAGACATCTTTCTCCCGGATCCATTTGGGGGAACTGTTGGAAGAGGCGGGGAGGTTATCGGGATGGTTATCAGAGCAGTTCACGCATTTGTTATTGTAGTCACAATAAGTTTGGTTGTGGGTGGAGCCGCAATTGGTGCAGCGGGCTTGGGAGGGGCAGTTGTTTTTGCTATGGCTGAATATTTGGCAGTTGTGATATCTGAGGGGGTTTGGTATGTAAAGGGATACAGAGACATTGAAGTAGCCAATGTGAATAGAAGTGGGGCGGAGTTGAATGTGATGAAGTAAGTGTTGGTTTGTATTGTGTTATCGTTCTGGGTTAGTTCTGAGGTTGTCTACTCAAGGGGGCTTCCCTGGAGATTAGGGTATTTCAAAACTCCCCTGGAGGAGTTAAGGTAACGGTGGAGGGAAGCAATGATATTGACCTGTGTTGAAGAGTGTGGTAGTGGCAAGGAGGAATCTAGATTGGGTGGATGTGGAACATTTAACTAGGAGGTCACCAGATTTCAGACGTTTGATATGGTCGGGGGTTTCAATGAGTCCCTGGAGGGTCTTCGTGATAGTAAATGGGTAGAGGTTTTTGAGGCCGAAGTCACTGGGAGGGGAAGAAACTAGGATAAATTTTGGCCAATTATCTACGAGTAAGAAAGTTTGATCAAGTCTGAAAAAACAGTTTGGGTGACCTTTTTAGGACATTCTGTGTGTTAATAAAACCCTTAATTGAAGCATGAAAATAAACTACTTTCTATGTTTTTCTCCCTTAATCACTGTATTATGCATAAAACACAGAATTCTGAATCCACATTTTTAGTTGAAAGTTGAAAAATATAACCAACATTGAAAAATAAGAAGAGCAGTTAACTGTTGTATTCATAAATTCAATCAACTATTCAGAACCACTCTCACCTCAGGCTCTTCCACTATACTATCAAGCTTGGTTGCCAGGGCAACCTCATCTTCCTCCTCTCTCCTCCACTTGCTTGCTTCCTCCTGCAGTTTCTCCATGAGTCCCTCCTTGAACTCCTCTGCTATTGGCTGATACCTCCGGCTTCTTCTTGCTCCTTGTCCGCTCTGGGTTGAATGGGTGGGAGATGTTGAAACATCACTGTCGGGTGATATCAATCTGCAAAAAAAACAATTTGGGGCTCAAGGTAGAAAACAAGAGAAATACCTACAGCTAGTCTGGAAGAAAGCTGCAAAAAATCATGATGAAAGAGAATATGTACCTAGTGCTTTCTGGCCTTGTCAACTGTACTAAAATATCCTGCAAAACCATAGCATTTTTCTTTTCTAAGCTGTAACTTATCAAACAAATATGTGCAAAACACAAACTTTGCAAGAAATGTTCCTGATAATTTACTTTTTATTTAAAATCTAATATTTTGTTCTTTTGTTAATGAATAATAATTTCTTTTCTGTCCCGGCCCAGTCAAATTCTAGCTGTAGCCTGAGAGATTTGACTGGCCTGCAATGAGACCATGTGGAATTGTGTGTCATTAGAAACCAATACATTTAGAACGTAAGGTCTTACTTTCTATCTCCATTTATTTAATTTCTACCTTTTTCTCCACTTGTTGTAAAGTGCAGCGAATGTATTTGTTTCACAATATTTGCACAGCAGAAAATACATCAAAATAATGATAACAATAATTTTACTTTTAAAAATGTCAATGGTATTGTATTTTGGTCACTACTATTGTTCCAAACACACAAGCACAAAGTTTAATAACCAAAGTAGCAGCTTGCGTATCAAATGATATAGTGTGCCTTTCAAATATAGTTTGCAATGTCAATGCTTTCTACATTACACATTGCAAAACATTAACTACTTTTGCGAAACACTTTTCAGTATGAAAAATATATTGTACCCTGCAAACACATCTATGGAAATTGTACCTGTTGAGCTTCCCCTGATAGTTGTCCCTCTCGATACCTACATCTAACAGCTCCTCAGACTCCAATGCAGATGTAGAATCCACAGAGGCATGGAAGGCTGGAGTCTCGGGAACAGCTAAAAATGTGCGCAATGGTATAACAAAATTATAAGTGAAAAATGTTTAATCGTACAAATCAATTGAGTATAACACATTCTACACTGGAAAAGGAAAATTTCCACAAAATACAATGGAACTGAATTTGTGAAAATTACACAGAATATCAGAAGTGCAAGTCGAATCATTGGAATCAGTGGGAAATTTGGTACTTGAGATTTCATACTGCCATGAGTCTTTATACTGCTGGTGGGTCTGCAACCAGTGAGTTCATAACTGGTTATCAAAGGTCGTGGCCGTCTTGATATAATTCCCAGCACTGGATGCTTTCAGGATGTTAAACCTTGCTATGCTATGCTATGAAAATCATATTGCAGTGCTCATGGTAGCCCCTGAAATCATCATAATTTCATATTCCTGAAGTTGTGTGAAAGCAGATTTAGATAAGGCCTAAAAAATTGTTTGTTTCCCCTTTCTTCTGGGGCAGGCTTTTTTAGCCCCCTCAAGATTAAGTGTCAAGAACATTAATAAAACATTAAAACACTTCACTTCATTTTCAGATTGTGGTTCCTTTCATTTTGCTCAGTTTTCATATCTCACTTGCGCTTTTTATGTGGTTTGGGATTTCTTTCCCTTGCGTGACACTCGTGACAAACAGGCAGGTCAACTTTGTATTCTCAAGCTCTTGTGGGCGGTGGGCTTCATTTTCTCTACCAAAACAGCACCAGTCAACAGCAAAAGTGGTTGCCAAGACATTTGTAGGGATTTTACAAAGCATAGGGATTTTTGTAAATTGAAAGATTTGTTTTCTTCTTCAAAATGCCCCCCCTATTTTTCAGAGTTAGGAGCATTGGAGGAGCCCAAACAAACAACTCTTCTTGTTAAGCCTTATCATCTTCTTAGATGGCTTTTACCGAAGCTAATATATTGAGCATTGTAAATCAGTCTCACACACACACACACACACACACACACACACACAAAATCACCATAAATGATAATAATATTATTAGTCTGTGCCACAGTTTACCAAAAAAGTATCAGGCCCATCAAATGCATTTAAAACTGAAAATAGATTAATAATTGTTCCTATTCACACTGGATGAACATTTGTTAAATTGGTCTCTAAGCTATAAGAAAGATTACATGAAGTAAATAACATTAAACCTAAAATCGCTTTCAAGTATGTGGAGATAAAGCTCCACAGGCACCTAATGACAACACAATTAACTGTAACCAATAGAGACTGTAACCTCCCTCCACTGTCCTTAAATGCTGAGTATCAAGCTAGCATACAACAGGTCCCCTTTTTGCATTTCAGAATCTTTAAAGAATCCATCTTGGCTATACCTGCTGACCACTGGATTCCCTACCACTGACAAACCCAGGCAGTGTATAATACAAGTATATAACTTAGAGTACAAGTCTATAACTTACACCACAAGTCTATGACATACACCATATGTATCTGACTTACATTACAAGTCTCTGACTTACAGTACAAGTCTTTGACTTACCATACAGGTTTTTGGCTTACAGTACAAGTCTATGACTTATAGTACAAGTTTATGACTTACAGTACCAGTTTATGACTTACAGTACAAGTCTCTGACTTACAATACAAGTCTATGACTTATTGTACCAGTGTATGACTTACATTACAAATCTATGACTTACAGTCCCAGTCTATGACTTATAGTACAAGTCTATGACTTATTGTACCAGTGTATGACTTACATTACAAGTCTATGACTTACAGTCCCAGTCTATGACTTATAGTATAAGTCTATGACTAACAGTACCAGTTTCTGACTTACAATACAAATCTATGATTTACAGTGCAAGTCTATGACTCATAGTATCGGTCCATGATTTACATTACAAGTCTATGACTTCCAGTTCCAGTCTATGACTTACAGTACCAGTCTCTAAATTGTAATACAAGTCTATGACTTACAGTATACATCTATGACTTACAGTATTAGTTTATGACTTACAGTACAAGTCTATGACTTACACTACAAGTATATTCAGAGTAAAAGACATACTTGCAGCAAGATAACCTGCGATTAGTGATCTCGGGGTAGGCTCTGTACTTGATGATGCACCCAGACTTCTACGCAATGATTTTCTCCGAGATGACTCAGGGGTAGGGAAGGCCCTTTTGCGTTGTGCAGGAGATTTCTTTACAGTGGATGATGTTTGAAGAACACCTCTTATCTGCAAAGAAAATACAAAAGGAATGATTATACTTGCAATAGAACTACAGGACACTTCATATAAAAGATCTTTAGCTTTAGATATGTTCATTAAATAAACCCCAGTGAGCAATACGATGGATTTATATATGTATGATGGTTATTCAGGTAATACAAACAAGAGAATGGGAGATTTGACATATCTTCAGATATTGATGAAATAAAGTTCCTTAGAACTTAACACAAAAGCATTAAATGGTCAACTAAATCTTACAGGAATGACTTTGAGTACCAAAGGGATATCACAAAATGAAAAATCTATTAATTGGTATACCAGTTAACCACAATTTAATATTTTAGGTTTATATTGTATTAATGTCATAATTTTCCATCTCATAGGAATCATTTGATTAAAGAATAACACATCCAAATTCATGACTATAATCCTGTTATGACATTTATGGTCTAAAAAATACAAAAGCTAAATTATGTGAATTTTTAATATAGGAGACACTAAATCTCACCAGCGTTCCAGGTGTTGCAGCACTTAAAGAATTTCTTGTAGACCTGTGACGGCTTGTCCTTGAATTTTTCACAACACTCCGGCTAACGGAATTTACGTCCAGCACCTCTCTTATCAGACTTCGTGGAGTAATCTTTTTGGAAGACATCTTTCATACTTAGGATTTGCTGCAGTTTGGTTTCAATGGTAATATCTGAATGCTGGTTACTGCCGTCAGAGTTGTGCTTTAAGAAGCAGAAGAACACTAAGATCAAAGAGAAGAACACTGAAGAATAAAACAAATAACTGTACACTCCAAGTTGTGGAGGTTTAAGAGTACTGCAACAATAAGAGTCATATCATCATATGTGCCAAGAGGGCATTAAAAAATCATGGGTTGGGTGCTAGCATAAAAAGAGGATAAAGAAAAATAATTTTGATAGAGATGTATCATAATTATGGAATAAACCTCAATTGGGACTTTATTTGGAAGACAAATCTTTTTTTTGAGAAATTCAAATTATTATTCTTCCACTTCTCCTCTTTTGCATTACGTTATGTATAAGAAAGAAATATAAATCCACCATTCCCCTCTTTTTTCAATAGGCCGCGCAAGCCTCCTTTAGCTTCTTAATTAAGTCCAAAATATTCTTTTATGATCCATTCGGGACAGGTTTAAAAATTAATATTCTACACATTTATATATATTAATCAGTTCCGAAAAAATATTAAGAATGTCTATATATTACTCTTCCATTTCTCCTCTTTTGCATTACGCTATGTATTAGATAGGGTAGGCTTGCAACTTCCCACTCTCCCCAGTTATGCGCAACTATATATGGAAGAGGGGAGAGTGCGCACTATCGCCTTAAAAATTAAATAATTCAGCAATATTCAGAAATATAATTCCACTTACCTTGCATTCTCCATTTTTTCAATAGGCCGTGCAAGCCTTCTTAAGCTTTTTATCTATCCAAAATAATGTTTTTGATCCCTTTACGACAGGTTTTAAAAATTAAAATTCTACAAATGTATACATACGTTAAATTATTAATCATCCCAAAAATCATTCGGAATCTCTTTATATTACTCTTTCATTTCTTCCGTTGTGCATTACGCTATGTATTAGATATGGGAGAGTGCATACTCTCCCCCTTTACATAGCGTAATGCTAAAGGGGAGAAATGAAAGAGTAATATAAATAACATTAGAGATTCTTAAAAAAAAAAAAAAATTAGAATTACCATTAATTCATATAGGCAATTTTAATTTTTGAAAGCTGTCCCAAAGATATAATTTTTTTTTTTTATTTTGGACTAGATAAAAGACATCCATAATTTGATATCTGTAAGCATATTTTCAATGGCGTATTTATGAAGCAACTCTATTGTAACTTTTAAACAATACATCATGCATGAGAAAAATGGCAAACTAAGAACGAACTTTCCAGTTAGCAGATGGGCCTATCAAAAATCCCATTCCCAATAATTTGAGTCCACTGAACATTAATAACTGACTCATGCAATTTACAAGTAGAAATCTGACAGTGTTAGTAATGAATTGTCATGAACTTTCTTAGTTATTACCACAACCCACGTACATGTATGTTATCACTGGAACATTTGTTTTGTGTACGTAGGTTGTTGCAGATACCATGTTTCTAATTAGACTCACACTTAAGCAACCCATATTTTCCTAAATGTGATAAACTTACATTCTTTCCACACAGTGTGATGGGTTTTCACCTTTTAAAAATGAGTTAGCTGTGGAACAGTTTTTAATAAGCAACTTTTTACGGGAGAATGTTAGTTGGGTATTTTCCACCGATAATTTGTTGTTCGACATGTTTTAAAACTTTTGTCGAGTGTCACGCCTGCGCATTTGTACTGGGCTTCTTCATTATACTAATAGGTGGAAATTTGTATTTGTGTGGTATCTACGTGTCATCTTTAAAATCAGCAAATAATTATTCAACCTTTATCTGTTTTAGAGCTTTTTTAACAAAAGTGAACGTAAGTAGGCCTAGTTGCATAATTCAAATTATTCTTCTACTAATTGAAGTTCTACTTGTATTTCCATCTGTCGAAAATCCAAAATGTACCTCACGTAAATATTGCTAATGCCATTGCAATTATTATCAGGTGGTAGTCATATGAATCATGACTATCATTTTTGAAGTTTGACATCTTCAGTACAAACTTAACGCTGTAGGGTACGAAGAACGTACAGAGAAAATGTGACAAAATCATCTGATTTTGGTATTAAAGGAATATATTTTTGAATATGTTTGAGTGCAAAAGGCAGGTAATTTGAAAGAAGAGTTGCATGCCGGAAAAAGTAGCAGATCATCGTAACTTAGTTAGAATGATTCAATGTATCACGCAGCTGCATAGGACTTGAATAGCTCCGTCAGGCCGTAAATCAGAAACAACAACAAACAGTGAACGTCAACCAACAAGAAAAACAGGTCAGTGGGGAAGTAAAAGGCCTGGAACGGGGTATATGACAAATATTATAACTAAAACTTATATTGAGGTGGTCGGTTTGACGTAACCGTGTACGGCTCAGTACGGTTTTGTCAAGTTGAAGGGGAAACTTTATCATTAGTCAATAGGAATTTTTTTTTATGAATAGTTGTGTTGCCTTAGCCAGTCACCGAAAAGTAATGGTACTCACATATGTTGGAAACTATTATCTAATACACATTTGTAAAGAAAAACAAATTCTGTACAGTATTTGTTGAAAAATGACAAAAAATAGGTTTTCCTCCCATTGACTGCAATCTTAACTGACTGTTTGTTTTCCCCTTTGACTAAAGTTCAAGATCGTCAAACAAAAAAAAAGCATTGCTACGTCGCCGTGCACCACAACATTCCCGGATGTCTGACCTCCTCAATAGGCTAGACAGTTAATTATAAATCCTCGCATAACTACCTACTTGTATGTCCCATGCTAAGTTTCAAGTCTCTGGGAATGTAACCTTATTTAGAAAAACATCCTAAAAGATGATTAAAACTGACAAATTAACATAAAACCCAGGCCATATATGTTTTTCAGTTGCATACCAGATTATAACTTCTTGTTCTAAGTCCTAGAACTCCTAACTTGAAAAGAAAAGTCACATTCTACTTCTTTTTTTCGCGCTAACGTACGTTTGTATTTTGAGGTAGCACTCCACACATAATGTTAACGTAGGGCACTACAGCGACAAAAGAATATTGATTTCAGGCTTCTGGTCATTGACGGATTCGGTTAGGCCACCCCTATCATCCGGGTTCGGGATTTTAAATGTGTTGGAGGGGGTCATTTTCATAGGTTGGAAACGGGGACAACTTTTGTCATAAACTTCCAAATATTCCTGGTTACAAGCGGAAATTACGTAAATTAATTTTCCAATAAAGGTTAGTATAATTGGAAAATCACCCGCAATATTAAAAAAATGTTGCCAAATTTTTACAAAATTTCCAATAATTTTACCAAATTTCCTCGTAGTATTACCAATTTTATCTTTAAAATTTCCCAAATTGAATTCCCAACTTTAAAAAACGCATACAACCGGATTCAAGGAAAATTAATCTCAGGTGGCAGTTTTCTCGTGAAACTTCCTCATTGGAGTTCCAAATTGGAGTTTCAGGAATTGTTGCCAAATTCTTCCAAATTTCTAATACTTTTACCAAATTTCCAATCAAATTTAATATTAATAATTTCTCAATTTTACTTGCCAAGCAGGAAGATCGCATGCACTCGGGAAAGAAAAATCCTTTGAGGTGGCATGTCATCCCACGAGAAATGAAAAAATTTCCTTCATTTCCGGGCAATTTTGTTTGATTTTCGGGAAAACTTTTTTCAATTTGGGGGGGGGAAATATTCCTTTAATATTTTAAAAATTTCTTCATTTTCGAGAAATTTTTGTCAATTTTTTACAAAATTTTGGAAATGTTTTCAAATTCTTCCACACTTTCCTACAACAAAGTTTTCCTTTAATTTGACCAATTTGATGTTAATAATTTCTCAATTTTACTTCCCAAACGGGAATAAAGCATTCAACTGATAAAAAGAATCCTGTCAGGTGGCAGTTTCTCTATTTTCCTGGGAAATTTCTTTTATTTTCGGGAATTTTTTGTCAATTTTCGAAAAAAAAATCTTAAATTTTCAAAAAATGTTGCCAAATTCTGTCAATTTTTTTTTCAGTTTCACTAATTTGTTCTACCTCCAAGAAGGTAGAAAAGTATGGATCCGGGAAAGTGAAATCCTGATTTATTTTTCTTCAAATGGGATAATCATTTGAAGTTGTTGGTAATTTTTATATTTTACATCCCCAGCCGAAATAGTCTATAACGCACTTGCATATATCTGAATATTGCACCTGAGTCAATATATATTATGATCTCAGTTAAGCATTAAAATGTTCTTTTTTTCCAAAGAGTTCCTTAAAATAGTGTTTGGGAGCAAAACAAAATCTATAAATATTTATACACCTTTTGCTATTGGCTAAGAATAGGAGGTGTGTGTGTGTGTGTGGGTGTGGGTGAGGGTGTGAGGTGTGTGTGTGTGTGTGTGGGAAGAAGGGGGAGGGGGGCAGAATTGAAGAGAACAAAATTCCTTTCTACGCCTATGGGGATACTTACGTCCACCTAGATTTTTTAATATCTGTTCATCCAATGTTGATAACCTCTTCTTTTTTTTTGTGGTGAAATTTGTAGTTAAAACTTGATAAAGTGAAAAGATAAAGAAGTCAACAGATCAAATCAGAAGTATTTGCCAGTGGAGTCACCAGACGTTTCGATTGGGGCGGGGGTACAGATAGCTAGAAGAAATGACCTTAACTTTCTTACAAAAATGGTTCCCCCCACTTCTCCCCCCTCCCACACACACACCACTTTTTCATTTGGTTTGGCTTAATATGCCAGCAATCATCATCATCATCAATATTGCAAGCACGATTGGAAACAGTGTACATTTTTTTATACAAAAAGAGCATCACCAAAAGTCGCCAAGACGTTTGACCACGCCTACTTGTTTGCCTTTGACTGTTTTATCAAAATACCAGCACTTCCGCATTGACATCCCCAGTGGTCTAAATGAATTCGTTTGTAGCTTGCCAAAAGCATAGCTTTGTATTAAATTTGATTATCTTACATATTGCAAGTAATACAAATCATTTGAGTATTTTTTAGTTACAAGAACAATTTTAGATATTACAATACATAATGATAATTTTGGCGAAAGAAAAATAGGTGTGATTAGAGTTTTAATAAATGTGAAGTTAACGGTCAATGGAATATTTTTACTATTGGATATCCATTATGCTTGCAAGTTGCATACGACGTACGCAAGTTGTGCAGTGAATTAAACTTGAAAGTGGTCCTGGAAAAATAATTTATTTGTATGATTTCACGAAAAAGAATAGTAAATTAAATGAATTTTGCAAGGAATAAATAAGAAGATATTTCATGAACTCATACCGTCGCTAGTCAGCTGTAATGGGATCGGCTGAGGAATTATCATCAGATTTACGTAGTAAGTTGGTACTCAATTTCGTTGTTGTTAATGTTAGTGTTTTTACTCGATCATCGCTTGATGAATGGGTACACCATGTACACTGTACACACTGCATAGAAGAAGTGTAGGGGCCTAGTACTAGTTAGTACTTAGTAGGTCTAGTATTTGATGGTACTGTCAGCTGTGAAGGATAGTAAAGGGAAGATGAAAACACTTCCTATTCACTTGGTTGGTGCCACGTCACTTCCTAGAGAAGACGTTATTTACTGGAGTGAAAACGAAAGCTTTGTGTGTTACAGTGAACGGTATGCAAAGTCAGACAAAATATTTGCGATTGCAAATTGTTAGTTAAACTCCATTTTCAATTTTATTTGCTTCATTAGTTGATTGTGCAATTAAGAATAACAATTAATTGACGTTTAGTATCAATGTTTAAAGACGATCGGACATTGCACATTTTACTGGTAGGCCTACACCTGCTAAACAAGTGTAACACACCATGGTTGAAATTCAGGCCAGTCGAAAAAAATTATAAGCTACCAAAACATGATATATTTTTACCGAAAAGTCAACTAAGCGATGCATCACATATTGGCAAATAAGTGGTTGAAATTTGGGCCTACCACTATATGATTAGGCCTAGGCCTACAACACTGACAAATTATTTGCCTCTGAACATGAACTAGTCCCAGGTATGAATCATTTATATTCTTTTGGAGCAGATCATGATCGGTAGCAGATCATGACCAGTTATCAGTTATATTGTGTGTATCGTTAGACTGTCCTAAGGTCTTAGTAACGGTCAGTGGAATACATTCAAGGTCAAGGCGTTTGATGTTTATTACTATGAGTCTCTCATAGATCAGTTTTACAAAAAATTGTGGAAAAAATCCTAGTACATACAATGTAAACCAACACAGCCGATCGCTTTGTTTTCACTCCAGCGGTGCACGGTTACTATGCGGTCTGATGACCTCAGGTCATGAATCCAACCAAGTGATTACTGCTAATGATAAAGATTTGGGACCGATATGGAGCGGCCATTTTTGGGGCTTCACTTGATAGTCACCTGACAGTGACTATGCCGTTAAAACTAGGGCAAGTTTGAAGAAATTCGTCCGTTTAGTACTTTACTGATTACCATTAGTGAAAGAACGCTGGTCAACCCCTTTTCTATGTAGTACTGTAATGTCTACCAGTTGCTCTTTTAGAAATATTACCCAAGACAAGATGCAGTGATATCATGATGTGAGAGGATGTGCAACACAATGATGATAACCCATGATGAATAACTCTGGCTTAAATTTTCAGTCCAATGCATACAAACTCACCAGAGGGTTTATAACTCACTGATGAAAACATCCTTTTAAAAGTCCAAATGAATCCTCAGCCCCACATTACAGGCATGACGTGGCCCTGCAGTAACCAAATTCACAATACCTGGCTCTTCACAACAAGTTCCATTGTGTGCAAATAGATGATTGGGAGTGTACTTACTGATGAGTAAAACCACTGAACTAATTGTAGTGGGTTACTTAATTGTTTTTATCAGTCTTAAAGTTATACCTGCCGAAATGGAGGTTCTTGCGGGTGAAAAGACTGAATATTTGTTGCAAGAATTGGGCGTAATGCACTTGTCAGTTGTATGACTCACCCCTACTACCCCCGCCAATGTCAGTCAAAGGTGAGTCATTGACATATGAAAGCCGCTAAGCTTACCCTCGACCTCCCCCTACCCCCTTTCCTAAAACCCTTTCTGACATCAAACCGCTTATCGCTTCCCTTGTTCGTGACCGCTGGCAAACCTCATGGGACCCCCAAATTGATAACAAGCTCCATGCCATCCAGCCCACCATTCAGCAAAACCCACCATTTACAATCTTTCCCTTGTCGACAACATCCACATTACTCACCTTGGAATAGGTCACACCCACCTCACTCACTCCCACCTCCTTATTGGCTCCCCCACCTCTCTGCAGCAGTTGCCATTGCACTCTCACAGTCCATCACGTCCTCCTTGCTTGCCCCCTGTACAAGTTTTTCAGAGCTTCCCTATCCCCCCACAACTCAATAGCCAAGCTCTTCCAGAAAAAGCCTCTGAATAAAATTATCTCCTTCCTTCATCATGCTTTCATCTACAACCATATTTAGTCTCCCTCCCACCCCCTTCTCTCTTCTTTTGCCCCTTTTTTGCACCCCTCACTTCCTCTCTGGCTCCTAGCTTCCTGACTTTTAAGTCCCCATGTTTTTTTCAGTCTCCCCCTATTTTATTTTCTTCCTACCTCTGGTATGATATACAGTAACCTCTCAGGCACAATTTGACCCTCACTGTCAAGGTGCTGTTAAGCCCTCATCAAACAAACAAACGTGAAATAGTGACTTACATGTGCATCATTGTACCAATTTGTCAGTCACCAGAGTGACTCTGGGGCAGGGTTCAAACTAGACAAGTTTGAGTGCCGGGCTCCAGTGACTATCAGGGTGACCTAGACCCCCTTCCACTAAGAACTGTTCAAATTTAGTCCACTTCTCCTGACAAATTGTCAACACAATATTTTTTTCATTCATCAAAATGCTAGACAGCTAGAAGGAATTACAAAATATTTTATGTGCCATTTTATATACCCTTCATTGAACCTTCTTTTGAACAGGCAAATCTGCTGGTCACTCAAGGCTGATTCTAAAGCTCTGAGATCTGCTTGGCTTGGTTATTCTGCAGTGACAGAAACTGTACCATTGCTCGGAGTCGATGGTGGTGGCATGCTGGATGGTCTGTTGCTGGGAGTTGGTTGAACGACATTGTACAAGTCGGCTGGCTTGAGCTTTGCTTTGTCAATACTCTCCATATCAAATGGAAATAGCCCTGCTGCTCTGAACCTATTGATGGCTATGTCCGGTTTGGCAACCACTCTTCACAGCTTGCCGAAGAGGTGTGCAAAATTGGTTTTTGTCACGTATTGTTCTGTATTCTCAAGCATCCATATCCGGATCTGCTTATTCCATTCTCGCATAAGAGCACCAAAGACTACAAGATCACACTGCTGAACAACGTAGCTGGCATGAGCCGGGACGCAGTACAAGATGATATCGTTTTCTGAACATAATTTACTGGTTTCTATGTTGATGTGCCAGCTACATCCGTTGATAAACAACACCACGGGATGCTTTATTTTTTTTTGTTCCTCTAAATACAAATAGAAGTGGTTCGCAAGCCACTAAAAAAAACTTGAAAGTCCATCCAGCCAGTACTGGATCTCCCCATAACTGCATTTGCTTGCATCTCTTCCATAGGATTGAAATTAAATCTTGGTCCAGGGAATATTAATGGGGGCAAGAACATACACGAAGCACTTATGCACATCAAATTGGTGATCTGGCTTTTACCAGTGGGGGAAATTTGGTATACTACTCATGCTCTTTTCGGTGAAAGCACCCTCTCCGTTATCCCACACAAAGGGAATCCGCTCTCCTCGGGTGGGGTCTTGGAGAAGCTTCGGATCGATGTAGCTTTTACATTCGTCGAACCAATTATGTATTTTCTTGAGAAAAAGAACAGCCCTTTCCTTACCAATTTTTTTCTCCCAACTTTTCACTAACTTTTTATAAATCTTTGAATCCAATCATGGCCAGTTGTCCCGGAATGGCATTGATCTGCCATCGGCGTCAAGGATGCTTTAAACCATCAGCTTCTGCTGGGTCCTCGTTTGCCATACCCGATGGCCACCATATTCTTTACCCATTTAGCGAGGGCCTCTTCTTCTACCGGGGCTAAGACAGGTTCATCACCATGCTGCAGCTCATCGGGATGCTCCATTTCACTTTGTCAAATAACAGACTGTACACATTTTATGGCATCCTTTAAAGCCTCTTGGGAGTAGCCTGACCAATATTTTTGTCGAGGCATTACTGTATCTGTTAATGAAGTGTAAAACAGTGTATTCGAGTTTCAGAAAAGTCCGGCAAAGTTAAGTCATAATTGAAAGAAAAGGAAAGCACTTTTATCAAAATAACAAAATTGTATACTGTACATAGCTGTTCTATAAAGGAGCAAATTAATCGAAATTTTAAGATAAAAGTGGACTTAACTGAAACTAAATGCAGAAAAAGAGGAAAATCTGAAAATCTTGTTCAAAACCTACTTCAAATTTTTCAATGATTAAAAACAATTGAAATTGCATTAGCTTGAAAACAAATGATTATTGATGAGGCCTATATTATCTTTAATTGTATCATGTTTATACATGGACTTATAATTTATATGAAATCAAATAGATGACATAAATGTATAAATTTTGCAAAAGTAATGGTATTAATTTTCTTCTAAACACAGGAAAGTACTTAAAGATTGGGATGCCGGAACGATGTAGGGGCAAGGGGGATGTGGGGGGCAGACTCTTAACAAAGGGCACAATATGTCCCAATAAAACTTGATCATAACAATTTCTTGAATAAATGTTTTAAATAAAAAGGGCACTCTTGCCACCCTTGGAAAAGGGCAGGAGAGGCGATCGCCCCTCTGCGCCCCCTCTCTGACATCCCTGCTAGAAGACTCATAGTAAAACAGGTAGGCTAAAATGTCCAAAATAAATCGGCTAAAAAACATTCCATGAGTCAATAAGACACATTCATATCGATTGCCATAAATTAAGGAATATAACTTCTAATTTTTCATTTACCATAAGAGAAAATTTGGCTGAAATATATTAACATTTTATGGAAAGATTATCGGCAGCTTTATGTGCACACAACCATTGCAAATTATCCTGCCCAAATATGTAATACTTGTATGCCGTCGAATCTACCTTTAAGTAGCGCTGTTTGTAATTGGAAATTCGACCACCCCTAGGCTATGTGATCTAAACCATTTTTATGCAGTTTGAAGAGGGTGTGACTTTCAAGAAACTATTTATATTCAAATTAATCGGAATCTTGCTAATCTCTGCGAGTTTCTGAGAAATATGGGTAATTTTCGTTACCCTGCCCAAATATTTAGGCCTAATACTTGTATGCCGTCGAACCTTTCTTGAAGTGTTGCTATGCGTAAATGGAAGTTGGACCATCCCCTGGGCTATGTAATTTAAACCATTTTTATGCAGTTTGAAGAGGGTGTGACTTCCAAGACACTATTCATATTCAGATCAATCGAAATCTTGCTAATCCTGGCGAGTTTCTGAGGATTATGGGTAATTTTTGTGACCTACACCCTTATAGGTCATTGTGCAACAATTTTCACATGTTAATATGCAAGTTTGTGATGATTGAAGAGACATATCTCTGTATTTTCTTATGTAAATCCTTTTTCTGGACCATGTAGTATCACGATTAGGTAAGTAGGTGATCCTGAAAAAGACCCTCTTTTTCTGAGCCATACTCCCAATCTTCATCATAGTGTAATAGACTATTTCCATCATTTAAGAAATGAAATAAAGGAAACAAGTAATAAAGAATGACATGCATCGCAAATTTGGCATTTGTCAAAATTGGAAAATTTTATAGCTCCCCATATACCCTCAAAGACTAAGTGTTACATATGAACCACTGACCAGGAATGGTACTCTATCTCAACAGTGCTCAATGAACCTTTTGGTGTTAGGAATATTCCTTAAACCATATAAAGGTTTCTTTAAAGGAGACTTTAAGTGTGACATAATGCTCATTTTGTGTGATAGAATTGAAAATAACAAATCTTCTGACCAAGTTTTATACAGTACCTCCAGAAGCAATCTAATACACCTCTGTAGTTATTCTTTAATGGCACTACTATGGGAGCTGCCATTTTGAATTTAAAACATGCAGATTATGATATCATCAAGCCAATAAGATGCTTGGATGCCTTGTATTCATCTATTATCTATCTCATGTTTTCTAGCTTATAAATAGTTGTTTTTCTTTTAGTAAGGGTACGGACATAGTTGTGTACATTTTCAAAACATTGTCACATCATTTTGGAATAAAAAACTGTTGAGGAAATAATTTTATTTTGCACAAGATTTGAACACAGAATTGAACAAAATGGCAGGCTCCTTGTGTCGACTACAACATGAAAAACATGAGATAAAGGAATAAGATTTTGACTGAACATTTTTTGGTAGTGATGTAAGATTGTGCTAATCTCACAGATTGTAATGCGAGGCTTAATTGTATATAAAAGTCAACACAAACTGCACTCAGCTGATAAAATAAAACAGCAGAGAAAGATTTTTCAGGTTCCAATTGCAAGGTTATTAAATCCTTGACATGCTTTAAGATCCAATGATTTTACAGGTGAATGACAGTTCTTTGAATGGATGATACAACAGATAATAGGCCTACGCAACAAATAATAAAACCACAACACAAGACTTGACAGGAAGACGATACAAACGAGACTGATTCAAAGTGAATAGAGCAATACCTTTCAAGTAAACAACTATCCTGATTGGATAAGCCTGAACACCTGATCAGATCTGATTATCTGATTGGAGAAAGTTCCATAATATTTAATTCAAGCTCATGGTGACACTTAAAGGTGATTGGATGTCTAAGTCCCATGATTAACTCAGTTTACCCATTGGACAAAAGTATACAAGTATGTAAATGTATGCAGATAAAGCCTAAGCCATGCTATGCATGTAATCAACATGTGAAAATCATGCAACAACCTACAAACTAAGAATTTATATTCAAAGGCTTACTTCACTCAATTCTGAAAGATGTAGATTCGTGACATTAATAACTCAATAAACTTCCAGAATTGCAGTATGATTTGATAATTCTGGAACCAGTACCATAAAATTAATTTATAAACAGTAAATATAACATCAACTCGTAAACAATGTAACTCAACTTAATGAAATAGATCCTATTTAGGATAAAACACCTCAAGGTGTATGATTTATACACCAAATATTCCAAAATATATGATTTATAAAGATTATTTCAGAACACAACAAAATTAAGACCCTAACAGTGGTTTAGATTTCAATCCTCTATCATATGAAAGAAGGCTTGTATCAGACTTTATGTCTCCTTTAGTATATGACTGTAATGTATATATGAGTTATTTCTTGTGTATAGAATAGGCCTACTATGAGTTTATTCTTCCATCATCAATCCTCTCTCAACTTCAGTTGTCAATTGCTTTAATTTCATGTCTTCTTTGACTAAGGCAGATAGACCATAAAGGGTATAAAAATGTTTCATCATGACAATTTCAAAATAATGTCAAATAGTAACAGTTTGAATAATTTGTTCAGTACTAATAAGGAAATGCCATAGCCCCTATAAAGTAACTTTGAAGTTATTTTATTTATTTGTTTCTGTGAAATGTGTAATTGACTTCATTCAGTGAAATGGTATTCCGTGACAGAGAAATATCAACAGTTGTCACAAATTGGGTCATTTTCAGGATTAAGCCAGCAGTAGTTTCTTGTGTGGTACATTAAATGATCATTTGTTTAAACAATAGCTTGATATGGGTAAACTTGCATTGTTTTGTCAGACGTGAAACTGGTCGGTTTCCAAAACAAAACCTGGTTTTAATCAGAAAACTGGTTATCCACCCGTAATGTTAACAAGCTTTGAACTTAAAGTGCATTAAAGTAACTACATGCACTGTTATATGATAGCAGCTAACAATGTTTGTATCACAGTATTTTCTGTAAATAATGTTGAAAAAAATAACGGAGGCCATTGATGAATAAAATGTATTATTAAACTTTAATCTTGTTTGCGTGTAAAGTGATTTTATTACTCCATTTGCCCCTCAAATAATACCGATATTACCCCTTTGTCAGTCTAGGTCCAAAAGGCATTAAACAGTTCCCGATGTCCCAGGCCAGTCACGTAAAAGTGTTATGAGAAAGGCTGTGTTGGCAGGCCATCAATATGTCCTAATTTGCTAACAATTTCTATTCATAGTTATGATTTCAATTTTCTTTCATGTAAAAAGAAAAGAAATTTGTCGGATAGTTGTAAAACAGATTAAATTTAGCCTCTAAATGTATTATCTCACGATGCGATGCTAGCCATCACATACTGTATGGTATGCTACTCGCCTTCTTCATTGTGCTAGAAAACTGTGCGAATGGGAGTGTAATAAGGCAGAAAAGGAAATACCCGCAAATGAAAAGTAGTGTCCTACTCCTCACCAATTTCATATTTTCTTCATCAAAATGAAAAAATAAAAGTATATTACCTGCAATCTCTATACGAATAATATGATAGGTGATTTGAATACATCATGATTGAAAATTAAACTGAATTTACATTGTGTATTCCATACTTAAAGCGGACAAAAAAATTTTTTGCACACCCAAGTAAAGCCAATTCTTCAGCACTCTGAACATAAGATGTTTAGTTCTACATTGATTTAAAACATTTAACAATGATAGGCAATATTTTTGGTCACCCAGAATCGTATAAAACGGCAAAACACATCTGTATTTGAACATTCTGTTTGTACTTTCTACTTGTGAACGATATGCAGAGCAGAATGCAGAGATAATATTATTAATGTATGCATGCCAACAGGCTATTACTTAAAGCATCCACAAAAAATATATATAAACTCACCCCTCTTTGAATCAATTACATACAACATGTGATTGGAATGAAAGATTCCATTGCTAGTACTATTATGAGTAAACATAATTACAGGGGAACAAAAGAAATTTTTCAGAACAAAATGCATGAAATCTTTCGTTCTTTTTCAATTTGAACAATGTTGACCAGGATTGTTGTTCAAAAGTATATTATACATATGAAAATGAGATCGGAAAGAAATACAAACTTTTTAAGGGGATAAATGGTTATTTTCTCTCGCGATCTTTTTGTGAATCACACCAGCTTTCTGTAAGTAATACTGATAGCACGGGGATAATTTATCTTCGTTATTCCATATTAAACGATCATGCAATTTCACTCCTCTAAACCATGCTATTTATTGCGACTGTTTTTCCCAGATTCAAACTTAAAATAACTTTTAAAAATATGATACACAGCATCAAGGAACAAATTATTGGCAAGTGAAAAAGATATAAATCCCGCTAACTTAGCTAAATCTTTCAATCCAAAAATGCTCACTAAATAGTAAAAGTAAAATATATAATCCCATTCCCAAAGTCAAAGAACAAATTATCAGCAAGTAAACAAGATATAAATCTTGCAAATCACCCCTTGCGCTAATTTACATGCAGCGGTAATAATGTTAACTTTTTTGACCAATGATGGCACTTTCCGAGTTACTACTTGCAGAAGTCATGCTCGTGAGTCATGATAATCATTCATAAGTTTCATATCCAAGGGCCGTCGCGCCCATACACAATATGTGTTGTAAATTGCAGTGACTGAAGTCTTAATTGTACAGCACATGTACAGTAGGGTGGGGTTGGTTGCTACTGGCTACCCCCATCCCTCTGCAACAATTGCCATTGCCCCCTCACAGTCCGACACATCCTCCTTGCCTGCCCCCTGTACAACCTTCCCAGAGCTTCCCACACCCCTCACTACTCCATAGCCGAGCTCTTCCAGAAAAACACTCTGGATAAAATTATCTCCTTCTTTCATTGTGCCTCTACAACCATATTTAGTCCTCCTCTTCTACCCCTTCTACCTACTTTTGCCTTTTTAGCACCCCTGCACTTCCTCTCTCGATCTCAGCTTAGCTATTAGTCCCCGTACTCTTCTCAGACTCCTACTATTTTCTTTTCTTCCTACCTTTGGAATGATCTAACCTCTCAGGCACAATTTGACCCTCATTGTCATGGTGCTGTTTAGCCTTCGTCAAACAAACAAACAAATAAACAAACAGATACATGTAATATTTATGACTTTGCATTTTCAAACATTCTCATTTGTCAATCGTATCATTAATTCAATCTGCATAAATTTTACATATTTTGACAAATATGTCAACAGATACTTCAAAATACATTCTTACATAAAGCATGAACTTTTTTATTGAAATAATACCGATTTTTACCATCTTTTGGAATTTTCTTTTTTACAGTGATTTGTTTTTTTTTGGTACTTCTGATTTTTCCTGTTTTTGATAACATGAATCAGACTGAAACCGACGTTTTGCGGAACCGGTTTTAGTTAACAAACCAGTAGACCATGCAAGCTATTTATGAGTACAATATGCTTTTTGGTCCTTGATCAATCACTTGTAAGAAGGATTTTGTCAAGAGGTAATTAGCAAGCTTGTTCTTTTCTACTCAACTTAAGTGAAAATATCACCTGAACTTGGAATTTTCCTAAGCTTCCTTTTCTTTATTGTAGCTTATTTTGTGCCTAAATATTCTCACATGTTTCTTTGTAGCTGTGGTAAAAACCCAGTTACTGGTTGATGTAATGCTTTTATATTATTTTAGTGTTTATCTCAGTATTTGTATTTATTTCATGTTTGTATTTCTTGTAATAGTGCACAAAGTTGACTTAAAATTAATGTTCTTGAAATTTAAAATTGGACTTTTAAGAAGTTGCCACATACAGTACTAGAGCGAAATGGTGGGGTGTCCAAAGGCCAGCTTTTAGGGTCCCTGGTGGGGCCTGGTGTGAACCGCTGGTTGCAGTTTTGATGGGTAAATCCTAGTAGGAGTACAGGGAGAAAAGCCACGGAAGGTTTGAAGATTCTTTTATATTGATGTCCCAAAATGGCTTAAAATGATGGAAAAATGTTCAATGCAGGCAACATGTGAGGAACACAATTTAATCGATGAAAAGAAGACGGGCACCTTCAATTTTTGAAGGGGACATGCTCCCCTTAGTGACACCACAGGAGTAGGTGATGATAATGTCAGGCAGACCTAGCTGTCTGCCAGTCTGCATTACTCAGTAACTCAAGCCTGAAATCTGGATTATCTTAGTCACATCTCAGAGCTATTAACCGAAATAACTCCATGTGCCCTATCAACTAGTGTTGCTGTGCAGTAATTTTCATGCTTGAAATAGCTTCGATTATTTCTATTATGAGTTTCATGCATTTTGAAAGAAACATAGTTTGGTGTACTTGCCACCTGTCTTGTGATATTTCGTCCATCTCATTCTGTTTTTGTCTTTTTTCTGCAGAATCTGTGAGAAAGGTTTTGGGAGAGCGATTTGATCATGGACCAATCAAACAAATTAAATTTGAAACTAAAGGGGAAAAATTGGACACCAAAGTGTTGGTAAGTTAGGTTTCCTACTTTTACTTTTCTTTGTTGACACACACAAGTTTGTTTATAATCAACCGTTCATTTGAATTATTGCTCTTATTTTGGTTTATTGCAGATGGAATGCTGTCTACTATAATGTGCATGATGATCATTGAAATAATCTATACCATCAAATTTCCTCATTATCAAGCGTCATGCCTCATACAGAGGCATACGAGGGGTTGAGGGTGCAGGGAGGAAAATTGTGCACATTTGAAAAAGAAGCCAAATTGAAGTGCAATAACTTCGCAAGCATTAAATATCACATGGCTAACTCTTTTGCAGCAGATTTTCCGATGTGCAGCAATGTTTGATGGAAGCATATTTTACCAGTGCAATATTCTGCTTGTAACATGTTGGGTTGGTAATGAACACTAATGCTAAAATTGACAGGTGACGGGTGTCAAATTGGCCCTGGGTTTTCTTTCTTCTCTCTCAGGGCCAATGAGAAAGGATTAATTTAAAAAGGACTCAAAAAGTGTGGAAAATGAAACAGTGATTTGGCTATAAGTAGCTATTAAAATCATATCAATGTATATAGGTTTGCCAAAAAAGATATGATGTTTACTGGGTCCGTTGCAAGTTACCTGTACAATGTACACATATTCAAGCAGGGGCGTACTGTAGTTATGATTAAGGGTTGTGAAGGAAAGTTTGCCAACAAAAAGTGTTACCTATAGAACTATATGATGTCTTAGAGGGCCTCTGTTGGAAGATTTCATGTTCTTGACACCCCTTACTGGCATACACAGAAGTGTAAAAATGAAATTGATGAAAGAAGAAAATGTTAAATTGTAACGTTAAAATAAACTCAACATTTAGGTTACCATGTCTGTTTCTATACTGGCAGAGAAGAAATTTCATATGAAAATTACAAGAAAATTTGGGCAAAATATTATTGGATCTATTTAAAGTCAAAAAGCTGTAAAAACTTGAAAAGGTCACAAAAATGTGGAAAGTATTTTCTTGTGAAAATCTAATGAAAATCAGTTTAAATTTTGGGACTTGGAAGTTGAAAAAATGAATCTTATTCAGTCAAATCACTCTTTCCCCTCATGAAAATTTTGGGTCTATAGGCTTAGATACATGTATGTCTATTAAATGCATCAGTAAAACAACTTCGAATTTCCAAAAAAAAATCATGTTGCCAAAAGCTAGGGGGAGAAGCCGCCAGATGCCTTAAAATGGCCTAAAATGATAGAGACATTTCTGATCATTCATTTTTAAATGATCACAGTACGTGAAGAAAAGAAAAACATTTGAGTTTCTGATTTTAAACACTGAAGAAATGAGGAAATGCGAACAAAGACAGTGGATATATTTGTATATTTGGATCCACACCCTTAAATTGTATAGCTTCTGGCAGGGCCCGAGAGGTGGGGAAAATTGCATAGGGGCCCGGACGTACAACAGTACTCCACAAACCACTATATTATTTGCAGTGGCAAAGGTTGAAACTTTGTCCGAGCAGGACTTTCAAAAACTAAAAAAAAAACACCACAGTATTGTATTATGAAATGCAGAGTTTTCAACCAAAACTAAATTGCATTATTTCTCACCACTATTTCTGGTTTACAAGAGGACTGTTTGTGAACAAAACTGTGCACATTAAGCCCTGCTCCATAATCTCCATGATCGTGTTAAAGTCTGCAAATAAACTTCACACAGAAGAAGATTGCACTCTTCTTACAGTGTTGCATGCACTTTCATGTTTCAAATGGAATTTATATTTGCAGAGGGAAAGTCCTCAACAATTGTTCCCCAGTTCAAAATGTGTTTTTTTCTCTTCATAATTTTGGTATTTTACCGACACAGATTTTTCATGTTTTGCATGTAAAATGTATGTCAGTTTGTTTTCTTTTTGAAATTAGATCTTCTCTGAAGTTCAAATTCGATGATTTGCAGATAGACCAAAACTATTTGCTGACAAGCCAACCTATTGGAAAGGTGTAACATCCCCCCCCCCCCTCTCCCTTCCTTCCTTCACACACCCCCTGGTAATTACATCCCTCCATATAAGTTTGTTTTACATGTAGGTCTTCACAATTCTTTCAGGGACCTTGTCACTTGCATGGTATACCAGTACCAAGAAAAGTACCTAACCGGTACTTAACGGTGCCGGTATGGTATAAAACCACCAAATGAAAAATAACAAAGTATCGCTGAGTACCGTCAGTATCGCTTCTTGCAAGAATAACTTATAAAAGTTATTTTAGATCACTTAAAAATTGGTTAAATTTTTTAGAAATATATATGTATTTGAGTATGTAATTACATCACCTAAAATTTGTATAACAATGTAATATTTATAGGAAGATATGGTTGCAAAACTTGCGAAGATCGTAAATATTGCCGCTACTCTTCAAACTTTCAATAACAGCTGACCTACAGTAACAGTAGTTGTGGTGTGCTACTAGTTTCATGAATGCAATATAGTATAGTAACGTTAGTACAGAGCGGGAAAGTACTGATTATAACTTTTGTGCAAACTTTCTAGACCTATCTGTCATGAAATATGGTTGTATTTCATAAGAAAATTTCATGAGAATATAATTTTTTTGAAAAGACATGCATTCACTCTCATCTGAGAATCGCTTCAGTCAATAAATAAACGTTATAAATTCAAAATGGTGTTGAACATTTTTAGTGTAAATATTTCCTTGCGACATGAAAGGGTAGGTTAAAAGAAAGAGAAGTAAATCCCCTTTCCCCATCATGTCACATTTACCTGAAAAGTAATAATCTGTAAGTCACATAACGGAAATTCTCCTCACAATCTCAACTATCATTTCTAAAAAGACTTGAACAAAGAACTGGACATTACACCTAATCTTCCCTTTAAATTTTCATTCTTTTCACCCGCAAGAACCTCTATTTTGGCGGGTATAACTTTTAGACTCTGCTAGAAGCAATTAAGAACCTACCACAGGTAGTTGAGTGATTTTACGCAAATATACACACAATGGAACTTATTGTAAACCAGGTATTGTGGTAAGGGTTACTGCGCAGAGCCAGCCATGCCAGTAATGTGGAGCTGAGGATTCATTTAGACTTTTAAAAGGATGTTTTCATAGTGAGTTATAAACGCTCTGGTGAGTTTGTGTGCAATGAACTGAAAATTTATAGCCAGAGCTATTCATGAATAGGTCACGCTCGTCCCAAGCGGTAAAAAGCTAAATCAGTTCGAAAAAAGCCTAAGTAAGTTACAGTATAAAAGCCAAACTGTAATCAACTTGAATTCTAATATACCAACTATTATACCAACTGTCTGTCCCACATCACGTATTGCGCAATGTCACGACAAAACAAAATGTGCTCCAGACGCCATTTTGAAGAACTTACAAAATTTCATTTTGGCCCTTTGATGGCTTTGAAATTAAATTCTGGAAATTGATTTGTCATTTGGATGTGGAATTTCAGTAATCTATATATACAATATGGTTTTAAACTCATTTAAAGTGAGTTTTCAAAAGTTTCAAGGACTTCGCCATAAGTTATTGCTACTTTAGTGTATAAGCTGTGATGTGTACAATTGATGTTGATTTGTGTACAAAACAGTTTTAAGTCAGTGGTGAACAGAATCACAGAGGTTTTTAGCCCATTGGGAATTTTAATATTGATGGTTATTGTACTTCATATTAGACTCCCTAAAAGGCATGAACAGACTTAAAATTTGAAAATAATGTTGAGAAATTGGTCAGTACTTTATATTTTCATTTTTCCCCGTAACTTTTTTTTAAAAGTTTTACAAGTTTCTACACTGTGTTGTTCTTGCTCGTTTGGAAAATACAGATGGTCAAAAATAGAAAACTTACGGCCAATTATGCACATGCGTAAGTCACTGCAAGACTTGCATATTATTACGATGGGGTAAATTCTGTTGAATGTATGGACGTGATTAATATTAGGGATGTACCGGATATCCGGTCCGGCCGGATTATCCGGCCAGATTTGGGAAAAAAAATCCGGTTCCGGTTCCGGCCGAATTTTTTTCCAAATCCGGCCGGAACCGGATTTTTGGCAATTTTAACAATTGAAGATTTACATTATGAGACTGTGGTACATTACAACTATATGAAATATAAAACAAACATGAATATCTGGATTTTTCTTGGTATAGATAATGTATTTTCTTCTTGAAAACACTGAACAAATTGGCTTATGTTACGCGTATGATCATTTAAAACGGAATAAAGACATGTAGCTGTTTGAAATCAATAGAAATTTTGAAACAGATTGGGCTGTAACAGATGATAAATAAAACCACACCAGTTGTTAACAATTTTACAGTTAGAGACATTAATGAAATTTGTAGATAAAAGTACATGTACATGTAGGTTGACTGAATTTGTTTTCCACAATTTTTCATTGCTTAGATTCTCCTGCTATTGAAAAAGAGAAAAATGTTTTTTCCCCGCACTTATCTAAGCGAACTGTTTGACAAGTAATTCAGGGTACCAAGGTGTTTTAATGAAATAACACAAAAATAATTCAGAGAATAATTACTTTCCAAATGTAAAACATGAAAGAATTCGTATCCATTTCTATTACCTTGTTACTGTCCTTAATTATTTTAGTTTAGTTTTTACACAATACATGCATGCACTTCAAATACATGTTAAGGTTAGATAAATGACCCTTTCCTCCCTCCATAGTGTCATTTGACTTTTTGACTTCCTCAGTAAGAACACATGTATGACAGTCTCAAGTTTTATAATATTAAAGATCTTAGGATTAATCCAGAACTTTCACTAATTTTAATTTGATTTCATCACAATATGCCCAATAATTATTATTTTCCAAAATTTTTGGGTTGCTAGCCATTAGTAGCCAACTTGACAATCCCCTGCCCCCACCCCTTTCCCTTTGTTTCTTAAGATTATGAGAATTGTTGTAAGCAATGAAAAATCCGGTTCGGCGGATTTTATCCGCCGATTTTTCAACCTGGATCCGGCAAAATCCGGTTCCGGCCGGATCCAAAAATTTGGATCCGGTACATCCCTAATTAATATTAAAAAATATACTTATCGCCTGTAACAAATGGATGTGTCCAAAATGACAAAAAATGCATAAATTTAGAGTTGAATAAACTTTCAACGTACATGTAAGTTGCAAACTTGTGTTAACAAACATAATGTCGGAGATTTTGGGGATGTGATTGGGCGATTTGTTTTATCGTATTGAGTTAAAGATGATGTGTATATTTACGTTTTGATGTTTAAAACGGAAGCCACATGTAAAGTGGGATTTTAGTGTACAATTCCATGGTACTGTAAGTTATATGTCATATTTGCCACTTTTGGGTAGTCATCTGTAAAATTACTCGGTAATTCGGTAATACCGGTACCATTTGGCAGTACAGTACAGGTACCAAGAATTTTGAGTACCGTGCAACATTAGGACCTACTGTACAATCTCGGACAAAACTGTTGGAACATTTTAGCCTTTTAAAAACTACAAATGTCATAGTGTTATGTTTTAAAAATATTTTTTCAAGAATTGTAACCCCCTACCCCCTCCCCCATTTTCAATGTTGAATTTATTTATTTCTTAACGACATTTCCAGGAAAAAATAGTAACAACGGCCAACATTGGAAGGGGAGGGGGAGGAGAGGACAATTGATATAGTGAGGTAGGGGAGGGGGACACTGGCGGCGTCAATGAAATGATAAAAATGTCCTTAAAATTCTAAACAATTAAGTACAATTGAAAGAGTAGAGATTGAAGAAGCAACAGAAAAAAATTCCATCATTTCTGGTTTCTAAATGTGGAATAATTTACAATAGCAAAGTAGCTTCATGAAAAACTTCACATATTTTAACCAAGTGTTTCAACAAGTTTTGTCCAAGATTGTAGCTTGTTAAAGATTACTTTGAATATTAAGAGTTTAAAATGTTTTCTTTTTTGGTTATTATATTATGCACTCCCATCCATAGGCCTTGTTTCCAACATGTATGATTCTACTGTCTGTAGGATACCTAAGCTTGCATTTCATGCCCCCTGCACCTCTGACCTCAGTGAATTAATAAGCAAAAGAAAGGATTAAATTCCTAGTGTTATAACCTTTTATGCTTTCTGTATCACCTACATGTATGGTGCAATAAAAATGTGTGTGTGATCTGCAAGTAACAGTCCTGTTATTTGTTAATTGCAGCACATTTCGGGTGTTTTGTACTGTACTTTGTTCTGAAACAGCAGCTCCGCCTGTTTTGTTTGTGTACTAACTGCACCAGTGGGTAGTCTAGCACTTGAGGGGGATTCCCAGTTGCACAAGGAAGTCAAATCCACTTAATAGCTTGACTACTGTATGATAGAAATTACATGCAGGATCACAGTACTTCACAATTCAATGAATTTCAGTGTGAAGGTATTTGAATTTGATGTGAAGCAAGACATGTGATCTTAAAAGATTTTATTTATTTATTTCACATATTTATACAGGGTGACTTTTTCAGCAACAGATTTATAGCTGGTCAAGGCCCTGTTGTATGCATGAAGTACAGAAAACATAAAACATTGAACTTCAAAACGAGCAAGCATGTTACTTGGTTTGAATAGAATAATGATAGTGATATTCATAACAAATTTAAAAAAAAAAATACAAATTATATTTTAAAAAATTGCTGAAATAAAAAGAATTACTTAAGGCAAAATAACATTGGCATTGTAATTTGTAGTGGGCTTAAAAATTCAATGATACATGACATCTAAAAGTTGTATACTGTAGATACTTAAAAAGTTGAGTTAAATATGCCATTTGCAGGTTGTAAGATAACGTAATAACATTGCAACATCAAGCCTCTAAATTTCACTGTAACGCTCGTTTCCGGTAACGTATCGGTACAGTGATATTAAAACCATGGAACCGAAAATTTGTTTCCCATGCACAAGAAATAAAAAATTCACTTTGATTTTGCCAAATTAAAAAAATAACTTGCGATATGCACTGCGATGTGCAACAGTATCATTGACAGTAAAGCAAAAAGTTTGTAACAATACATTATTTTGCACCTGTAGATTCTGAGTATTTTTATTTTCTTTTTCAAATTAATGAAGTTTAAATTGGTTCTAAGAATTTTTCATGGACTACCAAAATAGGTTCCGACGGGTTCCCATGTACAAACAGCACGGAACCCGAAATTGGGTTCCCATGTACAAACAGCACGGAACCCGAAATTGGGTTCCCATGAAATTTGAAATTTTGAGGCTATAATGCAATACAATGATGATTACCGTGGTAACCAAGATGTCTATTACAGGTATGACAATCTTAATGGCAAACAGTTGTGGAATATTAATCAAATTCACCACAGAATCAGAAAGACTGTATGCGTTGAACCTCATCATCATTGATGATCTAGTGTGAGATATAACTTATATCTAAGTAAGACAATTCCCAAAACCTTCAAGTTAGTCTGTTTAAGCATTCGGTTTTTTTTAATTTTAGAAATGACTGGTGTAGTAAGTCTACAATGGAAAGTTGGTGTCCTTATTCTCACATTCTTAACAATTGTTAATGTATTTTAACACCTTGGGTGCCACACGTTTTTCAAGATTTTCCCCTGGGGCCAGAGTTTTACCCTTAAAATACCATATTTTCATTATATGATATTGTAAGAAAAAATAATGCCCCAATGCCTTTTTTGCTAGGAAAAGTTGCAAAACTAGTATTCACATCACTAACATTATCTGAATCTGAATTTTCTTCACCTGAATCCTCGCTAAACACATCACAACTGCCATCAGAATCCTCCTTGATTTCATCCATATCTGAATACAAATCGGCAAGCAGCTCGGCTGCTTCTTCCGCAGAAACAAAGTTTTCTTTTCTTCTCTTAGCCGTTTTTCGTAAACTATTGCCAAAGAAATATCAACGAGATGTAGATATGTCTCAATACAACATCCTCTATGTAGATTTACATGTAATTGACAATCTTCAGTACATAGTAGCTGTAGCTCATTAAGATATAAATTGTTACGTAGCATTGTGGGAAGTTTAAATGCCTTGACGTAGATCCACGTCATTTGGCATTCAACGGTTGGGGCCGTCTGACGTAGATCTACATCGTATGGCACCCAAGGTGTTAAAGAAAGTTCAATTTAAAATTTCCACTATTTAGATGATTTTTTTCATGAATTTTCTTTAGGTGGTATATTATAAATACCCTTCCTACAATCATGGACAAATGTAATTGACTCTTTTTCTTCACCCCTTGTACCCGACTTCAATGTTGGAAGTGAATGTTAAAACTTGCAGGCCAAAGTCATGTCCCAACATTAAAACAGGGTAGAAGGTAAAAAAAAGGTCAAGACTTGTCCATGATTGTAGATTTGATTTTACTACTTTTTTGACATATCCCATGGTTTTCAAGCCACAAAATCACAGGACAAAATATGATAAAATACATTTAGACTTTGACGAATCTGAAAGTATGACATCACAACTAGTCTGATTTCAGTTGTTTCTGCACAAATGATACCAAACTTTAAACTTAGATATTTCCTTATTGGAATAAAATTTGTGGAAGCTTTCTTCACTATTTTGTTTCTTTTGAAGTCCTCTTTCATATACAGTAGACTTGCTTGACCTCTGAAGTATAGTCAGTTAATACTGTAGCTTTGTAATGGAACCCTATCAATTGCATCTGCTTATAAAATCAACAATGTGTACAATATTCACCACTTTCCTACATTGCAAAATCAGTCAACTGTATATACCTGATGTACAGTACTTATCAGTAATTCTCCATATTATCCCTCTGAGATATGAGTCATTTTTGTGGTTTTCTGAATTTAAGATCTACTGTAGGTTCACATTTTCCTTTGCAATGCCTTTAGGGTGCCAATCAAGCAGTTCAATTCATGTACCACAACTTGTGAAACTGTCATGGAATGTTGCATATATGTAAAACCTTATGAATTAGTGCTGACTGATCTCAGTTACCAAATATATGCACATTCTTATTGAGAAGTATTACCAGAGCCTTTGCCAGAGCGAGAGAGAGAGAGTTGAACACACAATTACAATGACGGGGTCGTCGCCTGCGTATTCGGTTATGATAGTACAAATGCTATCACGAAACGCTTAATACGACCCGGACGAGAACACAGGTACGACGTACGGACAGACATAACATCGACAACCAAGTTAATGTCCACGGCCTTTGATAACCAGTTGTGGTGCACTGGCGTGTGTACCCACCCTAGGATTGAACCCGGGGCCTCGTGGTCTGTAGACAGGTATGATAACCGCTACACCACAGTAGGTAGATAAATTTGTACACCCTTTATAAGGAGGTCATGTGTTTACCTCTGTTTTTTTGTTTTTCTGTTAATTTGTTAGTTTGCAGCTTTTATTTTTGTTTCATCACTTGTAATATAATAGACAAATGCAAAAATTCATGGATTATAAATGTAATTGCAGGAAGCATAGTAGAGCAACTGCTTGAACAAGCAAGCAAGCCACCTTGAGATCTGTCACTTGCATGGAAATTTGAAGAAAAAAATATTGTGCTGTATATTCACATTCATCTCCTCACTATCCTTACTCTTGCACCATTATTTATTAACACCCTTTTGGGACATTTGACTCTGACTGTCGCAGTGCTGTTTAGCATCAACAAACCAAACCAAACAGTATATTCACATTTATGCCTACAGTTTGTTGTGCATTCTCTACCTAGCAGGTCGTGGCTTCTGTTTGCTTACTTTCAGTTTATTTGGCAAAAGTTCGTTTGAATTTCTTTTTAGATTACAGAAGCATGGTCTGAACAGGTTTGATTTCAAGCAATGATACGATAGCTTTTTGCCCTCTCTATGATGCTATTCTTCGTGTGTATTTGCTGTTAAACTTTGCCTGTTTCTGTAATTCCCTGGTTGGTTTAATTTCCTTTTGGAGTGGTAATTCAGCGCTTCCTGTATGGAAAGACAATTTCTACTATGAAAATGCCTGTTTTTAATTGAAATCTTTCCAAATGTTGTCATTGAATTTGGAACTTGCACTCGTCTTGTAACCTAAATTTGCCAAGATATATTTATTACCAAAATTTTGTTTTTGATAAAAAAAATTTATGAAAAAACAAAAACAATTATATTATTCTTCACGCAATACCCATTTTTTCTGGTGTTAGAAGTACTGGAACTGTCGATTTTTTTCCAACTCTGGTTGAGTGCTTAAACGAGAAGGGTGTGTATATTTTCTGATGATGTTATTGCATGGCTCCGTACACAGGTTTGAGGGGGGAAGGAGGGGGGGAGGGGGGGGGGGGGTGGAACCTTGACCAATATTGGCAATTGCCAATCGGAGGAAGCTAAAAAAAAAGCAAATTTGAAAATAAATGCTTTGAAAATTAATGGGGTGCATATTTCTTCCTCCCCCTGTGTCTATGCCATGTTATTATCCGGTGTCTATGTCCTGTCTTTATGCTCTGTGTATATATTACGAATCACAGCACAGTGTTCAGGGCCCTTGCTTACAGTAAAGGTCTAGGAGGCCAAGCCTGTGAACGCTCTACAGATTTACCATTGTGTTAAAAGAAATTGTAACAAAAAAATCAGAAATGTGCAACTAACTAAATTTACTGAAAAATCCAACATTCTGTTACCAATGGCTATTTATAACATAATTTTTTTAATTTTTTTTATAAACTTCTTCTAAACAGAGAAGCATAGTCAGTATAAATGCCATAGGACACCTGTTTATAAAGAGAAGATGTCCTATGGCATAGTCGTATACAGCATGGAAATAAGAACTTTATGTTAGCTGATGACAATACACTCGCTTAGGCACGGCATCATTCTTAATACCCTTACACATCAGTTAAGCCTTTGTCAAGTTTCTGATAGGGCTTTGCCTATATTATTTCTCTTTCCCTTTCACGAGAAAGAAGTTTTTGCTGCAGTATGAAATTTTTGCTTAGGTACAGTATTTTTCTTTTATTTAATATTTTGCCTTAAAAATGCTGAAAGTGAAACCTTAATTTGCATATATGCTTGCATATGTTGCATATGTGCTTGTCCGTTTATAGTAAGTTGGTATTATAGTCAATACGTAATTGAAAAAAATAGAAATAAATAAATATGACCAGACATATAGGCCTATAATTTGATAAAAGATCTACTATACTTTATGGATAGAAACTGTACTAAGCAATTGGTTTGAATTTACATGGATCTATTTTCTTGAATGTACGAAACTTGAAATTAAAGTGACATGTACTTCAGTCTGTCAATAAGAAATAATAAAAGTCAAAACTATCTATATGTATATATATGTATAGATATATATATATATATATATATATATATATATATATATATATATATATATATATATATATATATATATATATATATATATATATATATATATATATATATATAGATATATATATATATATATATATATATATATATATATATATATATATGTATATATATATATATATATATATATATATATATGTCTGTATATACATGTATATATATATATATGTGTGTATATATATAAATATACATATATATCAAACAGTACACTGCAATATATTACACACATAACTCTGTATGCACTGTTAGCAATGTCGGAACCACAGGGGCAAGGGGACCACTGCTGCCCTTGCCCTAGAGTAAGGGGGCAGGAGTTGCCCCCAAAAGTTGGAGGATGGGGCTAGAGGTGCCCTTTTTAACGTTGAGTGTGGACCGGGCAAGTGGTGCCCTTTTGAAAGTTGTATGAAATTATTTTAGGTCATTCTTGAAGCTTGAAAACAGAAATCCACCTACTCACAAATCGTATATAGTACATAGAAGTTGTATACATTTAGTATTTATTTAACACAATTAAAGTATGTCCTTTACCTGGGGCCCGACACTGAGGTGGGAGTGGGGCATGGCCGCCAATTATTTTCTAAGCAGTAATTTTAAAAGTAGGCCTTTTACCTGTTCACCCTATGGGGAATTGCCAAAATTGGTCCTGCATGGCTCCCCAATCTCAGACCCATATGCAGGATTTGCCTACCAAAAGTAAGGAGGGGAGTCATAAGTAATGGGGGCGGGAATAAATCTCAAAATCATGCTCAGATACAAAACATCTTAACAATACAAAAGTTTACATTTGGAAAAAAGTTGGTGTGGGGCAAGTGGCCCCTGCTCCCCCAATTTCCACCTAATACTCAAACCATACGTGTAGGAACTGGAGGCCAAGGGGCATTTACCCTCCACTTTTTTGGAAACTAACAAAAGTGCTCCTTTTTGAAAATAAAAGTGCCCTCACTTGATTTTCTGCCCCCTTTGCCCCGAGTTCTTTTTGGCACCCCTGCGGACAGTATATTACATACAGTACTTCACATTTAGTTTATTGTAGGCCATATATACAAGTCTTCATTGTTTATACAGTTTGACATGTTCCTGCACTAAAACACAGAAATGTTCAAAGCGGGAACACCCAGGCAAAAACTGTGAGACTGCATTCAGTTTTATGTGCCTGCATAATGAAGCGTTTGGAATAGTACGCATTAAAGGCAATTTGGTGCCCCGATTGGGGTTGTCGCCCGGACTGTTAAAGAAATAGAGCATACTGCTTGGTCATACTATGCCCAACATCATGAAAATTGTCAGAGCTGTAAAATTGGAAACTTTCCATGGGTTTTGACATTGTTTGTTATTTCATATCTTTCAATACATTCCATACTGTGCGCTACATTACGTGTGGCATTCCCTATTAAAATAGATCACTCTTTGCTGCTTCCCTGTAACACTCATGTTATGATAGTAAAGTATCAGTACTGAAACCAATCCTGGACAGACTTCCTCTTTCATTTTAGAAATCATTTGGCTGTACTGTACATGTAGCTACTGTCATGTAAAATGTTCAGTAGAAGCCAATACAGGTAGTAGGCTACAGTACAATACAAAACTTGTTACAGCTACAGAATAGGTCACACCCACCTCACTCACTACCACCTCCTTATTGGCTCCCCCAGCCTCTCTGCAACAATTGCCATTGCACCCTCACAGTCCATCACGTTCTCCTTGCTTGCCTCCTGTACAACCTTCCCAGAGCTTCCCTCGCTCCCTAGAACCCAATAGCTGAGCTCTTTCAGAAAAACCCTCCAGATAAAATGATCTCCTTTCTTTATTATGTTTCCCTCTACAACCATATTTAGTCCTCCTCTCCCACCCCCTTCTCTCTACTTTGTTTTTTTCACCCATGCACCTCCTCTCCATCCCAGCTTTCTGGCTTTTAGTTCTCGAGTTTCTCTCAATCTCCCTCTGTTTTCTTTCCTTCCTACCTCTGGAATGATCTAACATCTCAAGCACAATTTGACTCCCTGCCGTGGTGCCGTTAAGCCCTCATCAAACATACAAACAAACAGTATAACTAAAAACAGTCAATCAGGATTTTAGAAACTTACACAGATGACTCCATTTATGTTGCTCCCAGTTAAGATCAGATTGCTCTCATCTTGCATTTTAATTAGATATATATTTTTGTTCATGAATTTTAATGAAGGTGGATGTTTGTTATTTTAAGTAAATACATGTGTTTTGGAAAAGCTAGTATGCTTTATGGTGTCTGGTGGAAAGGGGTGGCTGGATGTTATTAACAATTTTATAGAACAACTTAAAAAGCTTGGTGATGTTTGCTTTAAGTGTAAATAAAACGAGTTCTGAAATATTTATGCTATAATTGAGAACTTTATTTGAGAAAGCATTAAAGGCACAAGAACTGTTTGATATGCACATCAGCTTAGCCTCTGTTGGCATTGTCTCATGCTACATGTAAATATAATGGTTTTGCATTTCAATGTTCTCATATTTTTGACTTAATAAATGTCCCCTGATTAGATTTACCTTTCCTGTAATATCAGAGGTTAATAAAATGATTTCAATTACAGTACTTTTTATGTTCAAACTTAATTGCAACTTGTCATTCATTTTGATTTTTCTTACCAGTGCTCGATGCAGTATTGGAAAAGTTGGCCATGATATGTGGTTGTATTACTCTTGAGTCTCAAGGATATATATATTTTTCTTGCATGTCATGGTACTGATAACCTTTGATATAGATGTGCAGATCAAGCGTAATCATTTCTAGAGGATATTTACGGTGCACTTCATAATTAATAAGTATTCAAAATAAGACCTCTTATTTCAAAAAAAAATTCACCAAAAAAGAAGCTCCATATTTTGACTGAGCCCCTGTAAGTTATTGGTATGGTACAATTAGGGGTGTTATTTAAGAAACTGTTTGAGAGGGTGTGCAATTGACCTAATATTCATTTTGAAAGTTATAAGCAAATTTTAACAAATTTGAAATTGTTAAATTTTGTGATTTTGCCAACTTTCGACCAACTTTCTAACAGTGGCAACAATCAGGCCTTAGATTGGTCCCATTCTCATGTAGGGGACTAGACGTAGTATGCCGCACCACAGTCATTGTGATATGAATTGTTTTTCAACTTGAAGAGGATCCTCATCTCAAGAAAAATTCTTGACCTGTCACTAATAAATCTATGCATACCAGTAACTTCACTTCTGTGGCAGTACAGTAAATTGATTGGTTTGTTGGTGTTTGTGTAAATATTTTGACCAATCAGATATATTGGATTGATATGTATTCTTCATCTTTACGTTTCTTCACCTGGCCTTTAAATAACATGTAACAATTCCTTTACTAAGATTCATGTCTAATGTGCAATCTTTAGATTTTATCACAAGATAGCATCACTTCTATCAGCTATAGTGTGATGTACCTTATTCATAATCTCGAAGTCTAAGCAATTAATGGTATGAACATATTGATTAATGACTTCTGAGTCTTTCCTGGTGTGATATTTGATTAATACAAGATAGACTGTTGACTGTTGAATTAAAGAGCAAATGACTCAGTAAAGGAAACACTTAAACTGTTTGGATATGATGGCTATTGGTTGTCTAATGGGAAATAAGATAACTTTTGTTTAGCTTTAGTTATTGAGTCCATCTACAGTACCTCAATGCTGTATATAGTTGTTAAGTATTGTACAAAAAAGTTCTTGGAAGTTTGCTTTTATTGTTATGTGATGCCACATAGCTCAATTGAGGTGGCCAAAGGAGCAGACTTGCAGTGTAAACCTTGCATAGCTCAATTGAGGTGGCCAAAGGAGCTGACTTGCAGTGTAAACCTTGCATAGCTCAATTGAGGTAGCCAAAGGAGCAGACTTGCAGTGTAAACCTTGCATAGCTCAATTGAGGTGGCCAAAGGGGCAGACTTGCAGTGTAAACCTTGCATAGCTCAATTGAGGTGGCCAAAGGAGCAGACTTGCGGTGTAAACCTTGCATAGCTCAATTGAGGTGGCCAAAGGAGCAGGCTTGCAGTGTAAACCTTGCATAGCTCAGTTGAGGTGGCCAAAGGAGCAGACTTGCAGTGTAAACCTTGCATAGCTCAATTGAGGTGGCCAAAGGAGCAGACTTGCAGTGTAAACCTTGCATAGCTCAATTGAGGTGGCCAAAGGAGCAGACTTGCAGTGTAAACCTTGCATAGCTCAATTGAGATGGCCAAAGGAGCAGACTTGCAGTGTAAACCTTGCATAGCTCAATTGAGGTGGCCAAAGGAGCAGACTTGCGGTGTAAACCTTGGGAAGAAGTGAACCTTAATATCTTATTAAAGAGTACACAACAGTAATTTGAAAAATGCCAAGCAATGAAATTGTTTTCTTCCTGACCACCACACTCTTACATGTTTTGTTGATGATGTTTTACTGTCCATGTGGCACACTGCTTCATACTGCTCATTTGGTTATACATTCAAAATATGGTAAATTCATATCAGTGAATGCATATTCATGATGAAAATGAGGTCAACTGAGGTCAGTGCAGACACAATTTTGTCACATAGTGGTTGCAGCACTTTAGAGCTGTCTGTATTTCAACCAAATTTATGTCATAAAAATTCCATGAATATTACATAGCCTTCTTTTGGTAATGTGGAACTAATTAGAGGAGCTGGTGGCTGAAAAGTGAAGGCATATTTAAATATTCAAAGACATTTTTCATGCATGTGCTGGTATTGAAAACCTGTGATATGATTGTTCAAATTAATCATAATTATTTCTTATGAATATTTAAGTAATTTTTCAACAACATTAAAGGCAAGGTGTTGTCACATAAATAAATCCAGAAGTGAATGCTGCCACGTGCTGGTAACATCATTTCCAGTTTTCAATTTTCCTTATTGAATGCGAAAAATATGTGCTGCAATCAATAACACATGTAGATCCCTATGTTGCAGATTTCTCGCGATCAATAGGGGAAATTTGAAAACTGGAAGTGACGTGACCAGCTTCACTTCTACATTTTTTTTATGGGATGATACCGTTCCTCTAAAAAATTAGACCTGATATTTCATAGCAAAATGATCCCTGACTTTTCGACTAAAGTCCTTTAAGTATTAATCCATAGTAAAAATGAGAACCCCCTCATAAAGACTCAAAAGAGGCAGATTAAACAATTATGAAGGGCTGCCATTATATGAGAAACAAGATCAGACAAGGTCACAATTACATTCAGGAAAAGTTGTTGGGAGACAGTGTTGGAAAAACAAAAAGTCATTCGCCAAACTTAGCAAGGCTTAATTTAGTGTGGCGAGTACCACAGTATATTAGAATATTTCTACTCACCACAAGTATATTTTGCTCGCCTATAGTGAGTAGGCGAGTGTTTTTTCCAACCCTGTTGGGAGACTATTTAATTATGTACATTAGTGACAATTTGATTATCTTATTGTGTTTGTACCTACAGAGGGATTCCATCACGTGACTCTAACTCATCTGGAAGCCATTTTGCTGGGCAAGCGTTGTTGCGTTTCACACGTCTTCACACAGCTCAGTCACATTACACATACAACAAACATACTGCCTGCTAACCTACTTCCCAGTCCAGCAAATTTTATTGTTTTTGTTGGCGGCGATTTTACTTCATATTTTCCTAACGTTTTATATATTCACTGGGTATACAAGAGTAACTTTTACGTGAATGCCATCTGATTGTTCGTTATATGCAGACAAAGCCTAAATACCTGGCATAAAGTGCTCACTGCAAATTCTATACGGAAAGTTGAAAGACGTTGCGTCGTACAGCAGAAACCCACTTCGAACGTCGATCAGGATTAGATGGAAATCGAGAAAACATCTTTTAATTCCCCGGCACACGTCTATCAGTGCAACCAATGGCACAGCAAGATTCCGGCATAATTATCTTACAAAAATTATTTTCTATAATAAGATGCAAATGTTTGTAAGTCTAAATAAGTGTACAGCAGACGATCGTTCTCACGCAACAAAATTGCGATGTTAACAAAGTCACATGAGTCATGACGTCAGCTGAAACACCCTAATTGAATTCAGGCCCAAACGAGGGTCAGAAGTTCTGAAAAATCTCTAGTGAAAATTACCCTCATTATGAAGGTATTACATAGTGTTTTTCAGGCAACATCGCAAAATTCCACATACTTCCCTCAACTGACATGAATGTATATGGCAAATTGGATATTTGCCATCAAATGTCTATTTTTGACATCAACTGACACTTTTGTTAACATTTTGTCAATTTTGATAGTAATTTTATGTTAAATAACCACTTTTTACCACAGTCTGTGCTATTTCTTGACAAAAGTTGCTATGTACATTACATATTTATTGTGACAGTTCTTTTTGGTCCCTACTTAAACTGGAATTCCTAGAGTTGATGGACAAAAAAGTGTTGGTTTTATTGGGATGTTAACCTTCTTGGCAAGACAATTAGGTTAAGGTGGAAAGGGATTGGGGATTGGCTTTTTACACTTAATTAGCATTTAGGATTCTATCACAGAGACTTTCTGCTAATGACAAGAAGAAGCATGAGTTTATGGTGTGATAATGAGAACAATGCGGACCTTTCAGTTTAAACCAATGGGTCTGGGTCAAAAATTAGCATAAAGGGAGCAGAAGTCATGCAGAAGCTTAGGGCACAGGTGCCTTTGATCATGAGTGGCTTACCTTGGTGGAAAGGGGGGAGGGACACTTTCCCCCAAAGATTTGTTAATTATTGTTTTTTTGTATTTAATGATATGTATACTGTAATTTACAAGACATTTTGCCCTTTCCACATAAAATGTCTTACAACCAACTACACCTGTGATGAGAAAGCATTTGTTCTTTTAATTAGAATTGGGATCGGCCAATATTTTTTTTTAAGTAAACATTTTGATTAAGAATATACGCCCTATCAACATTTGAGCATGATTTCTATAAAAACCCACACTAAAGAATTAAATTTCATAATATGCTGTGAGAATGCCAAAAGACTATTTGATTGAGCCAGAGGTCATTTGCCCCTGCCTTACCCGAATGAGAGGTAGTTTATTCCAAGAGCATGTAATTCAGGAATTCATAATTTGTATTCATGAAAAATGAAAAAAAGGAAAAAAAAAGGGAAAATGTATTTTATATTCCTATATATTATGTATATAAAGTTGATCAGAGAATCTTCTACTGATGCAGCATCTTACCCTCAAGATGTTTTCTTGCTTGAATTGAAATTTTTTAATTGAATTTTGAGCCGCTTATTTATATGGAAATATTTCATATTGCATAAAAAAGCATATTGTATAAAGTACAAATATTTGAGTGTGTTGAATTGTCAGTATGATACAGTGTGTATGTGTGTATAAATTAAATGACCCTGTTTTAAATCAAAATGTTACTTTTAGCAGGGAGCTATGATAGAGAGTTTCCATTTAATAGGGAGCTGCCATTTAGTGGTAATTTGTGAACCAGTAACTTGGCCATGGGATATTTATCCCCCTTCCCCACCTCTTTACTTTAAAAAAGAATGTAATGTTAACCCTTCTCTTTGTAAGCATCTGCTGTTATTGTCTTCTATGCAAGTTTGACCCCTTCATATTGTTATACCCACTTACTTACCCTGGGCACCGTGACCGCTGCTGTGAACTGATAGCAGTGCTGTCTCAAATGAAATTAGTATTTTTCTTTGTACCCTCAGAGATGATATGCACATATTACTGATGAATCTGAACCCTCAGAGATGATATGCACATATTTCTGATGAATTTGAACCCTCAGAGATGATATGCACATATTACTGATGAATTTGAACCCTCAGAGATGATATGCACATATTACTGATGAATTTGAACCCTCAGAGATGATATGATCATATTACTGGTGAATCTGAACCCTCAGAGATGATATGCACATATTACTGATGAATCTGAACCCTCAGAGATGATATGCACATATTACTGATGAATTTGAACCCTCAGAGATGATATGTACATATTACTGATGAATCTGAAGCCTCAGAGATGATATGCACATATTACTGATGAATCTGAACCCTCAGAGATGATATGCACATATTACTGATGAATTTGAACCCTCAGAGATGATATGCACATATTACTTACAGTATGAATTTGAACCCTCAGAGATGATATGCACATATTACTGATGAATTTGATTCCTCAGAGATGATATGCACATATTACTGATGAATTTGATCCCTCAGAGATGATATGCACATATTACTGATGATCACAACAAACATTGTTTCCGTTTCTGTCTTACAGGTGCTGAGCAGTTGCAGAGTCTTCATCTTGTCTTTCAAAGCACCAACGAAGGTAACTTGTTTCTTTCACCTTATTATCATTAACATTTGCAACATCAAACCTATTAGGTCACAGATAATGGCAGTGATTTGAGGTCTTTTAATTAATCCTACAACAAATTGCATGAGGCTCATACAGTACAAGTGTCCTTATAAGAAAAATATAAGAAATATAATCTAATCATTTTTGATCTATTTCCACTATTTCCTTTTAAGCTTGAGAGAGAGGGAGGGGGGGAGGGAGAACATTGCCTCCCTCCATGTAGCCGAGTATGCTTGAATATCTAAAACCGCTGAATCACCATTAGTGTCAACATAGATTTTCCCTTAGGTGAGACTGTCCCCCATAATTTGTGGTTTTTTGGCTATGCCACTGTGATAGGTGTACTCGACTAACCTTACTCAGCTGCAGCCGAAATGCTTTTGACAACATCCTGCCAGGTGCCTCTGTCTGTCATACCTATGCTAGTTCTTGGAATTAGAATCCCTGTCTCTAGCATTCAGTAAAGTTGTAGGTTGTCTACCTCTTTGTGTGGTTGGAAGTCGCCAAAGTAATAGATCAGAATTATATTGATCCTCTGCTCGATGGCATCGCATGTTCTCCTCCTCACCACAGTTGTAGAAGTAAGCAGGATGTTCATATAGATATGTTGTTTTGTGGGGTGACACTTGACTAAGTACAGAAACTTCTGCTCAGTTTTGAAGGTAGGAAACAAAAGTCCTGGCCTCTCAGAAATATTTGAAATTTTACCCTGTGGATACGTGGCAATGGAAGGATGTTGTGCTGTAACAAAGCTGTCAAACATATATCAATAACATCAACCAGATGAATTAAGCCAACGCAAACTCTTTTGGGATCAGGGTTCAGCAATTGAGGACAAATTATTCCCCCTCCCAATTAGCACTGCTACTTTAGTTACATCCAGAAAGCCTGGCAGTCACCTAAAAGTTTGAACCTTATCCAAAATAAAAATGACAAAAACATTAAGTCACCATATCACATAGGAAACTGGTAAATCATTACTTGGTTTGTTTTTTTCTTCAGAAAGTGCAATCTTAATCTGCTGATTTTAGAATTAGGTTTAAACACTTACCCTTCTTTCTTTGCATCCATGTGCCATTTTATGCTCAAGATTTCACAAAAATGTGATTTTTTGCTTGTGAACAAAGTAACATTTTGTGTAAAATTTTCATGATGCTCAAAAATTGTTGCCAACTTATAATTTTTGTATTTGTCCTGTCAGAGTTATAATCCATATGCTGATCAATAAAAACCAATCGGCCATTCCACTGTGCAGTGGAATAAACTCGAGCCTTGTTATCTGTCTTGTATTCATCCGTATCGGGTTTTATGAAAATGCTAGGGTATGGCTACGTGCATGAGGAAGCATATCACTTATGACGTAAATTTTTCACAATCGAGAAATATGTTGTAAAATGATTTGGCAGTGTTTTTACTTAGGATAAACTGTAAGCGTCAACATGATATAGTTTATTACTAGTATTAGATATTGACAGTAGTTTCTATGGTTATTGATTGTTATGTTGAGGACTGCATTGGGTAGACCTGTAACTTTTACATCATTGTAAATTGAAGCCTATTATGCTTTACTGCATTCAGAAGTGAGATGATGTGTTTAAAGGACCACTCAACCAAAATGTGAGGACATATTATTGTGGAGTCTCCAGAATATTCCCGTATTTGGTCATTTGGGCATTTTGAACATCAGAGACTCTTTGTCGGTGAAAACGTGGTACAATTTGTGCACAAGTGAACACCATGCTTTATTCTATGTACGCACGATACATTATATTTCAAACTTCAAAATGATATTTTCTACGATATTTCCTCTACGTTTGCAACAATTTCCTGCAAAATTACTAAAGTGAACTTAGAGATGTAGGCTTAAAGGTGACCGATTTCACACTGGCTGTGATGATAAAATGCTTTTGTTTTTACCGACACACTGGTTGTTCAGATTTACTTACGTCATTGTGACCCCATCCTGAATACTCAAATTCAAACACATTTTTCGTGCATGTAATGGTACTGAAACTTTTGATACAAATTTTCAACTCAACTGTAATTATTTTTAATGATAATATTTTCAAACGACGATAGTACTGTATACCAAAAATTCTATAACTGTAATAGTACACAGAATAACACATTACTGTATGTTAATCAAATGCAAATGAACCAATAGCTTAGAATATCCCTCTCTGAGTGCATTTTTTTCCACTATGGTCACAGTATTCACAACCATCCCGCAACTGATACTGGGAGCTGTGTGATATAAAAGCCTGCCCAAAGCTCTTGTAGCTCCAGTGTTCCTCTCTGAGATGTTGGTCCCAAATTCCTGAGCTTGAACAAGTTGACAGTATTGGTATCTTATTCTCGTTGATGCAACTAATTTATCAACCAACTTAATAAAGGATTAGTTTACAGGTCAAGCAAGTCCATCGTGTATGAAAGCGGACTTCAAAAAAAACAAAATGGACAGAGAATGCGTTTAAAAATCGTATTCCATTAAGGAAATATTTAAGTTTTAAAGTTCTGTATCATTTGCGTAGAATTGAAATCAGCCTTGTGACATCACATCCTTAGATTCTTCAAAGTCTTTATTTATTCTATCATATTGTCCCTGCAATTTTGTGGCTTAAAAACCATTGGATGTGACAGTGAAGTAGTAAAACATAATCTACAGTAGAAAGGGTAATTATAATTTACTACCTGAAGAAAGTTTGAGGGAAAATAATTCAACTAGTAAAAAAGTTAACTGAATGTTTTTGAAATACAATAACAGTTTCTAAGAAAGTGAGGATGAGGGCGCCAACCTTCCATAGTAGACTTACTACACCAGTCATTTCTACAAAGATGAAATAGAACTTTAAAGGAATATTTCCATGGATTTTCATTTTTTTCATATATGATAGAGCAAAATTTTAGAAACAAAGTGTTGAAAAAACTATGTTAATATCTTATTCTGTTTAAGCAGTTACAAAATATTAAAGTATTTTTGAATTTGGACAAAAGTGATTGATTAGCAACATCTGTGATGTCATAGATACAATTTCAACAAAATGTTTGGGATTATTTTATCTTTGTCAATGTGATGTACACCAAGAAAAAAACAATGTTTTATATAAATTATATATTCCACCCTATCATTGTAATGAACCAAAAATGCTGTTCGATAATGTAAAAAAAGTGTGATTAAATTTATAAGAAATACATAAAAACTGTGCTGGAATTGCCTTGATGACATCACCAAGCTGAAGGACATACTGTACGAGGTGTTTTTGAGAACATTTTTCTACTCTTTAAATTGTTATAACTTCTAAACGGAATAAGATAATAACATAAATTTTTCACCACTTTGTTTCTACTAATTTTCTCTATCATATATGAAAAACTAAAAATCCATGGGAATATTCCTTTAAACTTAAATTTTTCGTTAATACAAGAAGATTTTTGAATACTTTCTTCACCTTTTTCTTTACTTCAAAGTGCTCTTTCATGTAAGGACTTACTTGTTAACCACTGAAATAATACCTTAATTAAATAATCAAAGCAACTTTATCTTTAATTTGTTGTTTTTTCCCTTCCATGCTTGCTGATCATCTTCTTTTCTCACATACAAAGTACATTGACCTGAGATTGCACTTTTAGTCTCATGAATATCTTAGGGTGGAAATCCCAAGGAGCAATGATTTGTGCTCTGTTCCACAAATATTTGAATATTTTGGGGTGGAAATCCCAAGGAGCAATGATCTGTGCTCTGTTCCACAAACATTTGCCCTAAGAATAATCCATATGCGGCAGGGGACCTGGGCCCCCAATAATTCCAATGAAGAGGGGGGGGGGGGGGGGGGAGTAGGATCCCTTAATAATTATTTGTAATTTTCATATTTTTGGTATATTTTTAATCACCCCTGAGATTAGGGATGTACCGGATCCAAATTTTTGGATCCGGCCGGAACCGGATTTTGCCGGATCCAGGTTGAAATCCGGCCGGATAAAATCCGGCCGGAACCGGATTTTTCATCGCTTTCAACAATTCTCATAATCTTAAGAAACAAAGGGAAAGGGGTGGGGGCAGGGGATTGTCAAGTTGGCTACTAATGGCTAGCAACCCAAATTTTTTGGAAAATAACAATTATTGGGCATATTGTGATGAAATCAAATCAAAATTAGTGAAAGTTCTGGATTAATCCTAACATGTACCAAATTTGGAAATTCAGGCAAAATTTGAAGATATTAATAAGAGGAAAGATTCTGGGTACTGTTTTAAGAAAAGTGTGACTTTGCGTGATTGTCTCAGCCCTATCAAGATATTAAAGTATGAAAACAACAGGCAATGTCTAAAAATTGTGGCAAAAATTACTGTGCACCTAAAGAGAACTGTCTATCCTCTTCATTTATCATCATAAATGGACTGTTAAAATTCCAAGCCATACTTAATACTTTTTGGGGAGGAGGGGTGGGGTGAGGATTAAATTCCCCATCTAATAAAAAGTATAATAAGTTATACATGCTTCTACAGGCTGTAGCCTAGGCTCTTTACTATAATTGCATCTCAAAACATTTGATAATGTTTAACAACTTTCAGCCATCATTCAATATTTCAATGACATCTGGATTGGTCCTACTACCTAAATTTTACCATTCAGAAGTTCAAGTTTCATTGTAGCCAAGTAAGATACTTAAGAAAAACAGTGATCCCAATCTCAATGTGATGCTGATGACTCATAGACCAGACAGGAAGTCTGCAAGACAAAGGGTCTATTGTTCTTTTTGAGGCAATATGTGAATGCATTTCATGCTATTCCTTTCTACATGTATATATGAGGTTTGAAGTGTTGTTTTATGCATATAAGAGTTACAGTGATACAGAGGAAAGACTGAATATAAGCATCATAAAAGAACAAGGCATCCTCATTCATTTGGAAACATTTTACTGTCCAAGATCAAGCTGATGAAATTGCTGAATGTATTTTGTGCAAAAAAGGAATAAGGAGAGGAAAACAAGGATCCTGCCAAAGAACTTTAGTACTTCACCTTTACACAAGCATCTCCAATCAAAACATCCTGCAACATATAAACAAGCTAAACAATCAAATATTGAGGAAAAAGTAAATCTTCAATTGTTAAAATTGCCAAAAATCGGTTCGGCGGTTGGAAAAAATCGGCCGGAACCGAACCGGATTTTTTTCCCAAATCGGCCGGACCGGATATCCGGTACATCCCTACCTGAGATTTGATTCATATCTTCTCTTTATATGATAGCCTAGATCATGCAGTCCATAATTACAATATTCTTCAATTATACAAAACAAAAACTTTGAAGTTTTTGTAACACATTTTTTGTAATGGAGCCCTTTGACTAGAATTAAAAATTTCCAGTCATATGGTCATACTTACTTGCATTATGTCTGATCAATGACAACTTGCCTCCGGGGCTGGCCTGATTCTAAAACGTTATAAATGGGCTTTATTGGATGTTGGCACTATTGGCCTATACCTGAAAGCGAATATATTTGTTTTTTAACATTTTGGAAAGTTTGGTTGCTCACTTGAATCATAAAACATGGGTAAAATTATAATTGTATTAAAACCACCAATTGTTCTTTATAGATTAAAAGCTGCCTATTTCATTCTGTTAATTTTGCAGTAGCATTTTGTTTTTAAACAGCAGACTTATTGGAGAATATTATGAGTCCTAATAAATTGTTTTCTGCAGTTGGAGAATATTACAAGTCCAATAGATTGTTTTCTGCAGTTGGAGAATATTACAAGTCCAAATAAATTGTTTTATGCAGTTGGAGAATATTACAAGTCCAATAGATTGTTTTGTGCAGTTGGAGAATATTACGAGTCCAAATAGATTGTTTTATGCAATTGGAGAATATTACAAGTCCAATGGATTGTTTTCTGCAGTTGGAGAATATTACAAGTCCAATGGATTGTTTTCTGCAGTTGGAGAATATTACGAGTCCAATTGATTGTTTTTTGCATTTGGAGAATATTACGAGTCCGAAAGATTGTTTTCTGCAGTTGGAGAATATTACGAGTCTAATAGATTGTTTTCTGCATTTGGAGAATATTACGAGTCCAATAGATTGTTTCCTGCATTTGGAGAATATTACGAGTCCAATTGATTGTTTTCTGCAGTTGGAGAATATTACGAGTCCAATTGATTGTTTTTTGCATTTGGAGAATATTACGAGTCCGAAAGATTGTTTTCTGCAGTTGGAGAATATTACGAGTCTAATAGATTGTTTTCTGCATTTGGAGAATATTACGAGTCCAATAGATTGTTTTCTGCATTTGGAGAATATTACGAGTCCGAAAGATTGTTTTCTGCAGTTGGAGAATATTACGAGTCCAATAGATCGCTTTCTGCATTTGGAGAATATTACGAGTCCAATTGATTGTTTTCTGCATTTGGAGAATATTATGAGTCCAATAGATCGCTTTCTGCAGGCCCAGACTTTGAGAGGGGGTTTGGTTTTTTTCATATAAAAGGGCATTTCATGATTCCTGCACCTCAGAAAAATTTGAATGGGAGCGCAACGTTCTACATCAGGTTTTTTTTCCCTGAGAGAAGGCTATAGATTTGTCAAATGGTCAGAATCATTCCGATACTTCAACAAGCTTTAAAATTACAAGTGCTTATCATGTTTATAGATTTCAAAAGAGCACTTTCTCTGAAAAAGGGAGTTCTTCAGAGAAAAGTTTGCAAATGTAGTAATATATTAACACTTTGTGTGATATTGTATTTAATACATGAATTAAGACACCGAGAGATAGACGAGGAGGGGCGGGATATAGACAAGGTTGGTTTTAAAAGTTTGACAAATTTTGACAAGTTTGACGAAGTTTGAAAAATGTACACGTTCCTATTATATTATTGGAAGCTTATCATACATTTTTCTTTTAGACCACACATATTTTTCAAAGATAGACCAATAGACCTATATCCATGCACAGAAACGTGAACAATAAAACAATATAATTCCGCATGCGTTTTCATGATTTTGTTTTTTGTATATTGTATATTATATCTCTCTTTGACATGAATTTTGACTTGTATAATATACTTTCTTCCTATGCGTTGTAACATATTTTTTTTTGCTTTTCAAATGTCAATTTTGCGAGAGCTTCCGGGGGCTTTGCCCTCTGGACCCTACGCCAAAAAGTGAGCGCCTCGGTGTCACCTTAATGGACAATTTTGTAATGGATTTACCCCTGTTTATTGCCCCCCCTTCCTTCCTAATATCATTTTCCTTCCGCCGCCGCTGAGTAATTAACCCATTTCTATCCATTGAAAAACAAGATTTGTATGACAAATTGATTTCAAATGCCACTCGGTGCTTGCTCAGTACAAATAACATTAAAACATTTTATGATTCACAATGACTTCAATTCATCACGGTACTGTCTTCAAAATAGAATTTGACACAAAACATTTTTCAGAATATCTGCTTGATCAATAAAGCAGCATTTAAAATAAAAACCAGTTTACTTTTAATTTTATTGCTGTTAGCAGCTTCAACTTTTTTCACAAAAAGGTGAAATGTTTGTGTAAAATGAGGAATTTCCCATTATGTTGCAATGTAAGTCTGTGAAGTCTGTTGTTCCTTGTTTATAATTGTATGACCGTGAAAAATCTTGGCCTTTTTTTCAATGACTTCCTGAAGTAGACTATAGAATATAATAATTGTTTATCAAATTTTTACTTTTCTTTTTTAAATAGATAATAATTTTGTTTGTGTTGCAATTAATTGAACTTGAAACGCAAGTCTGGTATTTCTGTTATGATGTCAGAGGTGTGAGTCCATGGAAGTAAGCTCCATGGTGAGACTTCAGAATCTCTGATTTTAGAGGGGAACTCTCTGATTGCAGCCCGGGGGAGCGGGGAGGGGGGGGGGGGGGTAGAGGGCACTTTCATACTAAAGTGCTGCTTAGAATTTTAAAAGTGGACTGTAGAAAGGAATTTTTTTTGGTAGCTCTTATATGGAAGTGCCTCCATCCCTCGGGGATTGGAGCAGAGAGTTAATTGCTGACCCATGACAGTTCCCTGCTCCGTTCTTCGATGACATACCTTGTCAAGCTTATCCCAGGCCATGCATGCCCATAAGGCTTATCCTTGGTTTCTGTGGTGCAAGAGGATGAGGAGCATAGACTATCTGGACAGGACACCAGTCCATCTCAGATTAACTCACGTAACAGCTGAGTGGGCTGATTAGCAAGTGGAATAAAGTATGTCAATCTCAAGGACACAATGCAGGGCTCATGCCGGGAATGAAACCCAGTAACTTCAGGATACGAGATTGCCTTTTTTCTACCACTGAACCATTGCGTGTTACATTATGGAACAGTTCCTTTTCATGTTTGTGAAGAATTAGTTCAGTTAAAGGTACAATTTACTGCCTGAAGGCTTTTGTCCCGCCTGCGAAGCAGGATGAAGAAACACTGGGGGGTCATCCTGAGAAATACTGGGGGTCATCCTGTCGTCAGCGGTGGCGATGGCGTCCACAAATGTTTAACGTGAGCTCATAACTTAAGTTATAAATGGTGTACATTCATGTTACTTGGCACAGGGGTAGAAGACATTGGTACTGTTCAAATGAGAGTATGATTGGGGAGGTGTGTATGCATACTGAGCTTAGTTATATAACAATGAACATATTTGTATCTATGATATCTCTTAGATTATGGTGGGTGCGGTGTTTTTGCTTACACAAATGATCATTTATGTGAAGAACATTGTTCACACAAGTGAGGTGTAGTGTGCATATTAATAAGATTATTTGCATAACAATAGACTTTCATGCGATCCCCCAATAATCATTTGTAGTTTTTATATTTTGGGTATATTTTTGATCACCCCTGAGATTTAATTCATATGTTCTTTTTATATGATAGCCTATGGATCAGGCAGTCCACAATTACAATATTCTTCAATTAAACAAAACAAAAACTTGGAAGTTTTTGTGACACATTTTCTGTAATGGACCCCTTTGACTAGAATTAGAAATGTCCAGTCATATGGTGATACTTACTTGCATTACGTCTGATCAATGCAACTCGCCTCCGGGGCTGGCCTGATTCTAAAACGTTATAAATGGGCTTTATTGGATGTTGGCACTATTGGCCTATACCTGAAAGCGAATATATTTGTTTCTAACATTTTGGAAAGTTTGGTTGCTCACTTGAATCATAAAACATGGGTAAAATCATAATTGTATTAAAACCACCTATTGTTTTTATAAATTAAAAGCTGCCTATTTCATTCTGTTAATTTTGCATTTTGTTTTTAACATTTTGTTTTTAAACAGTCCAAATAAATTGTTTTATGCGACTTATTGAGAATATTATGAGTCCTAATAGATTGTTTTCTGCAGTTGGAGAATATTATGAGTCCAATTGATTGTTTTCTGCAGTTGGAGAAATATTCAATTGATTGTTTTTTGCATTTGGAGAATATTACGAGTCCAAAGATTGTTTTCCAATAGTCCAATTGTTTTCTGCAGTTGGAGAATATTACGAGTCATAAATAGATTGTTTTATGCAGTTGGAGAATATTACGAGTCCAATAGATTGTTTTCTGCAGTTGGAGAATATTATGAGTCCAATTGATTGTTTTCTGCAGTTGGAGAATATTACGAGTCCAAATAGATTGTTTTATGCAGTTGGAGAATATTATGAGTACAATAGATCGCTTTCTGCAGGCCCAGACTTTGAGAGGGCCGGGGTTTGGTTTTTTTCATATAAAAAAGCATTTCATAATTCCTGCACCTCAGAAAAATTTAAATGGGAGCGCAACATTCTACATCAGGTTTTTTTCTCCCTGAGAGAAGGCTGTAGATTTGTCAAATGGTCAGAACCGTTCTGGTACTTCAACAAACTTTGAAATTCCAAGTGCTTATTATGTTTATAGATTTCAAAAGAGCACTTTCTCTGAAAAAGGGAGATCTTCAGAGAAAAGCTCGCAAATGTAATAATATATTAACACTTTGTGTGATATTGTATTTAATACATAAACTAAGACACCAAGAGATAGACGGGGAGGGGCGGGATAAAGACAAGGTTGGTTTTAAAAGTTTGACAAAACGTACGCGTTCGTATTATATTATTGGAAGCTTATCATACATTTTTCTTTTAGACCACACATTTTTTTTAAAGATTGACCAATAGACCTATATCCATGCACAGAAACGTGAACAATAAAACAATATATTTCCACATTATGCGTTTTCATGATTTTTTTTGTTGTATATTGTATATTATATCTCTCTTTGACATGAATTTTGACTTGTATAATATACTTTCTTCCTATGCATTGTAACATATTTTTTTTGCTTTTCAAATGTCAATTTTGTGAGAGCTTCCGGGGCCTTGCCCTCTGGACCCTACGCCAAAAAGTGAGCGCTTGGTGTCACCTTAATGGACACATTTTTTAATGGATTTACCCCTGTTCAATGCCCCCTTCCCCTCCCCTCCCCCTAATATCATTTTCCTTCTCGCCGCTGAATAATCAACCCATTTCTATCCATTGAAAAGCAAGATTTGTATGACAAATTGATTTCAAATGCCACTCGGTGCTTGATTAGTACAAATAACATTAAAACATTTTATGATTCACAATGACTTCAATTCATCACGGTGCTGTCTTCAAAATGGAATTTAACACAAAACATTTTTCAGAATATCTGCTTGATCAATAAAGCAGCATTCAAGATAAAAACCAGTTCAATTTAACTTTTATTGCTGTTAGCAGCTTCAACTTTTTTCACAAAAAGGTGAAATGTTTGTGCAAAATGAGGAATTTCCCATTATGTTGCAATGCAAGTCTGTGAAGTCTGTTTAAAGTTGTTCCTTGTTTATAATTGTATGACCGTGAAAAATCTTGGCACTTTTTTCAATGACTTCCTGAAGTAGACTATAGAATATGATAATTGTTTATCAAATTTTTACTTTGCTTTGCTAAATAGATGATAATTTTGTTTGTGTTGCAATTAATTGAACTTGAAATGCAAGTCTGGTATTTCTGTTATGATGTCAGAGGTGTGAGCCCATGTAAGTAAGCTCTATGGTGAGACTTCAGAATCTCTGATTTTAGAGGGGAACTCTCTGATTGCAGCCCGGGGGAGCGGGGAGGAGGGGGGGGGAACACTTCCGTACTAAAGTGCCGCCCAGAATTTTAAAAGTGGACTGTAGTATGAGATTTGTTTTGGTAGCTCACATATGGAAGTGCCTCCCTCCCTCGGGGATTGGAGCAGAGAGTTAAATGCTAAGTCATGACAATTTTCTGTTCTGTTCTTCGATGACATACCTTGTCAAGCTTATCCCAGGCCATGCATGCCCATAAGGCTTATCCTTGGTTTCTGTGGTGCAAGGGGATGAGGAGCATAGACTATCTGGATAGGACACCAGTCCATCTCAGATTAACTCACGTAACAGCTGAGTGGGCTGATTAGCAAGTGGAATAAAGTATGTCATTCTCAAGGACACAATGCAGGGCTCATGCCGGGAATGGAACCCAGTAACTTCAGGATACGAGATTGCCTTTTTTCTACCACTGAACCATTGCGTGTTACATTATGGAACAGTTCCTTTTCATGTTTGTGAAGAATTAGTTCAGTTAAAGGTACAATTTACTGCCTGAAGGCTTTTTGTTTGGCCTGCGAAGCAGGATGAAGAAACACTGGGGGGTCATCCTGAGAAATACTGGGGGTCATCCTGTCGTCAGCGGTGGCGATGGCGTCCACAAATGTTTAACGTGAGCTCATAACTTAAGTTATAAATGGTGTACATTCATGTTACTTGGCACAGGGGTAGAGGACATTGGTACTGTTCAAATGAGAGTATGATTTGGGGGTTGTGTATGCATACTGAGCTTAGTTATATAACAATGAACATATTTGTATATATGATATCTTTTAGATTATGGTGGGTGCAGTGTTTTTGCCTACACAAATGATCATTTATGTGAAGAACATTGTTCACACAAGTGAGGTGTAGTGTGCATATTGATAAGATTATTTGCATAACAATAGACTTTCATGCGATCAACTTAAATTATGAATGGTGTGCATTCACGTAAAGTGGCACAGTGGTAGAGGAATAAATGAGCGTGATATTTTTGTTGGGCGGGGGGGGGAGGTTACGTGTGCATACCTAATAAGCAATGGAAATATGTTTTCTGATATTTCTTTAGTTAAGGTAGGTGTGGTGTTGTTGTTTACAAAAATGACAAATAATATGAAGATAATTGTTTACGCTGAATGGTAAGGTGATGTGTGCATATTAAGCAGCTTATTTGCATAATAGATTCCATGCAGAATGTTAGACCTCTGCTCATTACTAAGTTAGGAATGCTATACATCTCTTACTGCCACAGTATGGAAAGCATTGGACCTTATGGATGAGTATTATGAGTTCTGTGTTCATTAAATTTGCATATTTGCATAAAATGTTTTGTATATATCTTTTAAAGTAGTAAGGATGTCATTAGATTATACTAAGGCAAATTAAATAAAGTGTTGTGCTCATATTTAACAATAAAGTTTTGTGGAACAGGTTTAGCCAGTTCAGATAGGTATGGTTGGAGGTTGTGTTTGCAATATTAATTACCTGGATTGATACTTACAATTGCCAATCATGGCCATATAAGTCTTAATACTTTTTTTTTAGTCTATGTTACTTATAAAAACATACATTGTTACTAATTGTAAAATGATAAAATCAAAAATATATGGCAGGCGAGACTAAATAACTTCAAATTTCTAGTTCTGCGAGCATCATTTTGGGCCATCTTTGGTGCACTTCCGAAAGTTACGATACTAAATGCAAGTAATCGCTAAAGGCACATTTATTTGCATGTACACATTCAGTAAAATCAGTAAACATTCAAAGCTTTACTGAAAGATATGAACAATGTTATAGACAATTTCCTGATATAACAGCCTCCTTGGAATTTGGCAGTTAAACAAGAAATGTGCACAACTAGTTACTTGTTTCTGACAATGTTTAATTGTATTCCTGTATGATATTTGAAGATCGAGGTCATTAATACAAAGTTCAGAATTTGGACGTTTGTTTATCAGGATAAGAATAAAATAATTATTTCTGGATGGATGAAAATAGCAAAGATAGCTAGTTTCTCCTAGAATCCATAAAGCACTTTTATTTGTTATTGGTTTATCACAGAAACAGTGTTATGCAAAATATTCTACATGGTTGGAACTTGAAGGGAAGCAGACCCCTGGGGTCCACCCTGCCCCTCATAGGAAAAGTTTGATAAAAAAAAATAGATTTTTTATTTTTTTTAGCTAAATAATCTTAATTAACCGTGACCTTATAAATGAATACAAAACACAGAATTATAGCATAGTAAGCAATTGTCCTGTTTGTAAAGGGGCCTGTGGACTCTATGCTGAAAAGACGCAGCGCTTCGCGCACACATTAATGTGCCCCTCAACAAGTTTATCACCCTGCCCCTATTTAAATCAAGCTAGGGGTCTGGAAAGAAAACCTTTAAAATTGTCAATTTTGATTATTCAACTATAATTTTAATCATTATTTTACAGGCACTGTGCTCAATTTGAAGGAAAATGTTCCAAAGTTGCTGATGAGCGTTTGTTTTTGCTAATTAGTGAGAGCATGTTGTAGTTCATGATCAGTCTGAAAATTTAATATCTTTGCAACCTCTGGAAAAAAGATTAGGCTCGCCACCAGTTTGTAATTTTACTTTTCAATAACGTATTCAAGTTCTCCTTTGTTTCATGACAGCCTTCTGTATGATGGAGCTGAATAATTATCTTTGCTACTGAGCTGTAAAAACCATAACACAATCATCTAACTTGCTCTTGCACTCATTCATGCAGTCATGCAGAAACATGTATACCTTCCAATAGGACTTATCAATTGTCGGAGTGTGAAAAGTGATATATTGCCCAGCATACAGGGAGGTTATGAAGCCTAACTCTAAACTTAACCTGTTAGGGTGAGAATACTTTTGCTCTAAAACTGTCAATACTCCCTGTATGGAGGGCAATTTTTACTTTTCCGCGTGGTTAGGGTTTATTCATACTATATTTTTAGACTCACATAGATCTCATTCAAAACAATTTTAGGCAAACACATGTTCTATTTATTCAGAGATGTTTAAGTGTCTATTTTTGTACTCCTGTTTTTGTGATGAATTTACTTACTTGCTTTAAGGTAAGAGTTCACATTTGCTTAATATATATATATATAATATAAATATAAATATAATTGCTTTAACAATGAATGTGGAGTATGTTTTACAAAGCTCCCTGGTTTAATGATTTATGGACATGTTACAATTTCTAGAATGGAATGGAATCTTAAAAAGTAGTTTTATAAAATATGGCTGATCCATGACTGGGTGACCAGTTCAAACCCCACCAATCACAACTTTTGATTGGGGCATTTAAAAAAGTCAGAATTTGCTGTATTACTTCAAAGAATTATGATAGACATTTAAAAACAAAGATTTTACAACCAGGTCACCCTGTAATACATTACAGATGTGCATACAAATTTAAATATTTTTGAAATTCAATTCCACAGAAATAGGGACACAAAAGCATGAAAAATGAAAATAATTTAAATGAGCCGCAGATTAGTTGATGTTAGTATCCACTAATATGTGAATTTTCATGATCAAAGTAAATTTTCAAAATTGTCAAATACATGTATTTATGCAAGATAAACGCTGCCCTCTATAGAGTATCTTGCAATACAAATGCTAATTTTTTGCCAAAGTTTCACCAATATTTTTTTCAAGGTGTACTAACTTTTTAGATTGAATGTGTTTTAATGGTTAAGATATGTACTTGCTTGTCCTGATGCATGCATATAATATACATATTTATGCAGCAGTATTCTTAATGGCTAGATTTTGTAAGCAATATTTGAAAAATTGTCAATGTAACACCTGTCACAGACTTTTTCAAAAGAATTTATATAAAACTCTGTATAGAGATGAAGTATTAAAAGTACATACTCTATATAGAGATGAAATATAAAAAATACATTCAAATCCTCTTCATTTAGACTGATATCTTTATATCGGTTATACCCATCAAATTAAATTTCTTTTGTTTTTAAACATATGAGAAAATAAAACATATACATCAGAAAAGTAATTGACATTCAAAACTTCAGGAGATTTACAAAATTAAGTACATTATTTTACAGAAATAGCCTTTAAAACCTGGTGTTAAGTACTTAAAGTGGTCCTAGATGTGCTGATATATCATTTAAGGAATTGCTACTGTAGCACCTGTCACATGATAATAGAAAAATTGGTATAACTCTCTACAGAAAAGGTATGTACAAATTATAAGCATGAAAGCGGAAGCAATTTTTCTGCAGCTCCTACTCCTCAGCTGTTGAGAAAAGTGACAATGATTGAATGGCGCACACGTCCTTTGGAGGGGACGTTAAGCTGTCTGTCTCGATGGCAGGAGAGTCACTCCTGCCTGGTTCTCTGAACACTAATTGGGAAGACAACCATGAAAAAGCGGTGTTCAGTCACTTTCCCTTTCAAGTACTAAGTTCATATGCGCCCATAGGCAGGCAGAGAACTAGTCTGTTAGTTGTAGAGCACATTTGAATAGTTCTTTAAACTAGAAAATGGGCCATATAAATTCCATATATTATATATTAAGATATCTTAATATGTATTTTAATTCTGTCAATAAAATTACCTACATTTACAAACCTCGGTACAAAACGTGTAACACCTGGTACAAATTATGTGACAGGTGTTACATACAAAGTAAACGATGCATTGTGCAATACAAAGAAGGTCAACGACATCCTTTTTTTAAGAATGATGTAATTTTAAACATTATTTATCAGAATAGGTATTTAATCCTTGTTTTAGGTACTAAAATCATTGGAAGTGCAGTGTGTAAACATAGTGTGGTGTGACAGCACATTTCAGAACATGGTGTTTGTTACCATGAGTGATATTAATCCCCAAAAGATATATACATAGTGATCCTTTGCATTTTCATACTGTTTTGTTTTAAATGATTATTTAGTGCACTAAAGTTAAGATTACATTAAAATAGATTATTCTAATTGTTTGAAGGGCAAAAATCAAAACTGATCAATAGAAATTTCAGACATGTAACACCTGTCACAAATAATGTAAACCCATCACAACAATTATTTTAGTGCCAGCTCTTACAGATTGTTGAATTTCTTAGCTTTGATAATGTTTTATAGCATGAGAAGCTTAATGCGAACCTGTGTAATGGCAATTTTGTCCGTCCGTTGGTCTGGCTGGCCATCTGGCCAGCCGCAGTTTTTCCCGAACTTTCCTCAAAAATGTTAAAGTTTTTTGAGAATTCCTCAGAAAATGTTAAAGTTTTTTTCAGAGTTTCTCAGAAAAAGTTAAAGTTTTTTCAGATGTCCTTATGAAAGATTATAATTTCCTTGTAAAATATTAATGTTTTTCAGAGACACTTAAGTCAGATTAAAGACTAGTTTCCTTAAAAAGTCTACAATACATTTGATATTTCCTTAGAAGATAACTGTAAAATGATATAATTTTCTAAAATTCTTCAGAGATCTTATGATATAATTTTCTAAAATTCTTTAGAGATCTTCAAACGTCTCTCTCGTACCACTGGAGATTTAAAATCGTTAGAATTCTTCAAAATATTTGGGCACCAACGGTTGTATCAGGCATAATTATTAAACTCCACTTTTATTATTGTGGTGATTTGCATAAAGTTGCTGCAGTATAAAAACTTACCAGACTATTTTATTTAGTATGCTTAGTCAGGGAGTGTGACACGATGTGACTGCATATGGACATAGGGAGGGATGTCATGTGGAATATGGATGGGGGCCATGTGGGACATATGATATAATATATACCATGTGGTATACATTAGGGCCATATCAGGCATGATTATTTGACTCCACCTTTTTTCTTATTCAACAAGTCGTTTGCATATGAGTCATTATATGAACTGACACTTTCAAACATTGTATGCTCATTCAGGGACTGTAATAGCTAGGATGAAACATCTTATGGAGCCTATGGGATGTCATGTGGGACATGGGATGGGATGTCTTGTGGGACATGGGGTGGGATGCCATGTGGGACATGGGTGGAATGCCATGTAGGATATATGGTGGAATTCCATGCAGGACATGGGTAGAATGCTGTGGGATGGGATGTCATGTGGGACATGGGATGTCATGTGGGACATGGAATGTCATGTGGGATATGGAGTGGGATGCCATGTGGGACATGGAGTTGGATACCACGAGTAACACAAGAGTGTGACATAGGTTGGGATGCCATGTGTGACATAGGGTAGGAGGCTATGTGGGACATAGGGTAGAAGGCTATGGGAACATGTGATGTGATGCCATGTGGGACATCAAGTAGGATGTCATTGGGACATTGGGAAGGATACCATGTGGAACATATGGTGGGATCCAATATGGGACATAAGGTGGGATGCCATGTGGGACATTAGGTGGTAAGCCACTGATGCGGGACATACAGTGGGATGCCATGGGAGACATAGAAAGAGATGCCATGTGGGACACAGGGAGGGATGCCATGTGGGACATACAGTGGGAAAGATGCCATGTGGGACCTACTGTAGGGAGGGATGTTATGTGGTACATATGGTTGGATTAATGTGGGACATACATGTAGGATGAGATCCATGGGACATAGGGTGGGATGCCATGTGTTTCATATAATGGGATGCCATGTGGGACATATGGTAGAATGCTATGTGGGACATATGGTGGAATGCCATGTGAGACATGGTGTATGGTGGAATGCCATGTGGGAGATATGGTGGAATGCCATGTGGGAGATATGGTGGAATGCCATGTGGGACAAGGCACGGGATGGGATGTCATGCGGGACATGGGGTGGGATGTCATTTGGCACATAAGATGGGATCCATGTGTGACATAGGGCGGGATGCCATGTGGGTCATAGGACGGGATGCCATGTGGGACATATGGTGGAATGCCACGCGGGACAAGGGATGGGATGGGATATCATGTGGGACATGGGGTGGGATGTCATGTGGGACATGGGGTAGGATGCCATGTGGGTGATGTGGTGGAATGCCATGTGGGACAAGGGGTGGGATGGGATATCATGTGGGACATGGGGTGGGATGTCATGTGGGACATGGGATGCCATATTGGACTTGGAGTCAATTTGCATGGGCATGCGAACCATGACGCTATGTACCGTTCTAGTTAGAATATTGATGATTCAAATTTACTTATTGCTTTTCTAACTTCACAGAGTTTTACATGTATTCAAAACCTATGTCATTTTTCTTGTCACACCTGTCACGCATGTTTGCTTGCCTCGTCTCATCTGGTAAAGCATTTGTCTGACTTTTTCCTTCTGAGTTAAGTAGAAGCTTATATGGTATACCTAGGGATGCATGGTACTGCATTGGGATAATAAGAGTTACTATTTGAGAAAAATTATTCTGAAGTTCAGGACTTGTCTCTGAATCATAATACCCGTCACATAGAATTGACCAAATACTGTTAAATACTCCTTTTTTAACCAATTGTTTTGGTAGTTTTAAAGCAATTTAATGAACTCTGCCTAAATCTTAACTCAGCTGTGAGAATACCAGCTCTTACTTTGTAAATAAAAGACTAATCGCATTCCTAAAGTTGAACACACAAAGTTCCTGAGTCTAACTCTAGACCCCAAGCTCACCTACAAGCAACACATCACCAACCTAAAACTTAAATGCAACAGCTCCCTTAACATTCTCCGACTCCTCTTCAACACCACTTGGGGAGCGAACGGCTATGCTCTCCTCAAAATTTTCAGGCTCACCATTCGTGCCAAACTTGATTATGGCAATATTGTCTACTGTGTCGCTCACAACTCATACCTCAACCACATCAACACCCATCTAAGATGAAGCCCCCAGGATTTGTATAGGTGCCTACAGGACCTCCCCAATCACCAGCCTTCATGTTGAAGCCAACGAATCCCCCTTTCTACTTAGATGTAGAACGTTTAGTCTCTCCTATACTTTAGAGTCCTCACCAACATCCAGAACCCTGTTTACAACATCATTAGGTACCCCAATTTCTCCACCCTCTTTGATAGGACTAAAACCTTATCCCCTCCATTTAGCTTACGCATTAAATCAGACCTCTTTCATCTCGGCATCAACCCTGTCACTCTCGGCACCTTCTCCTGGCCCACTTTTCCTCCTTGAGCCACCCCCCTCCCTTCTGTCCATCTGGGCCTCTCCACTCATCACAAAACTCAAACCCACCCTAACCTCTTCATTAATCTTTACAACCAAATCAAAAACCAACTCTCAAATTACACCTCCATCTATACTAATGGCTCCAAGGAAGGCAACAAGACAGCTGTTGCTGCTGTCATCCAAGACATCACCCTCAGTAGCAGACTTCCCGACTACTAATCCATCTTTTCAGCTGAGGCTAAGGCTATTCTCCTTGCCCTCAACTTGATTGAGTACTCTCCGCTCAGCCACTTTGCCATTTTCTCCGACTCAAAGGCTGTTCTTACTTCTTTACTCAATCTTAAATGGGATAACCTCACATGCCACCTCCTCCTCCAGAAACTCCTTTCTCCCACCCTCTGCAGGAAAAGTGTTCTTTTCTTCTGGATACCCAGCCATGTTGGCATCCCTGGCAATGACAGGGCTGATGCAACTGCTAAGCTTGCCCTCAACCTCCTCCCTACCCCTTTTCCCAAAACCCTCTCTGACATCAAACCGCTTGTCGCTTCCCTTGTTCGTGACCGCTGGCAAATATCATGGAACTCCCAAATTGATAACAAACTCCATGTCATCCAGCCCACAATTCCGATCAAATCCACCATCAACAACCTCTCTTGTATCGAACAACGCTCATATTACCCGTTTAGAATTGGTCACACCCACCTCACTCACTCCCACCTCCTTATTGGCTCCCCCAACCCCTCTGCAACAATTGCCACTGCACCCTCACAATCCATCACGTTCTCCTTGCTTGCCCCCTGTACAACCTTCCCAGAGCTTCCCTCGCTTCCCACAAGTCAATTGCTTAGTTCTTACAGAAAAATCCTCCGGATAAAATTATCTCCTTCCATTATCATGCTTCCCTCTACAATCATATCTAATTCTCCTCTTCCACCCCCTCTCTACTTTGTTTTTGTTTCAACCACGCACCTCCCCTTTCGATCCCAGATTTCTGACCTTTTATTCTTGAATTTCTTTCATTCTCCCCCTGTTTCCTTTCTTTCCTACCTCTAAAATGATCTGACCTCTTAGGCACAATTTGACCCTAGTTGTGGTGGTGCATTAAGCCCTCATCAAACAAACAAACAAACTAATAGTTCAAGTACTATTTATAGTTATAAACCCAAACTAGGTATTTCTGTGTTCACCAAGTAATAGGAATCCATGTTATTACCAAAACATGTCCTGAAACATTTCCTGTTAAAGTGGTATTTTGTGTAATAAGTAGACCATTGCATGTTTAATATCTACTTAGCCTGTGTAGAAATGTGGTGTTGGTTGTGCTATGACAATCAACACTGTGCCAGGTAATGGCATTGACAGTCATGTCATTTATTTTTCAGGTTTGTCTATTCTGTAGGATGATGAATAAAATGCTTTCATTGTTTAGATCAATTGGTATATTGCCCCAAATGTTTTGTGGATTTTGAGTTTGGTTTAAATGCAATGGTTTTTATGTTTTGGTGTATTTTGTTACAGTATGCATCATGCTATATGCATTAGTGAAAGAAAAAGCAATTGAATTTGACTCACAAATTTGGTATTGATAAGAGGGAAAATTACCAAAATTCATGGGAGTAGGGGTGTAACAATTTATGCCCCAATATTTTCATGCATTTGTCTTAATTACTGTGTTACTTTTTTCCAGCAGGCAATTTTTTTGTAAGTTTATTTGTAATTCTGAAAGATTTTAGGAACCACTTTTTCAGTTTGAATCAATTCAGAAGCAACATTTGATCAACCTTAGACAAAATTCTGATCAGTCAGTGATCACCATTTTCAATGAAGTCAAGACAGAACTTTTCCTAAGTATTAAATTATGGGTGTGAATTCTTATATGCAGCCTGCAGTATTGATATCCTATCAATTTTCAATAATCGTCATGTACCATCACTGTAGTTCATATCAGATCCATCTCTGTCAGTTGTAAAGAATTCAGAAGATATCTACTTGAAACTTCACGCAATATGCAATAACCACAGCCTCTCAGTGTTCAATTTTATTAAAATTTTGTGTCATCATGTCAAGTCCTTAACATTAAAAGCTCTCACTTTTAAATTATCAATCAGGTGTAAGCAGTTACACTAGATTGGTATTGCCATTCACTGAACTTAAAATAATGTTAAAAACACACATACATGTAGCTATTATTGATTGAGAAAAATAACGCTGCTGTCGACTGTGGATACACAGGAATCAAATTGTAATCCCAGAGGCATTTTAGTCATTTCATTTAGCTGAAACCATTATAATGTATAGTTTGCCTTTTCAATACTTGCTTTTAATTTTGAGTAATAAACAATCCTAATTTCAACTTCCTAGCTATGAGTGTTCCTAAAAACGTTTTTTCTTTTAACAGCAGATTAAGGTCCAGTTTGAGATTTAAACTGGCATATATACTGATCACACTTCAGTAAAAATTACAATTAATGGGACTGCCTCAGGTCATTGCCTGTGAAAAAGCGGCAAATTTACACGAAAATAGCTTAGCTTTGTTTGCGACTGATCAAGTGTAGGATTTTTCATTAGCTTTTGGCATGAATGATATCAATCATGTTGAATAGTTTTTTTTTATGATTGCATTTTTTCCCTCCAGGATATTAAAAAATATGTCATGTGTGATTACAAAGATAAGAGCAGATGGGGAATTGTACTCATCGGCAGAGAAAATTTTCCACGTTTTCACCTATGAATAGCCATTAAATAGCCAGCCATTGATTTAGTTCATTTCATTTCCAACTACATCAACAAAACCTGGCATAACTCCTGGAATTACAAAACTAGTAATAAACTTCACAACATCAAATTCAGAGTTGGGACCAACACCCCTCTGCATAGTCGCTACCACAGAAAAGACATTGTTGTCACCGGCATTTGCCTCAGCCACTCCTCTCTTACTCACTCCCATCTCTTATGCGGCTCCCCTGCCCCTCTCTGCCCCACTTGCAACATCAATCTCTTCATCAAGCATATTTTCTTAACCTGTCCCCTATACCAGAACTTTAGATCTCTTCTCTCCTCACTCTCCTCAATCTCGGACCTATTCGAAAACAATTCTTCCTCAAACATCATCAACTTCCTCCACAACAACAACCTCTTCCACCACATATAATCTCCTCCCCCTCTACACCTAACCTTACACACCCCTTTCTCTTCACCTAAATTTTTCTCCCACATTCAGCTTTTCTTCTTTATCTTCCTTACAAACTTCCATCTCCTCACTATCCTTACTCTTACACCATTATTTATCAACACTCTCTTGGCACATTTGACTCTGACTGTCGCGGTGCCGTTAAACTTTAACAAACCAAACCATCATTTCATATGATGGACTTGAAGGAGCACTAGACTTAAAGCGAGGGTGCAATTTTCTAGAGAATAAAATATTCAGCAAAGCTTTACTGGAGAGCTACAAAACTTCTCTGACACCAATATTTATAAACAATAACATTTATTCATTTAGGAGACCAAACAGGTCAATTAATATTTGAAAACTTCACCAAAAAGGTGCCCTGCTTTAGGTGTCTAGGTATCCTGTAATGCATGCTACTGCATATAGTTAGAATGGCAGTAAAGGATGATACTATGTGTAATCCCTGCAGTGTCTTCAACGACAATACTATCCTGTATCTAAATGAATTGGTCCTGGTGGGGTCTTAAATTATTATCTGATTATTTGAAGAGAGTTTACATTTATAGATATTTCACTGTTCTCATATCTGAATAAAATTTATTTGTGATTATGTTTCCTTAAAGCATGCAGCAGAGGTGAAACTTAATTTTTCTGTAACACTGATTTTAAAGACGGGAGGAGAGCGGTTCAGATTGAAAATATCAGCATCAGTTGATTACATACAGGGTTTGGTTGTTTGTATTTGATCCTCCCTGATGGGACTGGGCACGACTCCTTTACAGAGCATAGAAGCCAAACTATAGCAGATACCAGTTTCGTGTGCAATCGTTGCACACCGCTTTAGGTCAATGATTTGGGATTGCAGATGGGAAACCACAACCCAGGAAACTAGACCACAATTTTTATCCTTTGAGCTGGGCTCAACCTACAACCTGATGGTTGGGAAGCCACAGATTATACCACAGATCCACACTGTTCCCTAGTTATTTCCATGTTCTCAACAGATGCACACAAATACCATCCCAGATGCTTTTAAACAGCTACAGTACCCCAACAAATACATAAAATTACACTTTTTTCAAAAACCAGACCCCTTGGATCTGGTTTTAAACAAAATAAATAATATCTTAATATCCTGTGATGGAAATGTGTAGAAAATTGATGAAATTTTAGTCATCACAGACCCCTAGGTTGATTTGAAATGGGGCAGGGTGGTAGATTTTTTGAGGGGCACATTCATGCCTGTACGAATAGCTGCACCTTTTCGGCACAGGTCCAGGGCACATTAAGGCTTAAGTTCCTGGTGAAGCTCTAAGATCTGAGCTATAGTCCTAGCTCAGAATGTATCCATGTAAGATATTTCATTTATGAGGTTAATTAAGATTACAAAATTTAAAAAACATTATTATTTATTTTTTCCATTTTTTTTTTTCTGATGAGGGGCGGATCATAAGGGCAGGGCGGGAAAACAGAGGCGGGTGGGTTCCCCTCTGAAATGGCAATGGGTGCATGTGCATGTGTATAGTTCAGAGTCAGAGGGTGATGGAGGGGACAGGGTGGTGCAGGCGGTAGGTTGGGCTGAGTTGTAGGAAAGGTAGAGATCTTCTTCATAGGTGGGCAGACATTCATCTCATATAAACCTGTTTCACCTTGTTCTTCTATACTTTCCTATACTCAGCCCTTTCCACCCAGCAATATATGTAGGAATTGATCACTTTACCAGTGCTTGAACAGAAGCTTTTAGAGTCAGGAAAAGTCATCATAAATTGTAAAAAGTTCAGTCAGATTTTCAGTGATTATAGTTTGGATTCAAAATTCCATTTAAATCTCTCATAGTCATTTTAGTGATTGAATTTAAATTTCTACAGGCGTCCATTTATATTTAGCTTGAAAACCCGTTACATACATGTTTAAAACACAGCTGGAAATTTGGTGTAATTTGTTGTAGGTTAAGAAGAAATAAAGTGGGTGGATTAAAATGAAGCTCTGACTGTCAATCTATTCAGCAAAGTGCGGGAAAGAAATCTGCTGAGTGTTATAGTTTGGACAGGTGCTCTTATGGAAGACGACAGAAAAGTGATTTGAAGTTGAATTCATAAAGCACATCTGAATCAATTTCATATTTTATTAAGTCATTAGGATGTTCCATTGATGAAAAAAATGATAGCATAAGCTTAAATTGATCTGTGCTTCAATATGCTAACAACATGAATTGTGATGAATAGCTAACTTCGCTTTCTGTCTAAGCGATTTAGATTTTATTGTCTTGTACAAATTGTCTCATAAATGTTTTCACTATTCATTTAGTATTGAGTCTCATTATCCTTTCTACAATAGGTATGTCACATTTAAGTCAGGAAAATAATTAAGTGTGGTAAATATTCAGATTTTGCTTTTATTTGACAAACACAATACATATTTATCTACAGATTATTCTTTTCAAATCGGAGGTTTTTTTTGTTTCTGTTGGACAGGAAGTAAAGTCTATTGCTTGTCATGACCTCAAACAGTATGACATTAGTGGTCAAACAACATCCTTGACATATGATAGAGCTACAGGTAGTACAATATAAAGAAATGAATAATGAAAGGACTACAATTTTAACTTTTAACTTTCAAGAAAATATTCAAGCTTAAAGCTGTAATTACCTATCTGTGGAAATGACTATTATCAGGATAGAGTAAACCAGGCTGAGCTGTAATTATACAAACTCTTCAGGTAGTATACTGTACATTCATATTAATAACCTTGCCAGTATGAGTTTCTATCGCTTTCTAAGTTGCTTCTGTATGCATTAATTAGGTCCCAAAATGGACATATGTCGGTACATATGTTAAATCAAACATGTATTTTGTTTGTTTTGCTGCGACAAGTTTGAGCTTTGAAGTTGAAACTATCGTATCTATCAGAAATCCAACTTATGTTTGGTTAAATCAAACAAGTTTATGTTTGATTTTGGAGTGATATGACAGTTTTAGCCAATGATATTGTCAATTAAATTGTTAAAGAACATGTTATATATATATATATATATTATATCCTATATATAATATAATATATATATATATATAATAATCGTAATGCTTATATAGCGCTTTATACTGTCATAGACTGTATCAAAGCGCTTTACAATTATTACCCTGGTCACTGGGCCTTAACTCTCCTGAAAACTTTCTCACTCCCTGGGGAGTCACAAGCCCGTTTTATCAGCAGCCATATACAGGCGCCGGGCTCCAAACACATAGAACTGTCACTGCCCTCACAGGTACCCATTACAGCTGGGTGGACTGCTTATACTTAGATATATATCATATATATATTATATATATATATATTATTATTATTATGAGGTTATAAAGCACAAATACTATCAAATACATTCAAATGCGCTGTACATAAATATATACATACATACATACATACATACATACATACATACATACATACATACATACATACATACATACATACATACATACATACATACATACATACATACATATATACTTAGATTTAACCTTAAGGCGAAACCTCCATTTACTTGCACACTAAAATGTCCTTCCTTTAACTATCCATAAAACCTAAACCTAACCTAACTCTAAAACTAATCCTAACCTGTTTTAGAACATGGAGAAAAATATAAGACCATTTCCCACAATAAAAACATGCGTAGAAATTTTTGCAAAAACGTTAAGGTGAAATGAAATTTTCTCTCAACGATTTTCCCTTAGCGTTGAATTTTTTAGCAAAACGTTGCGCCTTATGATTAAATCTTGGTGTATGTTGTACATGCTGTTCTACTCTGTTAATTTCGTTCTGCTGGTTCCTTTTTAAGAATATTTTTGTTGAATACCTAATACTATAGATATAAGAATTGACTTCTTTCATACTACAGGTATCAAACTTGTATAAGTACATAATGCAGGTACCAAAAATATGTTGTGCTGCAGGTATGGTTTTCAGTTGATGGTTGCACATGCATCCCTACCACTTTAAGTATGAAGTGCTCCCCAGGGCCTAAAGTTCGGAACTTGCATCACATATTCCGTTTTACGTGATGCCATTTTCTTTCTCCTTAATACAATCATATGTTTAATAAGGCACCTGTACTTATGGCGTTTACTGTATCAGAGTGTAGCACCACCAGAAGAGGAGGTAGAGCAATTGTCCCACATATTGTGACATGAAATATGGACCATATACAGTACACATATGATTCATGAGATGAAGATAATCAGTATTTATGAAGATAATTAGTATTTATGAAGATAATCAGTATCAATGTATCCATTGCTCTTCTTTAACAGATAGAACATGAGTCAAACTACCTAGAAATTGATGTGCTGGAGAGTTCTAAGCCACAACAGGTATGTACATTAACTTTTAGGGTAGGGAAGGACAGGAACAGAGGATTTGGGACCAGGGAGGGGAGGATGTGTGCCAATATTTACAAAGAAGATTTTGCCCCAACTTGTAGTCTTGTATAATTCTTCTTGCATTTGTGGACTTATTTGAGGAAAAATAAGAATTCCTTTAAGCTTTACAATTATTAACATATGACTGAATTTGGTACTTGACATTGCCATTTTGAGTATGCTTCTTCCAGTCTTGTTGAAGGTATTTGGACGTGTAAAGCAGGGGTCGACCAATCAACCGGAGACCAACTTGCCTGCCGTGCATAGCTACAGAAATTTATGGTTGTCCTGGAAGAAAATTAGGGTGCCCTGTGTATATGCTTAATAAATTTTAAAAATCCACAGGGCAGAGCTTGCAAAAGTTCCGACAAAGTGTTTGGCAGCTGAACAAGTGATATGTCAAACCCTGGTGTAGGGGGCAGAGATCGCGTTAACGACAAATTTGTTGTATATTACGCCATGGCTGAAATTTCTTACGACACATGTTGTACCTGCGTCGTAAGATTTAGATATAGCATGTGGAATTTTACGCCAGAGTTTTTCATTAACATAAATGAAAATCATGAACATGTTTTCTCTGTGGTGCGATTCAAAAATTTATTTCACACAAAAATGATTTTGAATTACTCATAAATAAAAGAAAAATGACACAAGTACGAGACTAACGGCGGAATGATTCAACATGCCCGTAGTGCTGTCATAAACACATTTAGGCTAATACATAGACCCTATGCATGATGTATACACACTGTACAGTGTACTTAAAAGTTTTCATGTTGTTTTGAAAACAAGCTGTCAATTGTCAACGATATTATCAGCTTGAATTCAACTTTCCTCCTGTATTGTGTTGATCGTGTATCTGTGAAGTGATCACAATCTGCAAGTCAAGTTACTGTGCTGTAAGGAAGTAGGCGTGTTCAAGATCTGAATAGTATGTTATCGTTGGCAATTGGTCAAAGTTCACTATAACCTCATGAAAGTTTGAATATGATAAACAAAAGTATTTTCTAGGTTTTTTTGGGATTGTTAAGCCAAATTTCATTATTTAACAATCAACATTATACAAGGATTGGGTATGAACTTTTCCTTAATATTTTTATGATAATTATAGTCCGATTTTTTAATGTATTTTGTATTTTAAGCGCAATTTTTATTCACTTTAGCCAGGCAGGCCTACACAAGTGTGTGTGTTAACAATAACTTGCATGCTTCGCTAGCGCGCAATGCCCTGTACATTACGCAATGGCGTGTACATACGACGGCAAATTTACAAAATACACCAAACTTTAAGGGCTTGTCGTAACCAAATACGCCAGGCAAAAAAATCTAACGCAACCTCTGTGTAAGGGTAACCTTAGCTAAATTGCTGTAGATATTGAGACTCATTTAAATAATAAAGAAATTTCTAAATGTACCTTCAAACTTGAAAGTTGGTTAACCTTTCCGAGCTAATTCTTAGAAAGATATTTTACCATGGCATACCCCCTGTTCAATTCTAGCAGAAACCATTTTCAGTGATTGAGATTTGCAATTTTGTTGTTAAGAAATACATCAAGATGTTGTGATGTCCACCATGCAACTGTAATTAACTCTAGATGTAATGTCAATAGATTTTTTATCTTGATCTGTTTTGATATGACCCATGTTTAAGATTTCTTGTTCCATAAAGGAAATGATATCAAATTGCAGAAATACCCTGGAGAAATGAAGTTGAAATTGACGTTTCCTAATTGTGTCCTTGACGGAAGCTTTTCATATTTGCCCCTGTGATTGTTTTGAAGACACCTTTATTACACTCTGTGTGGCTTAGTATTGTTTAATATGAAGTACATCTTGTAATATTCTTGGGCATGCTCTTCGTTTAAAGAAACTGGCAAAAGTGAGGGCACATTTTTTTTGAGTCTAAAGATTTATTAAACACAGGTTGTTCACGTGATGATGGTAATGAAAATCAGGGCTGTAGCTAGAGGGGGTCACCCAGCCCCCCCCCTCCCCGAATTTTTGCCGATTGTGAATTTCCACTCGTAAGGTATATGCACAACATGGGAACAGAAGGCATTTTGCCCTCCCTGATCCACCATGCCCATATTTATCCTATTCCCCCTCCCCATGATTTTTTTATAGCTACGGCCCTGCTGAAAACCTGTGTAGCAATGTTTAAATTAATCATGATTAATACTTATGAATACTTTGAAGTATTTTTTTTAACGACTCAAGTATAAAAAATAGACGTACTATTTCAAAATTCCTGTAATGTACTAAAAAATGCCTGGATCAAGACCTCCTTCAATGTTGAACATGGCAATTCATGATATAGGATTGTGTTCCGATGCGTTAGCATCAGGAACCTATGCAGTCATGGCGGCGTATGTGTATGTATGTGTGCTATGGCGTAAGCCTACTTTAGGTGACAAAGAAATATACAACTTTAGGTAGCACACTACCTTTGGACCTACTTTGGGAGACAATGTTGGTGTTTTTTTTTGTTTTTTACACCATTTCCAAGTATAAATTTGATTGTTGCAAATAGGCTTATTTTGTTCTCTGTGGTCTAAAACCCTCACTCCTAAATTGTGGTTATATTAAAGTTAGGGTTAGGTTTTAGGGTCAATTAGGGTCATGAAAAATGTGTGTGATGCTGAGCTCATAAACACGATATCTCAAGAACGATACAGTGGATTCATGTCATATGTGCTACACAGATAGCCCATGGTCCGTAAATGAGCCCTATAGTTTTTGGTGGTGATGTTATGCATATTAATGAGTAGGCCAGGCTTAATGTAACAATATTGAAATGCTCATAATTTAACAAGCGCATAACTGATTTGTGTCAAATTTGGTATAATTATGTTCTTAGCTAGTGTGTACATGTTCATGATACAAATATGTTGATTTTCATTAATATGCATGGTGGGTGGGGCTTAACATGAATTTGTTGAAGAGGGCTTTTAACACAATATCTCAAGAATGAATGATACGTGGGATCCAGGTCATAATGTGGTACACAGATTGCCTGTGAATCGCAGATGTGCCTTACTGTTTTTGGCAGCATTGTCATGTATATTAATGAGTAGACAAGACATAAAGTTGAAATCTTATAATGCTCATATTTGAACAACCGCTTGTCTGTTTTGTTTCATATATTTATCATTGTTGTTTTTTTCAGAGCAAACATTGTAACAAATATCTAATCAGCAAGTTTCACTGTGTCTTTTAGTGAAAAGAGAGTGCAGTAGCAGTACAACTGTTGAAACTAAGAAGTGAAACTAGATGGATATCTTCAGTGTCAAGAATGAAACCATTTTATTACTTCATGATTACTATTCTATAGACATTTAGAGGAAGCATTTGTTAATTGCCTCCTTCACAAAAAGAATGCAAATTTTTAAAGGTATATGAACATGAAACAGGAATATTTAAATTGTTTTAAACTGTCTAATAATCAAGAAAATAGCAAAAAGGATATGAAAGTTGGGTAAAAAGGTTAATTTTACAGAATTTTGATATTTATGGGATATTTACTCTTGCATTATCACAACTGCATGGTAAAGGAACACTTGAAATGTTAGAGCATATTATGCTGGAGTCTCTAGAAAATTCAAACACACTACTGATGATTGTACTCATAATCTTAAAATGAATGTGTAAATCAACTGTAACCATTTGTGGTGAATACTTACAAAATTATTTCATTTGACAACGATGCATTACAAGTATCTAAAATAAGACATCTGTTATGTCAATCCCTATGAATTGGCAAGGAAGCCACCTCCACTTTATAACCAAGAATCCTGCAAAAGCATCCAACTTGAAAGTATTAGTTATTAAACTTATTCTAAACATTTATTATTCTTGATATATTAAAAAGTAAGTCATGTTGGGGAAATAAGCAACAACTAAGATTAGAAAATAAAGGGTTATTCTAAACATTGAAAAAACTTGAGCCAAGTATAGTTCCAAAAGGATTGTGGTAGTATGGAGTATTTACTTTCAAAACGCTGATTATAATAGGCAAAAAAAAGTCTTTACCAAAGCAGATCATGAATGAAAAGAAATATGGTGTTAACAGATTTGGCATGTAATGAAAATTATAGGTCCATATTTTTATGTTCACAATGGAAATGAAAGCCAACGTAGATCAATGTCTAAGCATATATAAAGTACCTTCATTCAGACTGGATAGTACGAATGATTTTGGTCAAGTACTTATTCTGACGGACAAGTTTCTGAAAAGAATATAAATTTTTTTGAGAAGTGCAGCTGATTAATAAAGTTTTATATAATATCAGTGTTCATGGACTTTCTCGAGAAAGATATGTGTTTTGGCTCCTAAATTCCATTTTAATTTTTATTGTGATTGTAGTGTTGTGGGAATAGCCTAAGTTCCTTTGGTAGTTCCTATGTAATTGAGGAGATCAAACATCATACAAAATATTAAATTCACACTTTTGTTTTTCTCTTGAAAAGTAAAATGTACTACTGGTCATAAAATAAAGAAGAAAATATATCATAAAATAGAACAAAATATATCATGAAATAGAACAAAATATATCATGAAATAGAACAAAATATATCATGAAATAGAACAAAATATATCATGAAATAGAACAAAATATAATGAAATAGAACAAAATATATCATGAAATAGAACAAAATATATTGTATGATATAAAGATATATATATATATATATATATATATATATATATATAGATGTATATTATTTATATATAATATATTTTTACAATACATTTTGTGCTATTTTATATATATATATATATTATAATATATATATAATATATATATATAGTATGTATATATATATTTATATATATAATATATATTTAAAACTTTAGACACATAGATATACTATGTATTGTTTCATAAATGCATGCATCATATGCCTTTAGATGTTTTTTACAATATCTACTAGCCATAAACACTCGTTGACCTCAAGCTTATGAACAAACACTTTTGTTTTAATGCCTCTATGATCAAAACAAGAGTACCAAAAGCTACACCTGTAAATGTGATAATTTGTCTTCAAATGAGATTGCGTAATTATTTACAACACTTTCAGTTTAAACATAGAACAATGAAATCTCAACATAAGTGACTGATTACTGCTTGTAGTGCCTGATTACTGCTTGTGGTGCCTGATTACTGCTTGTAGTGCCTGATTACTGCTTGTAGTGACTGATTACTGCTTGTAGTGCCTGATTCCTGCTCGTAGTGCCAGATTACTGCTTGTAGTGCCTGATTACTGCTTGTAGTGACTGATTACTGCTTGTAGTGACTGATTACTGCTTGTAGTGACTGATTACTGCTTGTAGTGCCTGATTAGTGCCTGATTACGCAGTGCCTGATTGCTTGTAGTGCCTGATTATAGTGACTGATTTGTAGTGTGCTTGTAGTGACTGATTACTGCTTGTAGTGACTGATTACTGCTTGTAGTGCCTGATTACTGCTTGTAGTGACTGATTACTGCTTGTAGTGCCTGATTACTGCTTGTAGTGACTAATTACTGCTTGTAGTGCCTGATTACTGCTTGTAGTGACTGATTACTGCTTGTAGTGACTGATTATTAGTGCCTGATTACTGCTTGTAGTGTGATTACCTGATTACTGCTTGTAGTGCCTGATTACTGCTTGTAGTGCCTGATTACTGCTTGTAGTGACTGATTACTGCTTGTAGTGACTGATTACTGCTTGTAGTGACTGATTACTGCTTGTAGTGCCTGATTACTGCTTGTAGTGCCTGATTACTGCTTGTAGTGACTGATTACTGCTTGTAGTGCCTGATTACTGTTTGTAGTGCCTGATTACTGCGTGTAGTGACTGATTACTGCTTGTAGTGCCTGATTACTGCTTGTAGTGCCTGATTACTGCCTGTAGTGCCTGAACTGAAGATAACAAATTAAAATCATTAAAGAAAAGCAAACAGGGGCTCATTCCGCAGTAATAGCTACATTGCTTATTATGTTTTGTAAAGGAACAGGGGTAAATTTTTTGTTTTTGTTATCTAGGTATCCCTGAGGCAGAGTGTTGGGTACAAAGTTTAAATTAGCACCATGATTAAACTACAACAACTGATTACAACTGCCCCAATTACACTCTGTAGTGAACTAATGTGCCCTTAAAGTTCAGTAACCTGTGTTCCTTGTTTCACTGTCCATCCCACTTATCAAATTTTTCTCTTCAATTTAAAGGGACACTAGACCAAAACGTGAAGGTGCAACTGTCTAGAAACTCACAAATATTCAGCAAAGCATTTTGCTCGGGGAGGAAGAAGGGAGGTGGGGGGGGGGGGGGCACTTTCATATGTGAGGTATATATACATGTGCTGGCTGAGCAGATACCTTTTTTCATAATTTTTGTAGTGCAGGTATCAAAAATCCAATCTCTCATACAACTGGTCTTAAAAAAAAATGTATATTATTATACTGCAGGTATCAAAAATCACTTATTTTTGTACTGCAGGTATCAAAAATCACATATTTCCATACTGCAGGTATAGAAAATCTCTCATACTGCAGTCCAATTTTGAATTTCTGGGTGGCACATACCTACCCCGGGCATTTCGACTCTCAAAGCTACAAAACTTATCTAACGTCAATATTCATACCAAGTAGTTTTCAGAGATTCATAAACAATACCATTTTATTACTTTGGGAGGCAAAACAGGTCACTGAATATTTGGAAAATTCACCAAAAAGATGCCGGTCTATTCCACCTTTGAGGCTGATCTACCCATAAAAACCAACCCAAGAGAGGGGGATATTGAGGCTGTTATTATCAAGAATAAAGATAATGATGCCTTATTATTGAAGGTTTAATTAAGTAAGACAGAAAATCAAGATGATAAATATTCACCTAATTGAGATAAATAATTATTGAGCTCTTTTTATGTTTCATCTCCAGCTCAAGTTGAAGTTAAAGAGAGGAATCCATTTACCATTGTGACATCAACAGCTGAAGAGCTTGATGCTATTATCGATTTCATCACTAAGTCATTGAAGAGGACATTTCCAAACACTTCATTAGAGTAAGTTATATGCATCTACAATGAAAAGAGATGAGATGAGGAATAAGTGGCAATATCTTTTGAACAGGGTCCATCATAGCTTCAAGTATGGTCAGGATGTAGGAATAATCTCTGATACATTGATTTCCTAAGGTCCTTGAATATACACATTTTCCTCAAATGCCACAGGATGCATGCCCCTTCTATTAACCTATGCAACATAAGAATGGAGAGATTGGGCTGGTGCTTGTCCCCGGTTTCCACTAGGCAAGTGGACGAGAGTACTTGATTCCCCCTAGACGGGACGCCAGTCCATCTAAGGTTAACTTCCCAGCAGTACTGGTATAGCTGAGTGGGTTAGAGCAAGTAGAGTGTCTTGCTCAAGGACACAATACAGCGCTCGCTGTGGGAATCAAACTTGGTATCTTTCGCATACAAGCATGACTCCTTAACCACTGAGCCTCTGCACCTCTATTTTGTTGTTTCGGGTACCTTACTGAAAATTACTGAATAATTTATACTAAATCAATCGAAAACCAACATTTATTCCATTAGAAACTAATATTTTCACAAAACTTTACCTTTGTAACCCCAAAATTGACAGAAAAAATTGTCTGATTGCATATCAGTCGTGCTGAAAAAACACTATTTACTCACAGTAACGTGTGTTCCATAGCCTGTAATGTTGTAGTACTCCTTTTAGTCTTATGTTGCAGAGGTATATGGCAGTTCAATTTAGTAATGACACCAGATTATTGGTACTGAGATAGAAAAAAGGAGGAGCAGCTATTCCACATGGCGTAAACTAAATACACCAATAAAATAAGCCCAAAAGACCTTACTCATATTAACAAAATATGGCAGGAGGGGTAATATTTCTCCTGAGAAAAATACCCCTACCCATCTTATCTCTGGTCTAACATCAAAATATTCAATTAGCAATTTATTCCAAAGGTGTAGAGCTGCAACAGCAAAAGATCTTTGCCCCCATGTTTGATATTCCCTCACCAATGAAGTTGGTGATGAGGGGATATAGCATCTTTACATTCTGTTCGTCCACATCCGTTATCCGTCCTTCCTCATGTATTCTGCAGCTACTGGGGAACAAGATTTCTGTCATTGAAATGGAATTCCATCTGTTTTTACATCTGCATTTCATGTATGATTTGCTATAGCATGGGATGTAGGATGGGATAGCAGCATGTGGAACAGAGGGAGGAATGGTATATGGAAGAGAGGGTGGGACGGCATGTGGGACAGAGGGTGGGATGGCATGTGGGACAAAGGGTGGTATGGCATGTGGGACAGAGGGTGGGATGGCATGTGGGACAGAGCGTGGAAGGTGTGTTATTAGCGACTGGGGGATTTGTATCATTTGCGATGTCTGGTTTGCTTTAGATTCTTTAAGAAGGTGCAAACTGCAAGAACAACAATTATGATTATTACATTGTGATTTATGCATGCCATGAACATAACATGTATGTATGCCTCTAAAATGGCAACTCCCTACTCCATGATTGTAAAAACTGTTGAGCATGAGGTTGTGATCACTTCTTGTGAAAATTAAAAAAACATTCTGCTAAAAATTTCATAGACTGAAATGGAATCATCAAATAATTGCAATGTAATCTTGTAACTGGGGTTACCCTTCCGTTTGAGACTCAACACAAGATTACTTCAGCCTGCTTGGTCTGTCTGGGAAGTTGAATTACAATGAATTTCCTTTGAATGTTTTGAGTACATCATCAATGTTACAGTTGCTTTTAGAAAATTCTACAGACTGTTTGTTTATGCTCAGAGTACTATGCCACTTGGTAGATAAGTGGGTAGGTCTGGTGGTGTAGTCGATATGTACCGTATCTTTAGAGATACTTTTGCAGAGGTTATTGGGACAAGAAGGTACCGCCTAAAGGTCTCTGGACAAGTTTACTGTTCAACCTCGTACCTAAAAGAAATTGAATTTCTGAGTTTTGTAGTCTTTGAATTTTGGAAAAAACATACATGTGTAGTGTTCATGCTATGAGTAATCAAAGTTTGAAAATACTTTAATAGTATTGAAAAAATGAAGAGAAAAACACCTGAAAATGCTTTTGTTTTTCTTTGTATTTCTTCCCTTAATTTCAGACATTGAAAATACTTAAGCCAGCCTGCAAATGGTTGGGGGTATGTTGAGGGTTGAAAAACAATGGATTTACATCAGAAAATACAGACTATGTTCCGTTCATACGTCACAAGAGTAACTACAAAATTTGCATATTTGCACAAAAATCTTTAAAAAGCTGTAAAATTGTCAATTTTTAACTGATTTTGATGACATCTTTTAAAATTTTGAATCAATGTAGCTAATGCTGCCTGTACCTGTCCATATTTCGGATTAGTTCAGGGGTCAAGTCCATCTTATTTGAAAGCGGACTTAAAAAGAATCAAAGTGGTGAGGAAAGCCTTCAAAAATCTTATTCTCTTAAGGAGATGTTTAAGTTTAAAGCTCTGTCTTATCTGTGTATAAATGACTGGTGTAGTAAGTCTACTATGGAAAGTTGGCATCCTCATCCTCACATTCTTACCAATTGTTAATGTATTTTAAAGAAAGTTTATTTAAACTCGTTACTACTTGAATTATTTAAATTATTTTTCCTCAAACTTTTTTCAGGTGATATATTAGAAATGTCCTTACTAGATTCAGTTTTATACCCTTTCTCACATATCCCATTGCTTTTAAGCCACAGGCTTGCAGGACAAAATATGATAGAATACAAAAATACTGAGAAATCTGAGGCTATGACATCACAACTAGTCTGATTTCAGTCGTTTCTGCACAAATGATACCAAACTTTAAACTACTTAAAGGAAAAAGATTTTTGAATGTTTTCTGCACTTTTGTTTCAATTGAAGTCCTTTTTCTTATGAGATAGACTTACTTGACCCCTGAACTATTCCTTTCAGTTTTAAAGTAATACCTACATGACCCTGACAGGGGTATACATACAAAGTAATGAAAGGTCAAATCAGTGGTTTAACTTGCTTTGTGTTTCCATGCCGGGGAAAATCCACATACATGTCATTTATGGGGCAAACATGTGTACAATACCAGGTGGGTGTCCCATCATTAAAAGTAGTAAATAAATAGATGAATAATATAATAAATAAATATTTTTATATTAGGATACTCAAGAGCATGGAATAAAGAATTTTGGTATATCAGGTCAAAACATTGACTGGATTTGCATACCAAACCAAACTTGGGTGGGAGAAGGAGAGGAAGGGGGAGAACAGAAGTCACAAATCAATCTGCCTATCAAAAGAAGTGGTCAAAGCCACAAAATCACACTAAGATAAAAATATCTCCATAACCACAAAAGTCCCTAAAATACCTCTCCTGTAGTCCTGTATGGGTCAGAATATAGACTTGGACTTGGAGTTAAAAACTCCATGGCTGCAGAAACAGAACAAACAGTACTGTACTATGTTAGTATCCAACTTGTACACCAGTCTGTGCAGGTTTCATGTGAAGTGAAGTCCATTAATCTTCAAGTCATTAGGAGGTTTTAATGTTCATTTTCTATTTTTTTTTTTGTTTAGTACATTCTTTCAAATCAAACTAGAGCCAGAAGAGAGAGTTAGAAAGCTGCAGACACAACTTGACTGCCTGTCGCTACCAGACCAAGGTCCCTGCGATGGCTTCTCACAGATGTACAATTTCATGTGTGACCTGCATGGGCTACCATTTATGCCTGAGGTGGCATGGGTAAGGATAAACAGCATGGTCTAAAGACTTTTTTCTTTGCTGTGTGATACATCATATTGAACTTTTGCACGTGGGAATTGGTGGTACAAGTGGGGAGGAATCCACTTTTTTTCCATAATCATATCTTTCTAATGGTGATTTTGTGTATCGTTTTGTGATTTTATGAATCCCCCCCCCTTTCCCCCTACCCCCCTCTCCCTCTTATGCACACATTTTCGGTAGGCAAATAAAGTGGTTCCAATCATTAGAATTTCACACAATTTTCACTGAAAATGGGAGGTTGGGTACCCCCTCTTGATCCACCTGTGCATGGACATACAAACCGAAGAAAGCAAAGAAGATTTCTTTAAGTCCATTGAAGAAAGCAAAGAAGATTTTTTAAGTCAATTGAGATTGTTTTTCTCTTAATCTTTTCTACTCTGCCACTTAGTAATCTACATATCTCAGGAATCTTGAAACATAAACAATTATTGTCCTCAAGGGATGATCATTTCCCTTCATATAAAGCCTGTGTATGACTTTGAACAATAGTTATGACTAATGGATAAGTATGCAGTGAATTGTTAAGATCCAATATTGATCAGGAATTAAGCCAGTAATTAATTAATTTGTATTGTTTTCCAGGATATTGATACCATCTATCTGTCCCAAGACACAAGGGTGCTCTGCCTCAATGATTTTGATCATCTAGAAGCAAGGTCAGTTTTAACTCGTCAAAGGTCATTTTGACACTAAAATACAATTAAAGTATTTTTGCATTTCCTGTGCTTACATTGTTATTTCTTAAAACAGTGCAATTTTTGGCAAGTGCAGGGTAAGATATAAATTGCTGTTAGTTAATGATTCAACTAATTGTTGTTCAAAGAAAGGAAATATGGCACAGGGGACTGCTGATTGATATCTTAATATGAGGTGAAGTTGAACAGGTTAGGTTTTAGACTGTCCGAGCATAACTGGGATTGAAGTTGTTTTTCAGCAGCGTGTATAGTTTTGCATACTACAAGTGCCCTGCAGTTGAAGTTAGTCGTCAGCTCAGAAGAAATACCCTCTCAAAACATCCCACCCCTCTGTCATGCCCTGTTCTAGTGTACCCCAAATCATAACCATATCTTACGTAAGAACTAACAGACCCACCCCACCCCTCTGTCATTCCCTGTTCTAGTGTACCCCAAATCATAACCATATCTTACGTAACAACTAACAGACCCATCCCACCTCTCTGTTATTCCCTGTTCTAGTGTACCCCAAATCATAACCATATCTTACGTAACAACTAACAGACCCACCCCACCCCTCTGTCATTCCCTGTTCTAGTGTACCCCAAATCATAACCATATCTTACGTAAGAACTAACAGACCCACCCCACCCCTCTGTCATTCCCTGTTCTAGTTGCCCCAAATCATAACCATATCTTATGTAAAAACTAACAGACCCACCCCGCCCCTCTGTCATTCCCTGTTCTAGTGGACCCCAAATCATAACCATATCTTACGTAAGAACTAACAGACCCACCCCACCCCTCTGTCATTCCCTGTTCTAGTTGCCCCAAATCATAACCATATCTTATGTAAGAACTAACAGACCCACCCCACCCCTCTGTCACTTCATGTTCTAGTTGCCCCAAATCATAACCATATCTTACGTAACAACTTACAGACCCACCCCACCCCTCTGTCATTCCCTGTTCTAGTGTGCCCCAAATCATCACCATATCTTACGTAAGAACTAACAGACCCACCCCACCCCTCTGTCATTCCCTGTTCTAGTGTACCCCAAATCATAACCATATCTTACGTTAGAACTTAAAGACCCACCCCACCCCTCTGTCATTCCCTGTTCTAGTGTACCCCAAATCATAACCATATCTCACGTAAGAACTAACAGACCCACACACCAAATTTTATCGAAAAGTTATTTATAACTTCTTGCGAAATGTTGATGACAAATTAACAAACAAATGAGGTGACAACATGACCTCCGTCCAGCTTGGTTGATGGAGGTAATTACAGCTCTAAAGGTGCAGTCCTGCAATACGCACATGTTAGCTATGTCCTTAGGTACATCTACAATTCTGGATAAAAGTATTGATCCTTTCCCCCCCTTGTGCCCGATTCAGTGTTGGGACATCACATGTACAGTATTGGCAACTTTCAACATTGAAACAGGATAGAAGGGCTGAAGAAAAAAGGTCAAATGATTTTGTACAGGATTGTAGGCATATCTTTAAGTGTTTAACAGGGCATGGTAAGCATAATGGGTAGCATACAGTGCTTATGCATGTAATCTCGATAAACTGAGTGTGTTTAGTGTCAGTAGTATCCAGGAAATGCACTTGATGTTTTGATTTAATGCACTGCATCAGGTGTTGTAAGTAAGCATGTGGAGCAGTGAGTGCCCTGATCATTGCAGCTAGTGCTTTCTGGTATGTTCAGTACTTTAGAATGCAGACTTGACAAATAGTACTGCCATAAGCTGACACAATAGTTACTCAGGAATTGTGTATTGTGTTAAGCAATTACAGTTAGTGTTATTAAGGAAATACATATAGTGCTAAAAGACGGTGCTAACCAAATGCTGATAACACTCAAGGGTTGCAGTTAATGCTCTATAAGGATTATTTAGTCTTGTACATCAGGATGATGTTATGGTTAAAGGAAAGCTTTTTCAGGTAAGGGAGCTTTCCCCATGTCAAGAATTAGGACTGTGTTGGTTGATACATTAGATTATTCTCTTCCCCCGACTAAAACAACATGTTTACAATTGCATAATCCATCTGTTGGTGATTTATTTCCCTTTATTCTTTCACTAAAAGAAATTTTGAGGAATATGACAGGAAAGCCACCAGCTATAAATCAGGAAAGATGTTTGAAGTGGTTTAGAGTTTTTTGTTGAAAAGGTTTGCATAAGAATGATTGACATCTTTGCTTACTGACGTGGATGCTGAACACCTTTAAATTTTACGAACTTATTCCTTGAAATGTCCAAAATGTTACATATTAGTTGCTTTACATTTATAATTTTTCATAAACTTCTGCAGGCATCACACTAGAAATAACAGGTACAGTATTCGCTATCTGCTAATTGTATTCCTAACATTGACACCAGGCCGTCAGAATATCCAATGAATTAATTGTCTATTGTAACTAACTCAATTATATCCCAATATATGTTCAGGAATTAACCCATGAAAATATGCATAAAATTGAAACATTTACCTTTTCTTCTGGTGAGAGCCCTCATCAACACCCAGAACCCTGTTTACAACCTAATTAGGTTACCCAATTTCTCCACCCTCTTTGATAGGACTAAAACCCTATCCCCTCCAGCTTACTCATCAAACCTGACCTCCACCATCACCATCTCGGCATCAACCCCACCACTCTTGGTATCTTTCCCTGGCCCACCCTTCCTCCCTGGGCCACCCATCCCTTCTATCCACCTCAGCCTCTCCACTCATCACAAAACCCAAACCCACTCTAACCTCTTTATCAACCTCCACAACCAAATCAAAGACCAACTCTCAAACTACACCTCCATCTATATTGATGGCTCCAAGGAAGGTGACATCTAAGACATCATCCAAGACATCATCCAAGACATCATCATGCTGCCATCCAAGACATCATCCTCAGTAGCAGGCTTCCCAACCACTCGTCCATCTTCTTGGCTGAGGCCAAGGCCATCCTACTTCTCCTCAACTTTATTGAGTACTCCCCACTCAGCCACTTTGCAATTTTCTCAGACTCCAAGTCTGTCCTTACTTTTTTACTCAATCTTAAATAGGATAACCTAGCATCCCACCTCGTCTTCCTTAAACTCCTCCCCCTCCCCTTGCAGAAAAAGTATTCTTTTCTTCCGTATACACAGCCATATTGGCATCCCGGCAATGACAGAGCTGATGCAGCTGCTAAGCTTGCCCTCAACCTCCCCCCCACTCCCTTTCCCAAAACCCTTTCTGACATCAAACTGCTTATCGCTTCCCTTGTTCGTGACCGCTGGCAAGCCTCATGGGATTCTTGAATTGATAACAAACTCGACGTCATCTATCCCACCATTCTGATCAAATCCACAATCTCTCCCGTGTCGACAGCATTCACATTACCCACCTTAGAATAGGCCACACCCACCTCACTCACTCCCACCTCCTTATTGGCTCCCCAACCCTTTGCAACAATTGCCATTGCACCTTCACAGTTCACCACGTTCTCCTTGTCTGCCCTATTGTACAACCTTTCTAGAGCTTCCCTCGCCCCCACAACTCAATAGCCGAGCTCTTTCAGAAAAACTTCGGATAATATTATCTCCTTCCTTCATCATGCTTCCCTCTACAACCATGTTTAGTCCTCCTCTCTCTCACCCCCTGTCTCTACTTTTGCCCCTTTTTTTCACCCATGCACTTCCTCTCTCGATCCCAGCTTCCTGGCTTTTAGTCCTCGTGTTTCTCTGTCTCCCTCTATTTTCTTCTTTTTCTACCTCTGAAATGATCTAACCCTCACTGTTGTGGTGCCGTTAAGCCCTCACCAAACAAACAAACATTTATTGTTAAAGTGTCCCATGTCCAACAGCACAACTTATTCTCAACACCTATCTCACAGAATTCCGGAGTATTTATGCAAATGAGGAGGTAGAGTTGTCTATTGTAACTAACTCAATTATATCCCATAAATGTTCAGGAATTAACACATGAAAATATGTATTCAATTAATATTAACATTTGATCTTGCTGTGTTTGGAAACATTTATATCTAATGCATGTTTTTGTTGGATTGTTGTAACCAAGATGGCATTACAGTTAACATCACACTTTTGCTTGTTACATGTGTAACTCAACCTTACTCATGAAATTGTGCTGTGTGTTATGTGAGTTACATGTATGACCCAAAATGCCAACTAAACACTTACATGTGGTTTGTGTTGAGAATTTCATTAAAAAATTAAATACAATTTAAGCATGTAAAATGCAAACATTGTAATGGAAAATTATTAAAGGGGCTAGAAGTTTTGAAAAGAGGTGCTGTGTTTCAGTGGTTAAGAAGTCATGCTCGTATTCAAGAGGTATTGAGTTCGATTCCCGTCGCGAGCGCTGCATTTTGTCCTTGAGCAAGACACTTTACTCTACTTGCTTCAGTCCACTCAGCTGTAAAATAAGTACCAGTACTGCTGGGGAGTTAAACTGCGATGGACTGGGTCCCGTTCAGGGGGAGTAATGTACTCTTATCCGCTTGCGCCATGGAAACCGGGGATAAGCACCGGCTCAATGAGCCTCATGGCTCAGATGGAATTAGCTTTTAAAGTTTCGAAAAATGAAAAGCATTTTATCAGTGGACGAATATCACAGGTCATGATTCATTGGCATTTGTTGTTTTCTCTCATTGCTAACTCAGTGATGCTCAATTTATGAAAGCGGTGACTCCATTTGTTAACAATGTAGAATGAAAATGAGGTTGGTACATTTTTTTCCCTTCCAACATGTCACTTTTTTCACAACAAAGTCTGATAAAGATAAGATCTTTAGAGATATAATTATTACATTTTGGGCATGTGTACTGTATATACAACATGAAATGGTAATATTAGTTCTTTCATATGCTTTTACTTTATGAACATAAAGAAGTATACCTCATTAATCAACTGTAGATAACATTTGAGATAATTCCATTAAAATGTATTCTTATCATATACAAATGTATCTCCAATTTAATATTTAGTATGTATGTTGCATGAAATTGCAGGGCGTAGGAAGGGTGACCTCTTAGGTTGGTAAGAGCCCCCAAAATTTTGTGCTTACAAGTGGGAAAATTGCACTGGTTGCTGTTAATTGGGAACCTTTAATTTTTGGCAAATGTTCTTCATTTTTAGAAAGATTTTCATCCATTTTTTAAAGGAAATATTCTTCCATTTGGAATTTTTTTGGAAATACATCTTTATTTTTGAAAAATGTTGCCAAATTTCACCACAATTTCCAATAATTTTACCACAAACTTTTGCTGTTCAATTTTACCATTTTTTCTTCTTCAAATTTAAGTTAATATTTTCCCAAGTGTACCTCTCAACTAGGCAGAAAGCATGTAGCCAGGTAGATGTAGTCCTTCCAGAGGGGCAGATTTTCCCCCTGCCACCCCAACTTCCTACGCCTCTGATGAATTGATGATATAAAACTGCTAATGATCTATTAGAAACTGGCTGGTAATATAAGCATGTTAAATCCAAATTTAGAATTTTGTCATTATTTCTGTATTTTATCTTTAAACTGTACACTTAGTTTGGATTGTGTTGGTGATACACAGCTGTACAAATAAATGCATATGCCTTCTTGGAATTCACCTTTAATAAGTTTTTTTTCTTTTCTGAAGAGCAGGAAATCTCATCATCTAAAAATTGCAGGAACATGTTAAATGATGAGTTTGGTCATAAGTCATATCCATAGGCGGAATTAGGGGGTACAAGGTTGACATTTGGCCCCAACTTTTTTCCATATTTATATCTTTTGTATGGTGAATTTTGTATCTTAAGTGTGACTTTATGACTTTGCTCTCTATCCGTTTATACAGGCAAATTTTAATTAGGGACATTTTCCCCCTCCCTACCCCTCCCCCACACCCCCTTTCGGTGGAAAAATCCCATCCATGGTCCCATCCATCCCATGTTTTAAAACCTTCATGCCATGAAGGAGACATCACTTACCAGAGGGGGATATCCCTTACCAAGGGTGCAAAGTCATTCCTTTCTGTACAGCCTTTGGTTGATAAACAGCTTTTAGCGAAGTAAATGAAATTTGTTAACAACATATTATAAACAATAATAGTATTAAAAAGGAGGAAGCCTGAGAGAATGAAAGCTTGCACAAGTCACGTAGGCCACCTTTACCACTGTAAAGGAAATAAAAACTGAAAATGAACACAAAAACCTTTTCCATGGAAGAAGATTTTTGGGCATACTCTCTTAGCAATTCCCTGTTTCTTTCTGTTCTATTTCATTGAATGAAAAATGATATATTTGATTGACAACTAAACCCCCTTTTAAGATGAGATGCCTTTGTCTTTTTTAATTAATGTTAACAAATTATATTTTGTGTTGGTATTTTGTATGGCATGGTGATGTATGAAATTTGATTTATTTAACATAAATGATGTTTAAAAAGTTTCCTTTCAGTCCAAGTAAAAATAGGTATAACCCACATTCATGTTAATGCATATCGACCCTTAATTTATAATTCATCATGTAATTTCACTTATTCACCATTATATGGACCTATACTAAAAGGATATTAACATTAAGCATACAGTAGTTTGTTCAATTGTTTTTTTTGTTTTGTTCCTCGTCGGTAACAAAGTATATATTGGGAAACATTACCACACCATCTATATATTTTTTTTTTGTCTTCTTTTCCTGATCATTTGAATAATTATAATTCCTTAGTGCTACAGACCTTGTCTTGGATTCTTGTAGTTCATTATGGGACATTTTGATTTCAAATGACCGAGAAAGAAAGGTTTTAAAAGAAGAATATAACGAGTTGAATAATGTGGATAGTAACAGGTTTTTTTTTAAACATACCCTTCCACATTATCCGGTTTAACACAAACTAATTGTTTGAATAGACACATGTCATATTTAATGTTCAAAAATCAGGGCCTGACACATGTTTCATATTGGGAGGAGGGAGGGAAGGAGGGGGGGGGGCAAGACTGATGTAATTATATTTCAAAATAATTAACAAATAAGGCCTATACGAAAACCATTGCTTTGAAAAGTTTTGAGGGGGAGGGGGGGGGGGGCCGATATAAATGATTATTTTTTCAAAGTAGGTATCAGAAAGAAGTAAAACATTAAAAATATAATGGGATTCTATTCTAAGTCCAATTTACAATGTGTTTGGCACTACCATTAGAGAAAAAGGTGAACAAAATGTGTATTGTCAAGTTCCAGTTGTTTGCATTGTAATATAATATGACTGTAAGACAAACTGCGAATATCAAACTCCTGGATTTATGCATTTTTGAATGCGTCAAAACATATTCATTATATTCTTTGTGACTGCTTAGAACCTTATAGAACTGAAGGACTGGGCAGGAAGTTAATTATATATGAAGTAATGGGGACACTATCAGGAGTGAAATTGTATTCGCTTTTCGAGTGCCAAAACACTTTCGCCAAAACAAAATTGCATCATTGCAAAAATGTATTTGCAAGTGTATGAAGCTTCATTTGGACCTTGCCTAATGTAGGGCATCTTTATTCTACAATCTACGGCCATGACCAGCCCTTTAAAAGGGCTATGCCTGTTTGTGATGAAGAGTAAAAAATAAAAAAGGAGTTCGAACAATTAAAGTGTTACAACGTTCTCACTTATTTCCTCTGAATTTTCTTCAAAAGAAAATTTTCTCCCCTCAGAAGCTTTTTGTACTTTACGTGTTTGAACTTCCCTTACAAATAAAGATAACAGATACTGTGTTTGTTTCATTTGCCCTTTCTATTCATTCTTGTTTATTCTGTCAAAACTTATTCAAAGAATTTGAAGTGAGATATTTGTATTTGAGCTTCATTAGTTTTGTAAATGTTAGTAAGAGTGCTTGTTTTATTGCCTGATCTATCCCTTTGTAAACTGAAAGAAACTTAATGGCGCTTTATCTTAAAAAATGAAAGGTCATGTGTTGTTTTATGTTAAGCCTAACATTACAAAACAGTAGGAAGAACTTTACAGGCAGGGGCAATGTGATTTTTTTCCCCTTAACACATATCATTTACTTGTTGCTTTGAAGATCACAGATACATGTATTCAGTTGGTTGGTGCCACGTCACTTCTAGGAGATTTGCTGGAGTGAAAACAAAGCTTTGCGTGATATATGTGGGCAAATTTGTATGTGCTTACTGTGTGCCGTACATATGGAATGTAAACAAACACAGCTGATCGCTTTGTTTTCACTCCAGTGCGCACAGTTACTATGCAGTCTGATGACCTCAGGTCACAAAGTTCCTCGATATACAACCAATTGAATAACTAAATTGCATATCTAAATTGCATACCTACATTACATACATAAATTGCATACCTACATTGCATACTTACATTGCATACCTAAATTACATACCTACATTGCATACCTACATTGCTATTCCTAATTTGCATACTTAAATTGCAAAAATCATCAAAATAACAGTACTTGTCAGCATTACGTTACTGGTAAAGAAACTGCTATATCATCACAATCTTTAGTTTTTATAATCAACAAATTCTTATTTAATATATTTGGAAAATACATGTCATATATCATGAAAACGAATGAAACATAAAATTTTAAGACCGTTCAATTTAAAAACTTATACACTCAGAATTCAAATATCTGAAGAAAATTCAGCTAATAAGAATTCTTAAAATGTTTATCGTTACGAAAGATTTAGTTGTTGATATATTTTTTTATTTCATTTTGTTAATAGAGATGCAATGTTGGGTATATGAACTATTTCTAAGTTTCTAACCCCATATTTCCATTGTAATTGGTCTATTTCACCTCAGGTATTGTAGTATCAATTTTGTCACATTTTAGGTTAAACATTTGTTGCATATTATTGACCTTTAAATGAAACTGAAACTAAACAATGGGTTGTGCAACTAAGCAGCTGACAAGTCAATGTTAGTACCTAACAAGTTTTGTATAATCTTAAAGTGATTAGATATTAATGTTAAACAGCGTAGCAGGAAGATGTTGATATTCTTACTGAACGTTCATTCTGTTTCTAACAAATTTATGATATTCATATCAAACATGAAATACAATACTCAAAAAGTAAAAACAACACGTTAAAAGTGCTAAGCAAGGTACAAATTTGTTAATAAAAATGCTTTTTAAATTCTTAACGTCAGCTAATCAAAAATGAGAAGGTAAAAAAAAATTGTTGGAAAATTGGAATAAGTGCTTTAGCTGCAGACTGAGAGGAAGCTCTTGCAGCAACATATCTTACATTATGAAATCATGTTTTGAGATAGTTGAGGAAGTTGAAAATATTATCTAAAAAGATTTTGGGAACTCTAGTACTTTTCATATTCTGTTTACATTTTTAAAACAAAGATTCTGTAGTTTTGCTGGATAATCTAAGCAGTATTATGATTTTCATATTTCTGTATTCATATATATGTTATTTAAACTTTCCCAGTGGCTAGTTTTAGATTTGTATGGGACTCATCCCCTTAAATGATTTCTCTTTCTAATAATTTCCAAATTGCTTTTCTTCCAGAGACCTTATACCCATCATCTCAGCTCTGCAACACAACAGCTGGTTTACAAAGCTTGCGGTTAAAGACATCAAGTTGGTAAGCCTCCTAGATCCATTTAACCTTTACTCAACCAGGGCTTTGAAAAAAGTGTGCCCAATTTTCGTAACTTTTTTTTCATATGCATTTTTGACAACTTTTATTACATTTTCTTTAGTTATATGTTTGGTTGGAATAGAGGCTAAGATACTTATCTTTTTGAGTAATGAAGGCCAATTTAGGAAATATTGGACAAAAATCTGCAAATCGAGCAATTTTTAGCTAAATTTGGTTAACAAATGGTTGATTTTTGCAGAAGTATAACTTCTTGTCAATATTGAAAACAGAGATTTGTGTTACGTATTTAGATTCTTTATGAAATTTCCTTTCCATTGATACTAATCTATAATCTTTAGAAAGAAAGGAAAGATTAAAAAACTTAAAATATGATGATAGTCAAAAGACCCCTGAAAACTGCAGCAAAAAATAATTACGCAGTGGTCACGGTGAGACTTGAACCTGGAGCGCTCACGTGCTAGCCGCGTACACCACGTAGTTGTTCAAATTGGAGAGGTGAAATATAATTCTCATGAGAAAGGTTCTAAATAGAGGGGGTATGCCTTTTTTTTTTATATATATCAAATGAAAGGAAATTTCAAGCACTTTTGAACGGCGCTTCAACGAAGCATGTGCGATGTACAGTTTGGGCACACAATTTTTTGAAGAAAAAAAACGGGTCAAAAATGGCAGAAATTCATGAAATTTTGAAGAAATTTCTTTAGAACAAAAGATTGCAGGTAGGGGTTATAAAACTTAGACCAGAAACCAATACTATCATGTCTTAGGACTGTGTGATTGATTTTGAAGCAAAAATGTGATCTTGAAGATATTGTAAGATTTAAAAGGAAAAAAAGAAACATTTTTTGTATAAAAAAAATTAGCAATTTTTTAGTTTTACCCTTTTTCCTTTTTCAATATAGGATTTCTCAAAATTCTGTAATATGTCCCCTAAAAAACAGTTACATTTTGTGAAGAATATATCTGAGTACTTTAAAATAACACCAAGATTACCCCTATAGGACTGGTAAAGTCCTGATTTTATTTTTAGAAAAAGGTGATTTGAAAACGGTGATACTATCGCTGCGTGGTAGAGTAAAGGTTAAGCTGTGTAACCATGTAGTCATCTGTTAGAATATCAGGTAATATTTATATAATAACACAGAAAGACCAAAAACGTATGGATTGGAAAGTTTGTATTGGTTAGAAGCGAGGGAGTGTTTTTGTATTTGTTCTTTGGTACTGAGATGTCAATGACATCATCTTTTTCAAAAAATACTTGGCGAAGTAAATTTCAAAACTTGCTGAATTTATACCCGATGTGATCGAAAGTATTTTGTAAAAATATGAGGAAAAAAAGACACTTAATTGAAAGGTTCTAGTGGTTACTCCGAAATAAGGAAGTAAATTTTTTTTTATTTCATTTGTCAGGGCAATGATAATATCGTAATCACCCTTCAGGGAAAATTGAATGGTGATAGCTTAAAAACAATCATGTGATTTTGTATGATCAAAATAAAATCTAAAGAAAAATTCTTATATTTGATTATATGAGTTCGTTGTTTTTTTAAAAATCGATAAGCCTGAAATGTTTTGTGATAAGTTTATTTTAAATACCAGAAAATCTGTATCTAATATTCAACATGAATATATCTATTTAGAATGATGTTGCCAGCCAGAAATTGCTGTTTGAAGTTCTCTAATTCAACATATGTTACTTTGCAATTAATATTAACATGTTCTAGACTGTGAGATAGATGACTAAAAAATCATGCTTTCAGCTTTGCCTGCCAAGATGTGGCAAGCCATGAATATTTTCTGTGGGGTTCGAAACAGGATTTTTTTTAGCAAGATCAAGTGGAGATTTGATTACTTTGTTTTTCCTGGATAATATACGTTTAAAGTCTCATATAAAAGACAGGTTGACCAATCAGGAAGTTGGCCTCAGACTATGAATATTTATCCCCATTTTTACTTAGAAAGTGAATGAAGATGTAGGTGTACATGTGTCTCAACCAACAGAGGTAACTGTCACCATGACAACATGGATTAAATCCTCTTCTGTGACGGTTACATAACCATTTAATGCCTTCACCATTAAACCCATTTTTCACATTTTCATTCAAAGATATATGTTTATATTGCATCACCGCAAACATGTACCGTAACATTGGGATTTTCACCAACAAGTGTATATCTTGCAAATAAGGAAAGTAAAGTAAGGAAATGAAATGGGTTAACGATTGTAAATAAAGCATCTCATAGTTCTTTGACCTCTTCATATGATAAGATCTCCATTAATTGGGCCACATCAAATTTTGTGTAAAACTTGTTTTACTTTGAGTTGCGATTTGAGCTCGGCTGAAAGGGAGACTGAGAGTTTGAGCTTTGATGCCATCTGGAGTATTGGGTCGCATCTCCGACCAGCTTTGGAAACTTGTAATGAGAAATACTACATAACGTATAACGTTTCTCGAATATGACCGAGTAATCTTTTACATATAGTAGCATACCTGTAAGATCACACTACTGTGAAGAATTTATATTCATGTATGATTACTACAAGTGTATAAAGGTCTGTGCCCTTAAAATCAATTACGCAATATGAGGAGGTTTTACGTTTGTAATATTTTTTTATTTCACAACTTTTTGGTAAAGCCCTTAACCTTTCCACAACTTATCCATGATTATACTGACTGTTAATTTGAAATTGGTATGCCATTCTAAAGGTCACTATTTATGCATAACAAGTAATTAAACCTTAAAAGTAACATTCTAACTTCCTCATTGTGAACATAAAGCTGAATCAATCTGAGCCATGAGGCTCATTGAGCCGGTGCTTTTTCCCGGTTTCCATGGCGCAAGCAGATGAGAGTACATGACTCCCCCTGGACGGGACGCCAGTCCATCGCAGATTAACTTCCTAGCAGTGCTGGTATTCATTTTTACAGCTGAGTGGACTGAAGCAAGTAAAGTGTCTTTCTCAAGGACACAATTCAGCGCTCACAACGGGAATCGAACTCGGTACCCTCGAATACGAGCATGACTCCTTAACCACTGAGCCACAGCACCTCATCGTGAACATATGATCCCTTATTCCTGGTGATATCGATATCATTCTGCTACCGAATGAACCAAATATAGGGGTTGCTTGTTAATTGACATGTGATGTTATGCAGTAATTGACGGTGAACTACCTTTTGGGCTTAGCAAGTCCCATGAAGATACCATATGTTGTGGTTTGTCACTGGACATGTTCTAGAATGATATCCAGATTTCAAATTCTTTTCTGAGACTGAGCTAATCAATCAATCAATCCACTTTGTACCTGTCTCAATGTTGGAGTTAAAGAGGATCATCCTGGTACTTCAACGTTTCAAGCAACATTGAACTGGAGTAGAAGTTGAAAAATGCCACAACAATTTTGTCCAAGATTGTAGTACCAATATTTTATAAGCTAAATTTGAATAACTGATCACTGTTTTTTGTATATTTATGAACATTATTTCTTGACCATTCAGAAGCTTAACAGAGTGGAAGGTGAACTACAAAAGGTGATCCATCTTGCACAGGTAAAATATGACATTTGACCTCATGGATGACCTGGTGACCTCATGGTAGACCTGGTGGTCATCATTCTAACATGATCTCTGACTCATTTCTATTCTATCGTGGGTTTGATTTTTTTTTTTCTCTTGGGAATTAAAGGATATTCCTGATTTTTCATGTGGATTTATATGAAAGAGGACATTCAACCTCTCTGAGTTAGTTGACTGACAGCTTTTTCAACCAATCATCGCACGAATGTCCCTAGCAACAAAAGCGTAACTAAGTGGGGTAAAAATTGTATGCGAAACTGATACAGTGCAGCTAACTAGCGGCGTGCACTTATGAAGTCAATGCAATATACTGCACAAAGTACATTTCTGCACACACAAACCGAGTGACGATAAGATGGTGAACACAAATCACGCCTACGGGCCCGCTTCAGGCTTTGTAAATCCGATTCCCGTTACCCAGAATGTTAGGCAAACAGAATTTTATTTATTCCTTTTGCTAAAAACTCTAAAGATCCGGAGAAGAGCCATAAATGGGTCAAAGTGTAAGGCAGGCCACATGAACATCTAAATGTCAATGCATTGGTCTTGCATGATTGCAGGAATTGAGGTTTGTTTGCCCCACCTAGTTACCATGTTGCAATGGTAGGTTTGGCCTATTTCCATACTCAGAGAGGTTAGGTTAATGTGATACATTTAAGGGTGAATCACGTTGTATAGATACCAACAATGTGTTAAAAAGTGACTGGTGTAGTAAGTCTAATACAACAGTCTTCTTCTTATCATGTCCACACACATGCTAGATGTTGTGTTTCAGCCAAAGCTGAGCACAATCCTATGCACTATTGTTGAATTCTGCTGGATCTTTAGCTTCGCATTCCTGCTCCAGAAGGGCACATCTTAGTAGGTGGTCCATGGTTTGTGGTTCAGTACCACACTCACAGATCACATCTTCACTGTCCATCTATCTGTTCCTCTACCTAACACTTAAGTTTCTTTTTGTAGAATTACATACAAATTGTCTTGATCTCCAAGTATGACATCCCACTGTATACTGCACTGGTCATTTTCCAACACATTGGTGGAAACTTTGAAACATAACAACTTCTAAACACAATAAGATATGAACCTGATTTTTTCACCAATTTGTTTCTTTCATAGTCCTCTATCATATAATTCACATGAAAACTCCCAGAAATATTCCTCAAGGGACTTCTAGTTGTGTGGTTCTGTAATGTCCTTTGGTGGTAGGCATGAATTTTGTTTTGGGGTCTTGCATTATGTTCCCTCTCTAAATTGCATGATTTAATGTTTTTATTCTTTCACATAATAATGGTCTTTTGATGTAGATCATGCTCAATTACCTTCTAAGAGCATTAGATCATGAGCACTTCAAAAGTAAAAATTGGTGAAGAAAGCATTCAAAAATCTTTTTCAAGAGACTTTTAAGTTTAAAGTTCAGTATAATTTGTGTAGAAACGACTGAAATTAGACTAGTTGTGGTGTCATAAGCCTCACGATTCCTCAAAGTCTTTATGTATTTTATTATATTTTGTCCTGCGATTGTGTGGCTTGAAAACCATGGGATATGTCAAAAAAGTAGCATGGCTTGAAAACCATGGGATATGTCAAAAAAGTAGCATTGCTTGAAAACCATGGAATATGTCAAAAAAGTAGCAAAACTGAATCTAGGAAGGATATTATTTATAACATACTTCCTGAAAGAAGTTCGAGAAAAAATAATTTGTTAGACTTAAAAGTATAACAGTTTCGTATGATTGAAAGAGTTTCAGTTGGTTGTAGGAGTTATTAAGTCCAGCATATGTCTGTGATTTAGTTTGCAAACATTGTTTTGCTGAACACAGCAAAATAAGTGTAGATTAAAAAGACAGATATACTTCCTTATAGAATTCAACACCTAACGTGTGAAGTAGAAATCTCTTTTATGTTTAGTTGTGACACCCTTTATTCTAAATTTGAAAACAACAGATATGTAGATACTTGCATGATTAAGCCCTTTCATTTTTGTGACAATGCTTTCTAAACTACATTCTTTTGACTGAGCAAGATTGAACATCTGTAAGAAGAAAATGATGTCTTGTTTCCTGAATAAGAATTGAAAGTATGACTAATGCTCATGCAATTTTTAAATGACTTTGAAACTTCTTTGGAATTTCTTAAAGGCTGATGGTAAATGCTAAAAATGGAGATTTGTTAAATATATCTTTTTCCTGTAATTTTTGTCAGCAAGTGATTGTAGTTGCTTTTCTTTTGATTGTTTTTTAGAAAGAATATTTAATTCATGAGTAGATAGATCTTTTCTTATTAGTTTTGTGAACTTTGTTACATGCAAAATTTGTGCTGCCCTGAGTTGATGGCAGTCTGTAACTTTTGTTATTTGAATAAAGATATTGTAGTACATGTATGTGCCTTCCTCTGGCCATTCAATCAAGGAGGGGAAGCAAATGGAGGAAGGTAGGGGATAAAGACTCGGGCATTGACTGCGTATTCTAGGAGATGGTAATGGGAAGGATATTAACATCATTTGTTCGCTCTTCACTTTTTTATATACTGTTAACTATTTATATACTTTAGCTACTAGCATATGTTTACACCCCACTTAGGTAATTTAACCCATTTCATTTGGAAATAATCTTTTTGGAATTATACAATATGACCAAGGTCATGGTTTAATATAGCATTCGTTACATTAGTATACTTGGAATCAAAAGGCATAAACACAGTATTTTAAGAAATCTTCTTCGCTTCTTTTTTTTTATATAATTTTTGACCAATATTCATACTTACTGGATGTTTATGACAATTATTTTCAAGATTGATTGACTTTTACTATTCTATTTATATTCAGTTTGAATTTATAAACTTCCAAAAGTATCCATTTTCACTTTAACTCTTTGGTTTTTAACTATCACTGGGCACGATGAAGGTGGTGAAGGAACATTGGAGAATATCAACAAAAGAAAAACATCATTCGTGCAGTGTTGTGGATACGGAAAGCCTGCACAAACTGAGATATCTCTGGTTCAGCCATTAAGATTAGTAGCAGGGTGTCTTAATGAGATTTTCATCCATTATGGATTATAATGGTTGAAAAGAGTTACAGATTTGAGAGTTATATATCTGTCATGGGACCATGGAGTTGCTCTGAGGTAGCTCACTCTTGTATGGCTTTTAAACATACTCTATTAGATGCTTTTAAGTTTAATCATGACATTTTAATTGTATAAGACACATACTGAAAGCTATTACAAGTTTGTGTTGGACATAAAGTCACATACAGAATATTTAGATAAATCACTTAAGTTTCAATTTGTTGATAAGTGTCAGGTGTGTTGTTTTATAACTTTCTCTCTGTTAAAGAAATAGTCCCATGAATTTTTTTATTTTTATATATGATAGAGAAAATTTGTAGAAACAAAAGTGGTGAAAAAACCATGTTAATATCTTATTCTGTTTAAATGTTATAACAATTAAAAGAGTGAAAAAATGCTCTTAAAAACACCTCATACAGTATATGTCCTTCAGCTTGGTGATGTCATCAAGGCAATTCCAGCACAGTTATGTATTTCTTATAAATTTAGTCACACTTTTTTTTACATTTTTGAACAGCATTTTTTATTCATTATAGAGATAAGGTGGAATATATAATTTACAAGAAAATATTTTGTTTTTTTCTTGGTGTACATCACATTGACAAAGATAAAATAATCCCAAACATTTTCAAAGAAATACAAAAGACATTTTGTTGAAATTGTATCTATGACATCACAAATGTTGCCAATCAGTCACTTTTGTCCAAATTCAAAATTACTTTAATATTTTGTAACTTCTAAATGGAATAAGATATTAACATAGTTTTTTTTACCACTTTGTTTCTAAAATTTTGCTCTATCATATGAAAAAATGGAAATCCATGGAAATATTCCTTTAAAAGAATTTTTCTAAAAAGAAAATATTTATGTTTTCTTGGTAGTTTGTACCCAATTTCAAAGGTTACTGGTGATAAGGAACTATTTGGTGTCATTTAGGGGAAAAATATTGCATTTGTTATATTTGTTCTGCAATCCAGGTATAATAGTTGTGCCGTATTAATCATTTATTGACATATTGTATAAGGAAGTTACCATTATCTCCCTACACTTTCTTCTCAATTTGAGGATTAGATATGCAACTATATGCAAACATTAGTCAATTGAGGATATTATTTTGTATGTTGAATTTTCTTTGCAATGCAGCCCCAGAGGTTTTAAATGTCCTGCTGAGTACCATTTAAAGTATTAGTTCACTGGTCAAGCATGTTCATCTTATATGAAAGAGGACTTCAAAAGAAATAAAATGGTAAAGAAAGCATTCAAAAATCTTATTCTGTTGAAGAAATATTTAAGTTTGAAAGTTTTAAGTTTAAATTTTTGTAGAAACGACTGAAATCAGATTAGTTGTGATGTCATAGCCTCAGATTCCTCACAGTCTTTATGTATTCTATTATCTTTTGTCCTGCGATTTGTGGCTTAAAGGCCATGGGATATGTCAAAAAAGTAGTGGAACTGAATCTAGGAAGGGTATTCATAATATACCACCTGAAGAAAGTTTGAGGGAAAATGATTTGAATAGTGAAAAAATTAAATAAAGTTTCTTAAAAATACATAAAGACTTTTAGCAATTTGAGGCTGTGACATCAACTAGTCTGATTTCAGTTGTTTCTACATAAATAATACTAAACTTTAAACTTGAATATCTCCTTAACGAATAAGATTTTTGAATGCTTTCTTCACCATTTTGTTTCTTTTGAAGTCCTCTTCCATATAAGATGGACCTGCTTGACCCCTGAACTAATCCTTTAATATGTTGTTTGTGGGGAATTCATATAAATAAATATTTGCATTACAAGAACTATTTTGAATGCCCCAGGTAGCGAATTTTAAATCTACAATATGTGTAACAAAGTTCATTAAATATAACAGTCAACAGTATTTGCGATTTGTATACAAATTATTCACTGAACAGTTTGGATACATGTTAATTGATAATACACACAATTATCTTTCTTTGTAAACACAATTTGTGTGATGGTGATAATTACTTGGTGTGCCCACATTACATGGTTGTTGAGTCCATTTCCTTTTCAAATTTCCTATTTATAGCCTGAAAGTAGTGTCTCTGCAATTAATTATTCAGTGTTTGTAGGGTTCTTTAAGGACATGTTGTGTTTTTCATTTTTTTTAAAGTAAGACAATATGTAAGGAAGGTCTAAAAGAATTCTTAAAACGAGTTATAAATCACATAATGAGGATAATTAATGATGTCCCTAAATGATTGTCTTAAACAGTTGCAGTAGGAAATATGTAATAATCGGAACTAGGACAATAACCGAGCTACGACATTTTAGAAGATGATAGTGACTACATATTTGTTACTTTCTTCTCCGTTTCTTTGTCATTCGTGTTTATTACAAGAAGTATCTACAGTCTACAAGTATGCCAAATGTATCTTTCTGGGTGGAGGAGGGAAGGGGGAGCATTTTCCCTCTGATACTTGTGAAAGTTAGTGAAATTTCAAGAGATCTTTTTCAAATAAGAGAATTTTAAAGTTTCTTTATTTTTGCAAGTAATTGTGAGGAAAAGTGAACGAAATCTTTGTGCCAAGTGTCTCAAATCAATTGATGTTAGAATTTTTACTTGGTAAAATTCAAAAGTTTTGTATATTTTTTGTTTTTAAAATGTTAGCATTGTATTAAAAATCTCTGTTGTTCATAACAGACTTATATGCACTTTATTGTAGTGATAATGCTGAACATGTGAGTCCATCATGAAGTTAGCCTGCTTGTGGCACCAGTGACAGATTCAGAATTTTATTCATGGGGGAGGCACCAGTTAACCTCTTACAATTTTTTAGTGTAATTTACACACAAAAGTTAGCTATGGGGCACAGAATCAAAATTGTTAGGGTTGGGGTAATAGGTATATGTCAAAAATCACCCCCCTTCTCACATTTTAGATTATGATGCTCTTACTTTTGTCTGTATTTTTTCATTTCTTGTTAATGGAGGAGGCACATGCCCGTGTACCTCTCCCTTAACTCCGCCACTGTGTGGCACATGTACCCACTTTTACGTGTCTGTTGTTTTTATTTTTCTATCTCAGAATCAGAGAGGTTCTAGCGTTTCATCCTGGAAAGCTGCTGTGGTATATAAAGCTGATTTATTTTCCTTTTTTTCTGTAGCTTCTTTTTCATCTTTATTAGGGAAAACAAAACTATCTGCAAATCATCCATTATTTATCTGTCCATTTCCTATCAATACCAGACAAAGAACATCTAAAAATGTGTTTATGCTCCTAAGAGTGTCAGGACTGAAAAGGTCATTTTAGATGTAGGAAATACTGAAAAATTAGCATTGCATAGCCTAGTGTACATTTGCAATACATACATTAGAATACTAGTGCATGAAAGGGTTATAAACTTTTTCTGGGTTCATGGGTATATGAATGTGTATAACATAGCTGAAGGAAGCACATCAGTAAACTGAAAAGACTACAAGCTTCATTCACACTTGAGCTCTCATTGCGTACATCAATGGCTGACTGCCATGTACACTACTTACATACTGATGTTTTAGTTTACATTGTGATGTATATCACCAATTTCATTCATTAAATATGGGTACAACATACATCTCTGGCTTCTCCATTAAAAAGTTTCAGGACTGAAAAGGTCATTTATATGTAGGAAATAATGAAAAAGCATTACTTCAGCATATCAAAGCTACACCATTGCACCACAATGCATTTGTCAATGTAATGTATCAAATTTTCACAGTTAATTATAATCAACATACATAGAATATCATCACATGTACTGCATCATGTAATGTATTGTAAATCCTCAGTACATTACATCATCACACAACTTTGCATCAAGACACTACATTTTGTTATCAATGTACCACAGTACATTTTGTAATCACAGACCAACACAGTATCCAAGTGCATTTTATATTCATGTTATGTGTAATTACAGTGCATTTTACAATTACAATTCACATTTTAAAAGCAATGTACAGTTACTGAATAGTTCATCATTTATTTCGTACAGTTTGTTTTTTCTTCAGAAAGTGCCTTACAAAATGCCCTTGCCCCCACAGTGAAACCACCACAACCCACCACGCCACTACTTGTCAATGCAAGTAATTTAATTCATTTTGAGCAGTGATGCAAGCCATGGATAGTGCAACATGCAAAAAATTCACGATTTATGTGCATAGTATAAGGAACCTCTGTAGTCATGCTAGCGTGTGTATGTATGTTTGTGTGTATGTATGTATGTATATATGTATGTATGTATGTATGTATGTATGCGTGTATGTATGCATGTGTGTCTGTGACAGAAGCTTGTAAACATGATATCTTAAGAACCGTGTGGTGGATTTATGTCATACTTGGTGTATGGATGTGTTGTGGTCTGTAGATGATCCCTATTTGTGATGCTGATGTGAATAATAATTAGTAGGTGGGGCTAAATGTAAAATTCTGTTAACAAGCTTGTAAATGATAGCTTAAGAACTGAGGTGGATTTATGTCATACTTGGTATATGTATGTGTTGTGTTCTGTAGATAGTCCATATTGTTTTTGGTGCTGATGTTGTGAATATTAATTAGTAACATAAACTAACAAGATTATGGGCTAAGAAGGGTTAGTCACCCCATAAAAAGCCCAAACTAACACCACCATCAACAACACACAAAAATCAAAGATGCCCAGAGTTAGTAAAAAACTTATCAATGTTGACCTTGAAATTGTGAACAGAATTGGAGCTAACTACCCACTCCAGAAAACCATTGATCCACTCAGGCAAACCATTCATTAACAACTCTTTGCGAAAAGCTAAAATGCCAATATTTATCCGTGAGAACTATTTGGTCAACTTTAAACTGTTACCATGTGTCACATGAGGATTAGCTGAAACTTGCAAGAAATAACAGGAAGTCAAAGCATCACTATTCGTGTAGTAATCAAAAGCTAAATTTTTCTGACCAAAATGAATAATTTTGCATTTATCAACATTGAATGACATCTGCCATGTTTGGGACCAAGAAACTAACCTATCCAGATCAGTTTCAAAAGTGAAGAATCCTTAGCATCATCAACAATCCTGTACAGCTTAATGTCATCAACAAATTTACAAATCCTGGAGTCAAGGGAAACATCAATATCATTAATAAAGATTAAAAAAGGAAGCGGGCCCAATACAGAACCCTGAGGAACACCACTTGTAACCTTCTTCCATGGAGATACTTCACCATTAACAACAACTCTTTGTGACCTGACAACTAACCAAGAATATATCCAACTGGCAACTTTCCCTCCTCACCAAGTGCTCTTGTTTTTATCATGAGCCTGCCTAATGGAACCTTATTAAATGCTGTTTGGAAATCTAAATAGATAACATCCACATTATGACCAGAATCAACTTGTTTAGTAACATCATCAAGAAACTCTAATCGATTAGAAACACAAGACCTTTTAGGTAAGAACCCATGCTGGGACATTTTAACAAATCATTGACCAGTAAATGATCTAGTACAACATCCTTAACAATGGACTTCATGACCTTGCACACAACACTAGTAAGACTAACTGGCCTATAGTTACAAGGCAAACTGCGGTCACCCTTTTTAAAAATAGGAGTGACATTAGCAATTTTCCAATCACTAGGAACAACACCAACATCAAAGCACTTTGAAAAGATAATACTCAGGGGAACAGAGAGAACATCAGAACACTCACGTAAGACAGCAGGATGTATACCATCTGGACCGGGTGCTTTTTTTTAAATTTAAACCCTTTAACTTCTTAGACACAACATTAACTGATAGATCATCATTCTTAATGGATACTGAAGAGTGCACACTAAGATAATCCACAACATCATCAGCAGGGGACTCCTTAGTAAAAACAGACACAAAGTAGTCTTTCGTAACCTTAGCCTTATCCTTACCACTATTGATAGTAACACCATCATTACCCTGAAGGGGACCAACAACCTCCTTGGTTTTTTGCTTTGAATGAACATACGAATGAAACGACTTAGGATTAATCTTAACCTCTTTGGACAAACATTTTTCAAAAAACACTTTAGTATCTCTTAATAAACCCTTTGTGAACTTTTCATGATTCTTATACCTAGCAAGCTCCGCAGGACACCACTACATTTATAACAACGCCACAACTTCTTCTTTTTCCGAACAGCCCGTAAAACCTCCCGAGACAACTACACTGGCCGATTACACCTACTGACATTTTTAATGGGACAAACCTTTTTACACCCTCCAAAACTATAGTTCGGAAAACATCCCATGCTTTAGAAAGATTTAATTCACAGAGAAAAGAAGTCCAATTAAATGACAAGTTATCCTGAAGTGCAGCAAAGTCAGCATTCTTAAAATCTAAAACCAGTTTATTAGCTGGAGAAAGCAATGTAAAACAATACAGATCAAAACTAATAAGGTCATGATTACTACACCTTACCTTACCGCTACTTAGCACATTTCTAACCAGACAATTTCTACCACGCGTGGGAAACAACAAATGCTGGGTGAAAAAGCAGTCAGATACAGCTTCCAGAAAATCTTTACCATGTGGATCATTAGTACAAAGATTCCAATCAATGTCTGGAAAGTTAAAGTCCCCAAAACAATAACCCTCCTAGAAGCAACTTTCCTGAAGCAGTCAAGCAATTTCTGATTGTTCTCAGGACTAGAATTTGGTGATCTATACACAGCACCAACAACCACTGAAATATCAACACCGCCATCAACAATAAGCTCATACCATAGGCAATTTGAAAACCCCCCAAAAAACTGAGCAGTCCTATCTATACAATTAAAACTATCTTTCACAAACAATAAAACACCACCTCCTCTACCATTGAGAGTATCTAATCTGTCTTGCATAGAAACTGAGTAGCCTGGAATATGTATCTCTGAATCACTAATTTTGCTATAAATCCAACTCTCAGTAATACCAATTATATCAGGTCTACTAATTGAAACTTCAGCCAGAAGCTTATCACGCTTATTCAAATTGCTATGAACATTTAAAAACATAACCTTAATTCTACCGCTAGAAAAACAATCCCTATCCCAGAAACATGCCTGACAGGTCAGCAGGTGGGTTTAAACTCCCACCCCACATGACTAGTTTAAAGGACTCAGATCCTTAATTGCCCTATTGACACCCCTAGCAAGAACACAAGCACCTTTCCTAGTTAAATGCAAACCATCTCTCATGAACCAATCAACCTGAGATTCAAACCTATGCCAGAAATTTACAAAACCAAACTCAAACAGACGACAAATACTCTCTAACCAACTATTGTTCAACAGCATCATATCTATCATGTAGGAACTACCCCTATGCGGCAACAGACCAACAACTAGAACCCTACAACCTGTGTCCTTCAACTTGAATAACAAATCTATGAAACTACGCTCAACTGAATCAATATTTTTCCTTGAAATATAATTTGTACCAATTTAAACTACGATGGTATCTTCACCCTTACATAAAGTTTCAACATGAAAACTAACATCATTAACCCTAGCCCCAGGAAGACACACCCTAATCCTTCTACTACGATCTACTCCACAAAACTCTGTGTCAACATATTTTACAAGTGAAACCCCTATCCATAACACCTTATCCCTAACAGAATCCACAGGCAACGTACCAGATGAATCAACAACCTCACGACCAATGGTATCTGTACAATTATCAACTACAGACAAGCCTACATCAGGCCTGTCAACAGAATCTGATCCAAGGCTATCTCCCTGAACAGAACTATACGTTGCAGTATGATAAATAAACTAAACGTGTAAGAACACACTATTTAAAGATATTATACAATCAAAAAATTGTTTCTACAGTATATATCCAAAGTTAGCATCGGAATCACGTGGGATTTCTTCCTCTGGTTATTACAGGTCTGCAATTAATTGGAAAGGGGTGGGGGAGGGGCTGAATCCCCCCCCCCCTCGCTTCTGACGGCACTGACCTGCTGACATGTATTCCTAACAACCCCAGCCTACTCAAATTAAAGCCACTTACAAAAACAGGCTTATACCCACCTTAAAATATATGTTAAGCTACTACATCATTGATGTTCTAGTTTTCTTCAGAAAGTGCCCTACATTTATCACCTCATACAGACTTAATCAAAACAAATACTTATTGGCTGAATACCACACAATACAAATACCATATCCACAACAAGGCTGTCTAGGCTGTCAATGCTATAGGATGAGGCATATTCCTTTGTGTCAGTTAAATATTTGCAGGCAGTTATCATTGAGCTATAATGTATGCCAACTAGCAGCATTCACTTTTTCTTATTCATTTTCAAGTATTTTTTTTTTTAAAGTGAATTTTGGGAAATTTCTGCCATTCTGACCTCTGCCAAAAAAATGTAGACAATTATATGGGATTTTATAGATGTAGAGGTATTTTTCAACTTTTTGTAGAGATTTTAGCTCCTTTTTGCTGTGGATTATTTTTCTCATTTGTGTGAAATAAAATATATTTGAATTGATTTTTATATATATATATATATATATATATATATATATATATATATATATTATATACATATATATATATATATATTACATAATTATATATATATCTATATATATATATATACATGTATATATATAAATATATATATATGTATATATATATCTATATATATATATATATATATATATATATATATATATATATATATATTCATATATATATATATATATATACATAGATATATATAAATATGTAATATATATATATATATATATATATATATATATATATATATTATATAAATCATATATATATATATATATATATATATATATATATTATATATATAAATATATGTATATATATTATATATATATTATATATATATATATATATATATATATATATATATATATATATATATATTTATATATATTATATATATATATATATGTTTATATTATATATATATATATATATATATATATATATATATATATATATATATATATATATATATATATATATATACATATTATATATATATATATTATATTATATATATATACATATTATATATATATTATATATATATATATATATATATATATATATATATAAAATATATATATATATATATATGTATATATATATATATATATAGATATATATATATAGATATATATATAGATATATATATATAGATATATTATATAAGATTTTATATATAGCTGGGTAATAGTGTTATAGCATGCATGTTGGTGATGGGGTTAAGGTTGTAATTACAACTTCACATTTATTTTTCTCACAATATACGTTTGTTCAATCTCTTTAGGGTTTCTACTTGAATGGGTTTTTAGAGCCCCAATTTTTTTTGTAGCTTGGTGAAGCAATGTTTCAGGTCTATAAATGGTCACTTTTACTCCTTTATTTTATTTTTTTTACATTATTTTCTTATTTGCGAGACCGGGGATGGAGTTTTTCTTTTGGTCAAAAAGGTCTCAATAAAATTTGTATTCTTTGAATGAAAGTGGAAGGAGAATATTTGTTCACAATGTTTGTCCATCTGTTTGTGTGTCCATTAAGACGTTTATCTTGAAGTTACCACAGGATTTGTTTGAAAATGTGTGGAGTAAATGTCTTCAGCCAAGATTGTATTATTATTTTGATTTTGATTATCCCCTCACCAACAAAGTTGGTGGATAAAGAATATAACATCTGTACTCTTTGTCCTTCCGTTCATCCTTCCGTCTGTTCCTCCACATCCATTGTCTGTCCGACCTCCTGCATTGTCTGTCCAACCTCCTGCATTGTCTGTCCAACCTCCTGCATTGTTCAAACCACTGTTGAACAATATATTTTAACCCTTTGAGAAGGAATTCCAACTATTTTTATGAAAAGAAATTGATATAAAGGAAAATTTTGCTTGAAAAAACTTGGAACAAATGCATTCCAGACTTGTAAAGCAAATAAAATGTTTGTTTTGGATGAAAAAATAGTTGAATAATAGAGCTGATGACTGAATAGAATTTATAATGAAGTGTCTTGAGAATGAATAGGGAAAAAACAACAAGTCTTCGCTTGAATAGAGTGCAAACATAATAGACTTCTGATAAACTCCAAATTAATCGACAATGTATTTTCATCCTGATTTGATAGGTAGATCAGCTCTATGATTTATAAGAGGGAAAAAACGTTTGGCATGTTTTATTTGGAGTGTCAGATTTAGGGGGTTATGGGGGGGATCTGTGCTGCAATGGAGTAAGTGGAAGTTGTAGTGAAGGTTATATTGAAGGTTGGAATGATTAGTTGGTTAAGAGTATATTTGGTATATGAGGTGAGTCGGGGTGGTAGGTGAAATAGGGATGGAAGTTGGATGGAGTATGTTGGGGAATGGAGGATGGTATGTGAATGGAGGGTGGTAGATTAATGGAGGATGGCAGATTAATGGAGGATGGCAGGTGAAGGGGGATGACAGGTGAATGGCACATATTAAGTTGATAGTTCAAAGTGAAGGGATGGGAGGAAAGAATGTTGGGTGGAAGATGGCATAATGATTGGTACTGTAGATGTAGGAATTGGGATAGAGGTGGGATGGCATGGGAGACAGGATGGAATAAAATATGGGACATGGTGAGATGTGAGACAGGTTAATATGTGGAACAGGGCACCAAGGAATGTGGAATAGGATGTCATGGTATCTAGGACGGAGGATTGGCATGTGGGACAGGGCGGCATGGCATGTGAAACAAGGTGGTGTCATGGCATTTATGACAGACTGGGATGGCATGTGGGATGAGGTGGATTGGCATGGGGACACAGTGGGATGACATGTGGGACAGGGTGGCATGGCATCTTGGACAGGATAGCATGTAATGGAAGGCATCTGGATTGCATGTGGGACGGTCAGATATCATGTGGGATAGCATGAAATGGCCTGTGAGACAGGGTGGGATGGCACTTGGTACAAAGAGGAATGGCATGTGGGACAGGATGGGATGGCACATGGTACAGCGCATGGTGCAGGGAGGGATGGCATGTGGAACGAGGTGGCAAGTCATATGGTTGGATGTCATCTTGATTGCAGGTATGATGACATATGGGTCATGTGGTGGAATGGCATCTGGATTTTTTTGTATGATTTCATGGTAGGGAGGGAAGTAGCACGGTATGGCATGTGGACCAGAGGGTGGGATGGCAGGTGTGACTGAGGCTGGAAAGCATGTTATTAGCAGCAAGGGATTTGTATCGTTTGCAAGATCATATGCAATGTCTGGTTATTAATTTGATTTGATTTGATTTGATTAAATGGAATCAAATTTGTAAGTTATTAGATAAGATTGAACAGGATGGTCTAGGGAGACTACTTTAGAATGATATGTGCAATGGTTATTATAACAAGATAAATTGTATTTGTTACAAATTATTCCCGAGAACAAATACTAAGGTTTGATGACAATTAGGCTGAAAAGGAAACTATTATGAGAAGGAATTCATGAATACCTGTCCTGATTAATATGAATGAAAATAAAGATATGACATAGGTATATTGTAGAAATGCTCCAGGTGGTGGATGCATGCTCTCTACAGAGTACGGTTAGGTTACAAGGGTGCCGGCGTTTAAGTTGGTTTCTGAAGCAAGGGCATACATAAAGTCAATGCTACCCATGCTGTAGCTAGGCCCTACCATTGATCATGAGTTTTGGGCTTACCTCTTATGGTCTTTGTACACCTAGTGGTAAGTAATACAGGCCTGTAGCCAAGACTTTTTGCGGGGGCACAATTACTTCAGAAACGGGTACTTATCCATATATATACCTTTCTTACTTTTTGTTTGATTTTGCACAAAGGGGCACAGGTCTTTGCAAGTGGGGAATGCGACTGTACACCACGTATGGCTATGAGCCTGTTCTAGCCAATTTGTTTTTGATATTTGTTGAAACTGAATGCTGGCTTTTTATAGCAGCATTTTGTTCATTCAGGTAGAATTATGGAAGAGAAGAAATGCACATTTTTCATATGATCATTGCAACACTTTTTTTTGTAATTTTTCTTGTGTAAATCCATTGCTTCAAAATAAGGAAAACCAGACCATTGTGATGGACCATGTGTCTAAATTTCAGCAGTCTTCACAAATTAGTGAAACTAAACTAATCCTTTTGACACTGAGCCTCATACAAAATGTAAAACCATCTAGTATGTAACAATCATTGCTCACCTCAACAATGAGATCTACAGCTGCTTGAAAGTTTAGAACAGCCTACCATTTCATTTAATGTATTGCCATGGCAACAAAATATCAGCCAATTTTCTTTCCACTTCCTGATTGTTGGTTTTCACATTGTGATTGGCTAAATGAATTAATCCTGTAATTGATATGGAAGCTAGGCCATGATATGTAGAACATTCGAAAGTGAAACAAGGGATATGATTTGGAATAATTGAAGGCAATTGATGTTTGTAATTAGATCTGGAATGAAAAACATGAAACTTCCGTCAAAACAAATTCAACTTGAGTGTTGACTAGTTTATAACAAAATGTGCTAGTTAAAAAAAAAAAAATTGTTAAAAAGACTTTTGTTCAAAATTTTATTTTTGTTTTGATCTGTGGGTCTTTATTCACCAGTATTTTACAACTAGTTTATCAAAGGGCTGTGGACATCTGTAACTGTGGCTGTTGAGAGATGTAAAATACCTGATTTACCCACCTTATTCGGGTTGACATTTTAATTGAATGTTAAAGATATAGATACTATTTTGTGGTGGAGAAATCTTAGAAGGATCTTATGTTATAGATTTCATTCAAAGGAGCAAAGCTATATCTTTGTCTTCCTCAGGAGATATGTGTGCTTGGTGTATGAACAAGTGGTAACATTTTAATTAGGTTGATTGCTTTAACCTGTATGTACATGACGTTGATATCATACCCTTGGAAAATTAACAGTTGACACAGTTGGGTCTTGTCTTTGCATGGGTAGATTTTGCTAGATAGATTGAGTATAGATTTTACTAGATATAGTAGATTCTGCTACATACATCTTCTAGCCATAAAGTAGATTCTACCATGCCTGTAGGAAATTTCTCTCTTTTACACAAATCTTGGGTGTAATATGATTTTAATTGACAGCACTTATGACAATGAGTTTTGTTCTATAAGAAGGTGTGTACATTTCAGCACTTACACATATTTCTATTTAATCTAATCACTTATGATGTAGTGAAGAGAATTAGTTTTTTATGAAATTTAATTTTGTGTTGCGTAATGTAATAAGTATTGCCCTTAACATTCCCTGCAAGTACCATATGTAATTTGATACATCAATATTTTGCAATTAATGAAGAAATTTTATTGAATTTTTTCAAAGTGTGAATTTTACTGAGTGAATTTTTAAGTATTTAGTAGAACAGCTAGTCTAAAGTACAAGACTTATAGTATAGGCCAGGGACCTGAAACACAAGATTGCACCACAAACAAACCAAAAAAAAAAATATATATACAGCACATGAGATTATAAACTATATAAATTATAGTAACTTTGTGAGGAAAATATCCTGGCAAATAAATTACCTTAATATCCTCAAGTTAGTCATTCCAAAGTCTAGCAAAATAAACAAAAGTTGAATTATAAAAGGCATCTGATTTAGCTCACCAGTGTAGAAGTCTTCCAGAACTCTTTCACTACACATACAAAAGCTCTGGAAACCTGAACGTCAAAGATATGAACTTTTAAGTAAAGGCTCACAATTCCAACTGCCCAGACATTGCCTCAATCGATATACATATATATGTTGAGATGTGTTCAGTTTAAAGCTCTTAGTCCTCAATCGATATACATCTATATGATGAGATGTGTTCAGTTTAAAGCTTGTAGATTCCTCAATCGATATACATCTGTATGATGAGATGTGTTCAGTTTAAAGCTCGTAGAGTCCTCAATCGATATACATCTATATAATGAGATGTGTTCAGTTTGAAGCTCGTAGAGTCGATATACATCTATGCGATGAGATGTGTTTAGTTTAAAGCTCCTAGAGTCCTCATTTAAAAAACATTTATATGATGAGATGTGTTTAGTTCAAAGCTCGTAGAGACCTCAATCGATATACATCTATATAATGATATGTATTCAGTTTAAAGCTCGTAGAGTCCTTAATCAATACACATATATATGATGAGATGTGTTCAGTTTAAAGCTCGTAGAGTCCTCAATCGATACACATCTATATGATGAGATGTGTTCAGTTTAAAGCTCCTAGAGTTCTCAATCGATATACATCTATATGATGAGATGTGTTCAGTTTAAAGCTCGTAGAGTCCTCAATCGATATACATCTATATGATAAGATGCGTTCAGTTTAAAGCTCCTAGAGTCCTCAATCGATATACATCTATATGATGAGATGTGTTCAGTTTAAAGCTTGTAGAGTCCTTAATCGATAAACATCTACATGATGAGATATGTTCAGTTTAAAGCTCCTAGAGTCCTCAGTCGATAAACATCTATATGATGAAATGTCTTCATTTTAACATGCCGAAACGTTTCTCTTTAAGCCTACCCGCACCCGGCACCTGAGTTAATCCTGAAAACTCAGGTATGGCAATTACCAACCCGACTTCCTGTTCAGTGTATTGTGTTTCCACTCCAAAAAATGATTGATTATCTGCCATTCCCATGTCCGCCACAGCCAAGTAGCTTAAGGCTATTTGTGTGTATAAGATTACAGAAAGGCAATGCTGCATAACCAGGGCACTTCTGTGATTAAAATCATTCATCCGTGTACAGTTTCTAGTGGGAGAAATTTGTTTACAAACGGTGATAAAAGAAGCTGCTTGAGGTAAAGTGTGCATTAACTGTGAATGATTAACGGACCATTTCTGCAGAGGAAGGATATTGCATCATGAAAGCTCCTAGAGTTCTCAATCGATATACATCTGTATGATGAGATGTTTTCAGTTTAAAGCTCGTAGAGTCCTCAATCGATATACATCTATATGATGAGATGTGTTCAGTTTAAAGCTTCTAGAGTCCTCAATCGATATACATCTATATAATGAGATGTGTTCAGTTTAAAGCTTCTAGAGTCCTCAATCGATATACATCTATATAATGAGATGTGTTTAGTTTAAAGCTCCTTGAGTTCTCAATCGATATACATATATATGATGAGATGTGTTCAGTTTAAAGCTGTTTTTCATTGCATCCATAGGGAGTGATCAGGGTGGGGGAGGGGTCAACTCTGAAAAAATATGATTTTAAAAATCTGATACGGTTTTCCAGTGGTCTATTGTTTTCATATCATTTGACATTTTTTCTATTGCTGTTTTTCATGCCCAATTTCACCAAGCAGTCATACTTGACAGACAAGACTCATCCAGTAAGCTTCTGTCTTCATCATTTTTACATCAAACCTCTAAACAAAAGATTTCTTACATTTTGTCCCATCTTTAAATTCAAATTCCCCTCTTTGCAGATTTACCCCTATTACATCATTTTTATGAACTTTCATCTGCCATATTCTTCAGAGGGTATTTACTTTGGAACTGTCTACATCGCTCTAAAACTTTCAAAAACTTTTTGGAACAAACAAATTTCCTTTTCCTCTCTCATTATTTTTTTATTTGATTCCTTCATGCAATTGAAATTTTTTACCTTATTAAGCTTTAAAAAGTTTTTGGAACAATATAAAATTTCCTTTTCCTCTCTCATAATTGTTTTTATATTTGATTCCTTCATGCAATTAAAATTATTTACCTTATTAAGTGAAAAAGAAGTGCTTTATGTTTACAATTTAAAAAAAAATTATGTAAAAAAATCAAGTATCATCAGTTTAATGTGAAGCTTTGTAACCATGGTTTCTATGCTCTTATCAATTATCTTAAGGTGTACAAATTTATGCCTATTATTCATGTATACTCTAAAACTATAAAATGATAATAAAAATTGTCAGACATTTTTAACTTAAAGGGAAATCTTTCCCAAGCAAATCTGATACATACTGATGACATCCTTTTACAGTGGTTGTTGATTGGCTCGTCAGTATTTTATGTAAATATTTTAAGTTTAAAACGAATCAGAAATGTTGAGTTGTGTAGTAATATTTATTTTCATCGTAACTGACCTTGTGGTATCAAGGAATTCGAGTTGAAATATTTTCATATCCATTTGAAGTGGATATATTCTATCGATAGCAAATCATTATGATATGAAGTGATAGTGTAACAGATCTTTCATACAACCAGTACAAACCACCTTGGTGAGAAAGTTATAACTGTTACATCCTTAACAAAACCATCATTAGTAAATTATACCTCACACTTCAAACTAAAGAAGTTATCATTTCTTGCAATAAATGACCTTCTTTCCAAGACACTTTTGGTACAGGGGCTATTCTCTCTTTTGTATGAGCTTAAAATTGTATGTAAATGTTTAACATTATGTGTACTTATCCTGTAGATTATAGTTAAAGATTAATGTTGAGACTCAGTGTCTGTATGTGTATTTAATGCACGAGGCAAAGGACTTTGATGCCAGTGGAATGGCCCGACTTTAGGAGGGTCATTCGCGAGTGCAAAGTTCTTTGAATTGTGAATTAAATATGCATATAAACACGATGCCAAAATATAACACTTTTTATCAAATTTTGTGTTACGTTGTTTAAAATGCATTAAAATTACTAAAAAGAATAAAAAACAAGAAACATTTACACACATTTTATCGCTTTTTAAAATAAAAATACCTGGTTTGAAAATGGAATAAACCAAATAATCATGGTCATGCATTTACAGGATTTAATGCGCAGGTCATAGCAATGTAAATACTCCATAGAAATTGTATAAATCTGCATATACTGTAAGCATATCAGGTATTCTGTGCTACAAAAGTATTTGCAAGTCCATCAACTTCTTGTCCAAGGTGAGTCCCTTACAACAAGACTAAAAGATAGGGTGGAATTCAATATGGCTTCTGTAGGTATAGCCTACCTGATTAAATCATATAGCAGATCTGTGATAGGATGGGGGAGGGGGGGGTGAACCATACAATAACTCATAGCATCTGCACAAATAATGGATTTTGTTAGTTCAGCATCCTATTTCTTTATGATATAGAATAGACATGAAATAAATCATGGTGTATGGGATGCTTTTACAGCATAACAGTTTCACTTATTTATTAAGATGTTTTCATTTTTAATGATGGGATTGTTTATTCTTTTTGTGTACATGTAGGTTGTAGTCATGTTTGCAAAAGATAACACAAGGTTTAGATGATCTAGTTTTATAAAAAAAAAAATAGGTATTACAAGTTGTGGTCAGAATAATGATTTCAATCAATGATAATTTGAGATGAAAGAGTTGTATTATAGTTTATGTATTAGGTATATTGGTGTACTGGAAATAGTTGTTATTGTTTTGTTTGTAACTGATTGTGGAATATAGTCATCATATGTTTCAATTTTCTAAGAAAGAAATCTTAAGGATTACCAGCACTCATAAAACAATTGTAGGTGGGAAAACATATGTTACCTTTATTTCCTAATGGATTGTATGTTCTGGAAAAGATATATTTGCAAAAAAGATATGATAGAATTATGATCAGGTAAGTGCAACAAACAATTATGTGGAAACTTGCCGTTTCCATTTGAATCTCATTCTCTGACAAGGAAAATTGTACAATTGGACAAATGAGTTTGGTTACCTAGTGTGATGTGATATTGGCTGGAGTGAGTACATATTCATATTTAAATAGTATCTTTTGTTTTATTTTGTTTGCCAGGCTGCAGATGCCACAAATGAAATCATCAAGGTGGTTAGTAACTCTGAACATCTCAAACAGATAGTGCTGGAAAACATTGGTGTAAAATGGTGAGTAACATGTGTGCCTGCATCACATGAGCAACAGGGAGATTGCCTCTTTTTCTTGCCCTTCACCACATAAGGGAATGGGGAAAGGGGGAGGGGGGGGGGGGTGTTCATGTGTTCTAACCCTGATTCATATAGAATAAGTATTAAACACTTATTGACTTTTTTTAGATCCTTGGGAATTTGTTAGATTTGATAGATTATGTATATTTGTTCTTCTATGTAGAGATTATACAACATTGAAGGCAAAGGAGTTTGAATTATGTTTTAGGTCAATTTCACAAATGCTAGAAAATTGACTTCTAAACATTGAATTGATTGATTTCTTTAACAGGGACTTCGCAAAGGAACTCAGCTCTGCAATTTCCTCTAATTCAAATTGTGCCCTCATCTTAATAGATCTTTCAAATAATCTTATAGACGACAGAGGAATCAAGCCGCTATGCAGTGCCTTAGCCAAGCTCCACACTGGCCTGATTGAGCTCAACCTGGCCAGGACAGGAATGACCACAGAAGGTATGGTAGAGCATACATACCAGTTACAATGGGCCTCATTGCAACTTTCTAGGAGTATTTAAGGAGGAGGATCATGTGTGTTTGAAGTGGTTCAGAATTATATGACTTCATATATAGATTCCCGTGGACAGGAATAACATCAGGAAATTCGATCAGATAACTTTATTTGAAATTGCAGTGCTAAATGGTCATTTTGTAAAAAGTTGAGCATGGAGTTCTTAAATACACAGGCTTGTGTGCGCTATGTTGGCCGCAGCTTTGAACCTCCAAAGTTTCCATTGTACAGTGCTTTGAGTATGCATTGCGCGTAGAAAAGCGCTAAATACATATTATATTATTTACACATTTGCATATTAAGAGGAAAGAGGTATCATACCTTATTTTTTATGAGCATTAATTAATGTGTAATGTTTCATTTCTTTTGAATAGGAGCAAGCCAGCTTGGAAAATCTCTTGCAGAAAACAACTTTTTTCCTACCAGCCTGGCAAAGCTAAATCTGTCAGGAAATTTTCTCAAAGAAGGAGAAATTGAGGTACTGTATATACAAAATTATCATCTGACTTTCAATTCTTAATTTACTAATAATGTGTGTAAGGTACCAATAATGTGTGTAAGGTACCAATAAGGTACCAATAAGGTATGTGGGGTTCCAATAAGGTATATGTAAGGTACCAATAAGGTATGTAAGGTACCAATAAGGTATGTAAGGGACCAATAAGGTATGTAAGGGACCAATAAGGTATGTAAGGTACCAATAAGGTATGTAAAGTAGGTACCTAATAAGGTATGTAAGGTTCCAAGGTATATAAGGTACCAATAAGGTATGTAAGGGACCAATAAGGTATGTAAGGTTCCAATAAGGTATGTAAGGTACCAATAAGGTATATAAGGCACCAATAAGGTATGTAAGGGACCAATAAGGTATGTAAGGTTCCAATACGGTAGATAAGGTACCAATAAGGTATATAAGGTACCAATAAGGTATGTGGGGCTCCAATAAGGTATATAAGGTACCAATAAGGTATGTAAGGGACCAATAAGGTATGTAAGGTACCAATAAGGTTTATAAGGGACCAATAAGATACATGTATGTAAGGTACCAATAATGTGTGTAAGGTACCAATAAGGTATATAAGGTACCAATAAGGTATGTGGGGATCCAATAAGGTATATAAGGTACCAATAAGGTATGTAAGGGACCAATAAGGTATGTAAGGTACCAATAAGGTATGTAAGGTACCAATAAGGTATGTATGGTACCAATAAGGTATGTAAGGTACCAATAAGGTATGTAAGGTACCAATAAGGTATGTATGGTACCAATAAGGTATGTAAGGTACCAATAAGGTATGTAAGCACCAATAAGGTATGTATGGTAACAATAAGGTATGTATGATACCAGTAAAGGTATGTATGGTAACAATAAGGTATGTAAGGTACCAATAACGTATGTAAGGTACCATAAAATATGTAAGTTTCCAATAAGGTATGTAAGGTACCAATAAGGTATTGGTTTTACATAGATAAAAACATTTTGGAGAAATATTTTTTCACAATTTGTGAAGACCATGTCAAAACTTTGTAATGATTAAGTTCCTGTCTAGCTTGCATACCGTATTTTACTGATATGCCTCATTGTAGCAATATTTAGTGAAAAATCATCAAAATGTACACAATAATAGATTGATGGTAAAAAGAGAAAACTATTTGGTAAAAATGATCTAATTACTAAAAAACAAAAAAAAAAAAAACAAACTTGTTTACATGGAATAAACCATAGTCTGAAAGGAAAATCATTTAATTATTTTTTTTTCATTTTCTATCCTCCTCTCCTGTGCCTGAAAGAAGAAGATTTGTGTAATAAGTTACACAAAAGTTCACAGATACGTTATTATTGTTTAATCAATCAATTAATCAATGGCATTGATAAAGCTGAAAAATCAAAAATAATTTGCTTGAGGGTGCATAGTAAACAGACTTTCAATGAAGCAAACCTACAGTATCAGTTGTTTCTTGAAAGTTGAAAAGGAAGCACATTTTTGATATAGCTTGGGAGTTTATTCCATTTCTTACAAGAAAGATCTGTCTGCAAACAATATATTTCAAATGTTGGGTTCAAAATACAGATAAACGATAGGTGTCATGGGATAGTTGTGTTTTGTCCAGCTTATCCTTCACTCTTTACATGCATAAGACTATAATGGTACTTTAATAAAAAGTCACCCAAGTCTTACCTGGTGTAAATCCCAAGTGTAAATCTGACATAATATTTTTCTGTTTTGTGCAATTAGTAAATGATTAATCAATTAATTTAATTTCGTCTCAACTTAGCACAGATGTTATAACAGTGTTGCTTGTTGTCTTCTCAGCTCTTATTTAACTTCTTGGCCCAACCCAATCATCTGACGCATCTGGACCTAGCTGACTGTCATATTGCTCTAGATAACATTTTCTCAGCCTTATTTAGGGGATGTTGTTCCAACCTCAGTCATGTCAACCTATCTGGAAATGTTTACACCTACAAGTAAGTTTTTAAATATCAGTTGTGGTGCTATGAGAAGGGAGAGGGGGCGGGAAGGGGTACTTCACCCCTCTTCCTCCCACAATTTTATTTGTTTGGTTTATGACTTGTAACATTCTTCACACTCCCTTTCCTCTTGTTCCATTACCAATACTTTCTGTTGTCGTAGTGTTGTGTTGTTCTTCCTTCTCAAAGATTTTGAGTTTTGGTCATCTTCAGTTCCTTGACTTTATTTTTTCATATGAAAACAGCCACTTTGTCGCTTTTCGATATTTTAGCCCTAATTAATATTCAAAAGATATCAAACTTGTGACAACATCAATAGAATGTTTCACACTTTCTAATGCAAATGCATTTTTAACTTAACTATTCAAAAAACAGTGACAGCTATTGTACTCACCTCAGCATTGGTGTCTGCTTAGTGGAAGGTTCAGCATGACTTGGGGTGATGGCATTGATAATTGAGTAGTTTGCTGAAAAAGTTGGGTGTATTCTTCCACCCTTTCATTTCTATGATTGTGTTACAGTGACTTCCTGCTGTGACACATAGTTATCACCTACTTTCATTTTGTTTCCGATTCACAGGAAAGCCAAGGAGTTAAATATACCAAGATCTTTAAAGCAGTACTTTGCCACAACAACGAAACTGAAGGTTCTCAATTTTTCAAATACAAAGCTACCACCCGAGGTTGTCAAGTGAGTTTTTGAAAATGATTTTTTTCCTTGACAATATCATCACATTATATGTATCATATAGAAAGGCCATAGCCACAAGGTCTGCGTTGGTGAGATATTTGTACAATATGTAATTTGTGTACTATACAAACATGCTTCCAATAGTTTTTTTTACTCTACATTTTTAAAAACGCGCTTGGGAGGCGGGGTCAAAGACGAGGCACCCGAAACGGAGATAACATCACCGCATGGTAGAGTAAGGATTAAAGTGGGATTGGAGGCTCAATATGAAATTTAAAAATCTTGAAAAATTGTTTTCAATGGGTTCTATTTTATTGATGTATCATGTACATGGTGGGCATGGCATATGAATATATCTTATTCAGCATACTTTGTGATATGCAATGCCAGTTAATATGAAACTTGAAAATCAACCAACAATGAAAGACTGCATCGGAACCACTAAGCATTTTTGTTTTCTGGTTCAGAGGTGCATGTTTTTGAACATGATAGTGACTAATATTGCAGTAGTTGGTATACTGTGATGACAAGTATTAAAGGTGTGATGACAAGTATTAAAGGTGTGATGACAAGTATTAAAGGTGTGATGACAAGTATTAAAGGTGTGATGACAAGTATTAAAGGTGTGATGACAAGTATTAAAGGTGTGATGACAAGTATTAAAGGTGTGATGACAAGTATTAAAGGTGTGATGACAAGTATTAAAGGTGTGATGACAAGTATTAAAGGTGTGATGACAAGTATTAAAGGTGTGATGACAAGTATTAAAGGTGTGATGACAAGTATTAAAGGTGTGATGACAAGTATTAAAGGTGTGATGACAAGTATTAAAGGTGTGATGACAAGTATTAAAGGTGTGATGACAAGTATTAAAGGTGTGATGACAAGTATTAAAGGTGTGATGACAAGTATTAAAGGTGTGATGACAAGTATTAAAGGTGTGATGACAAGTATTAAAGGTGTGATGACAAGTATTAAAGGTGTGATGACAAGTATTAAAGGTGTGATGACAAGTATTAAAGGTGTGATGACAAGTATTAAAGGTGTGATGACAAGTATTAAAGGTGTGATGACAAGTATTAAAGGTGTGATGACAAGTATTAAAGGTGTGATGACAAGTATTAAAGGTGTGATGACAAGTATTAAAGGTGTGATGACAAGTATTAAAGGTGTGATGACAAGTATTAAAGGTGTGATGACAAGGTGTGTGATTAAAGGATGACAAGTATTAAGGTGTGATGACAAGTATTAAATGACAAGGTGTGATGACAAGTATTAAAGGTGTGATGACAAGTATTAAAGGTGTGATGACAAGTATTATTAAAGGTGTGATGACAAGTATTAAAGTGTGATGAGGTGTGATGACAAGTATTAAAGGTGTGATGACAAGTATTAAAGGTGTGATGACAAGTATTAAAGGTGTGATGACAAGTATTAAAGGTGTGATGACAAGTATTAAAGGTGTGATGACAAGTATTAAAGATGACAAGTATTAAAATGACAAGTATTAAAGGTGTGATGACAAGTATTAAAGGTGTGATGACAAGTATTAAAGGTGTGATGACATCTAGATGCAACTTGGGATTAATTGCTTCAAAATATTAAACTATAACAGTAAAAACTCCATCAAAATCAACTAAAAACTCAACATTTTCATATTGTTGACCTTATCGCGCAAGAATTTGTGATATAGACATATGAAAACCTCTTTAATTGGTTATGTAAATCCTTTGTTTTTCATCCTCCCTAAATATGTTTTAAAAGATGACATCTGAATTCATTTGTGTATATTATAATTTCATCATACCTGTAAGCAATACTTACGAAATGATCAAAACTTATTACTGGGTAAAACTAATAAACACATTTTAAAAAATTACTTAAGGATTTTGATGTGTGTTCATCTGATGACATCACAAAGTTCCCTTAAATTCTAACCTTTTTTTGACATATGTCAAAACTTCTACGTATCACCAGACCTTTTAGGTAAGTTTTGTATTTATATTCTGATCATAATAATTGTAGTACTAGTCATGGTGATTTTCAGTGACTGAAATTTAGGACAGAAATGCAAAGAATTGTATTAAAATGCTCTCAACTACAAACAATGAATAACTTGTAAATAAAAACATAGCACATTATTTCCAAAGACTGGGGACTTGACACCAATAACCTTCATCATGCCATCTGTCTCTTTTATTAGCAACAAATCAGCACCACAAGCTGGACACTCAAAAACTCTACTCAAATTTTAAAGGGTTGAGCATCTGTATCAGTGATGCTCTAGTGTATTATATTCTGGTCATATTAATTGAGGTACTCATCATGGTCTTGATGTTTTGAACAGGAGTTTCTCATCAACTTCAAACCTGTGGCAGCTAGGGCCCTGAGTACAGTAAGTGGTTTAAACAGTGGCGGATCTTTGTATAATTGTGTATTAAAACCAAAGAGCATCACTATTTAATGGGTTTCTTTCCAAATGCTGATTGGTACTTGTTTACTTCTGCTTTAAATCAGCATTTACTGACCACTTTGCCTATTATTTCTTCAACACCCCACAATAACCATCTTAGCATAGTCGTATGAATTGATTTAATATTACTCAAACAATTCATTACTTTTAATCACACATTTCATACATATTTTTTTGAATTGGATTCAAAATTCTTTGACCATTTTGAGTGAATGGATTTTTTGAATCTTGATTATCATTTCCCTGATCTAAAAGTGTGATTGGTATGAAATGCTTATTGTGATGTAGAATGCTAAATGATGTGCTTCATTAGAGTGATGTCTTTTTCATTTAAAACAGGGAAGTGATTCTGGGTATTGGGAGCAATAAAAGCTTGGAGGGCGTTGAACTGGACCTGAGTTGTAATGAGGTGAGCTTTTGCTTTGCGTTATCATGGAACATTAAGGTATAGAGTACTTGCATGTGATGTCATATGCACTTGAACAGCGACCTCTATTGTCTCTGGAAGTAACATTTTTATTTTCATGCATATTGTTTACAAAGTGCGCTTATTGATAGCGTAAAAGGCAATCAAAAATCTTTAGTAATCAAAAGCAAAAATAATCACTTTTTTTCATGCAAAAAAACCCACAAATGAATGATTATCATTTTATAAATGATTACTTTGCATAAGAAAGATACATGGTTGCAAATCAAAGAGCATATTTCTCCACGTGCTTAATATTTGTTTATTATTTGGTGACTGTTGAATGGCTAATTTGCAGCACATGCATTGATGGCATACATGCACATGCCCTATTGGCCATGTTCAGTGCATGATAGAGGACAAGCAGACAAACAGGACGTAAGATATCTTGTTATATTCATAAGATATCAAGGTATGAAATTGTCGCAAATATGTTTGAAAATGACTTATCCAGAAAGTCTGAAAGATATCTCCTTAATGGAAAAATATATTCAAATACGTTTTGTACAATTTCAATGTTTTTGTTGTCCCTCATTACATGTAATAAATGTGCTTTGTCACTGAACTAATCACCGAACAGTGTTAGCAATTTTGAACAATGTAGTTATTACAAAAGATCAAATACCGTAATATTAGGTCAAATCGTGTTCCTTTTTTTTTTATTCAGCTACATTTTAGGCTACCAAACCTGTTTGCTGCTAAATTTAGTTCCCTTTTTTTCTGTAATTTGCTTGCATTGAAGGTGAAAACATTGATCTTTAGAAATGAAAAGTCAAATAAAGTCCCTTCCAATGTAGAGATTGTTTAAGAACCAATCATATTGCGGTCTATTCATTCTCATTCACAGAATACCTGGATGGAGGTAACTTATCTTGATATGTTTTAAGTGTATTTGTGTTAAATAAATTGTTTTCTTTGAGCATTTCAAGTTGTTCCCTCTGTGACATTTATATCAATTACAGAAGTTTTCTTTCTCAACACTTGCACTCACACCTGAAGGAAACATTGTTTCCTGTAAGGACAATAAACTTGATAAAGATCTATGACAACATTAGCGTTAATGCTTTACATATCTCTTTAAAACCATGAAAGTCGCAAGATATCTTTTCAAAATCATTTGGTAAAAAATTGACTATGTTACATTTGTTTGTTTTTTCAGGCATCATTAGGCAAGTTTGTGAGTATGGCTGGGTGATCTTGGTATATTCTTTTGTGAATTATATGTATTTTTGATTTTCTGTCATAATTCTTTGAAGGGGTGCAGAAATATCCATCCAAATGGTTTTGAGTTATTTCAGATTTGCTTTCATTGGCAGTGACACAGTCAAAGAGTATTGTTGCCAGAGCTAGCTTGTTTTATGTGACCAGTTGTTCTCCCAAGGAGTTTAGCCATGTCAGTAAAAAGTTATGCTGTCATATCAAAATCTAAATTTAAGTCTGAAATTTGATGCAGAATTTATAAAAATATCACTTATTTTGCAGTTGGTTAATTTTGAGCAGCTTAAAAATCCTGATTCTTGATTCTAACTGTCTCCCAAGCTTCTGTTAATATTAGTTTTTGTGTTTTCATATTATGTGTCTGACTTCTAAGGCGCAACATCACACATTATAATCTGTAAAAAAATATATGCTCGTTTACAAATATATGTTTCCTAAATGCAAGTATATATGCCCTAAATAAAAAATTGTTGCCTTCATGGAATATATGTCCACTTAATGTCCACTATATGTTTCCTAAATAGAAATATATGTACCCGTTGTAAATTAATTTGATCTAAAAAAATATATTTATGTTTCATTAAAGCAAAATATATTGGCTTAAAATCATTCTCTATAGAAATAAAAGTTTTCTAAATCTATATATATATATATTGGCTAAAAAATCATTTCCTTATAAATATACGTTTCCTAGATAAATGTGTTACATTCAAACTACATTTACTACTTAATACGTTGCCTAGAAATATCTTCCATGAAAGATATATTTGCTAAGCAATACATTTGCTATCATCTTATATTTGATGCAACAAAACCTTCGCAGACAATAACCTTTGCTGCAAAATATTTTTGCCAAAAAACTTCAAACAACACATTTGCTATCATTTTATATTTGATGCAACAAGACCTTTGCAGACAATAACCTTTGCTGTACTTTAAACTTTTCTACTTTTCCTAACAAAAATATGTTTTTGCTAAGATTGTTTTTAAAAATTCTTCAACGAACTTTACATATGCCGCACATATTACGTGCTGTGGACACACAGTTGATTCACTCCTTGGTGATGTCTGTTGATATAATCAGGGAGTTGTTATTCACACCTCAATCCCTAAAATAATAAGTAATTTTGTAATTCTTGCATTGGGTGAGTAATGTAACACTGGAAAAATGTTCTTCTTTAGGAGGAAGGGGGGGGGGGGCAGTTGTTGTAAGGTTTCTACTGGCCATAAAGGCATACACGGGTAGGGTGGCTTAGAATATGCACTCTTATCAGTTGCGTAGCCAGTTGTATAAAGAAATTGGTAAGGGTCAAATTTGCATATTATTTAGTAGACAATCACGGTAGATGCATTTAAATAGAAGGGTTAAGATTGGGAGGGGTAAATGTCCCCCAATACCCCCCCATGGCCATGCCACTGGGCTCTTATGACCCACAGGATAAGAAAACCAATAATTAACGGGCACTAGAGAGAAACTTCCTTGACCAATAAGGAATTTATTTATCCGTCGACTGTGCAAGTTATAGTATTCCTGGTTGCACAAATTTTCACAATATTTCCTGTCTTCAAACTTCTTCAATTTTCCTTTAATGAATGTCGAGGAAAGCAGGGACGTAGCCAGATATTTCCTGTCTTCAAACTTCTTAAATGTTTTTTTAATAAATGTTGAGGAAAGCTGGGACGTAGCCAGGGGGACCAGTAGGAGGACCCCCCTCCCCATGAATATAATTTTGTGGGTGCTTAGCACCGTCTGTCTCTTGTACAGCACAAATATATTTGATATTTCTTCAGTTTGCATCAATTTTTTTAGGAAACATGTTTTTGCAGTGAATGTTTTTCAGTCAACTTATATATTTCTTTAGGAAACGAAAGTTTTTGAAGCAACTTATATATTATTTTGGGAAAGTAACATGAATTTGTTTTTAGGAAACACATTGATTTAATAAACACATTTTTGTGGGGAATGATTTTTAGTCATATGTATATTTTTGGGAGCTTATTTTAAGTTTTAGGGAACATATATTTTTTTAGGGAAATATATTATCAAAAAATATTTTATTTAGGGGAACATATTTTATTATTTAGGGAATATATATTTTTATTTAAGGTACATATAATTATTATTAATAGAAAAAAATTATCGATGTATTACGTGATGTCGCGCCATAGACTTCACTAATTTCAAAGAAGTGTCTCCTATGTGTCATTTATTGCAATTCTTTTAAATGAATTATTAAAAACAAAATTATTTGTTGTTCGCCATTTGGGATTTTAAACTCACTCACGCGCCTGTGTAAGTCATTCCAAAAATGCTGCTGAATAGTAGGTCAGGGAAGTGCTGTACATTATTATGTCTAGAGCAAATGTAAGCATATAATTTTTTTGGTATTTCCAAAGGCAGTGGAGAAGGGAACAGGCTGGGGTGATCCAAATCCCCCATCATATATTTCCCCCTCCCCCATACACCTGTATACCTCCCTCTTATCATCAAATCTACCACCTATTATCTCTATACAGCAAAAAGTCAGGTGTTTTGGTGCCTCCCCCATAAATATTAACAGATTCAAAATATTCTTGTTTCCAGAGCCTACACCCGACTTTTCAGTAATCTCCCCCACTACTGCGACTACAGACTGACAGCATACATACATACACATCTCTTTCTGCTAAGCACAAAGTCAAAAAGACAAAAGCGTAATGAAACTTACTATTTTTGTACAGCAAAGCCAGTGGGAGTTCTAGATCCAAATAATGTTTTCCTCCATTTGAGATCAAATACAGCATATATCCCAGTTTTGTTTTTCAAATTCTAACACAAAATCTATAATGGGGAGATTATAGTGCACTTTCTTTTGTGGTCCTTGCAGACCTTCCGTCACAAATGTAGCAAACTTTTCGACCAAGTAGGGATTTCCAAGAACGTCTATATTATAATGAAAATAATAATGGAAAATTATTGTGCTGCAGTGTCCATCAATAAAGATGCTCATGGTGTAGCGACGTAACAATGCAAAGCAATGAAAACCTAACATTTAACTCCAGTGGTGCACTCATAAAAAGGGGAAATATTTTAGGGATATGCAAAAGTGTAACAACAGTAACCTTAAAAGTAATTTGAATCTGAACCCATAAGAGATGTCTTTAACAATGTGTTAAATGAATTAAGTGCAAAGTGTGATATGGTTTGGAACTCTGTTCCACTAATAAGGAGCTGCAGACGTGAAAGAGAGTTTTTCCCATATTCTGTGTGTCCTTTAAACAATTTGTTATTGGAGTGCATGAACTCGCGATGTCATTTTTAGGGAATGAGAAGATCAGAGATGTGGGAAGGAGACAATCCAGTGGTAGATTTGTTTATAATCATGAATCTTATCAAATTTCTATGCAGTATTTGCATTGTCTTGACCTGTGCATAGAATTCATTTAATGTACGACCTTCAGTATTTGGTTTAGTCCATTCTTACAACAGGTGACTTTTAACAAAGCGAAAAAGTGTATGTAAACTTTTCTCGTTTTTCACCCTTTTTTTGTGGTTTAAATGCATTTTAAACAATCTAACACAGAAATTTTATTAAAAGTGTTTCAAATGACTTTGCACTCGCGAATGACCCTTCTAAAGTCGGGTCATTCTACTTGTGTCGAAGTCCTTTGCCCGTGCATTAAATATGCATATAAACACCCCGCCTCAACACAAATCTTTACATATATCATTATGATTGTTATTGATTAGAGCCAGTCTGACCACACTGTAAGGATGATTTTGTGGACTCTAGAGTATCACAAGTACACTCCAAACTAAACTACACTAGCTTTTGAAAAAGAGAAGGGTGAGAAATTAATGTACCGTACCAAAAAAATGAGCACTTTCATTTATTTCAAGCAAACAGAAAGACACAACCGAGAATAGGATTATTTTGTCTATCAAGTTGTTCTATAATGTTCAATAGGAAGTAAGATTATTAGTGAAACAGCAGATGCTGTTAGAAATTTGTCAAATTTTCTATTGACATAAATACTGCCTTAAGTTTTGTGTTTGAGAGTTTAATTTCATGACAAAATTATGTACCAGAATATTGAATGCCTGAAAATGATTCTCTCACATCGAAAAATACAAATTAAGGAAATGATGGTAAAACAGAAAACACTGATACCAGGACATACAAATGCACATGCTGAAGTGGAAGTGGCATGCTAAGTAGGAATGCTGTTCAAGGGGCAAATTTACAAAACTGTTTAAGGATACAATTTCTTATCCTTTTGTGTGACTGAGATTACAAAACAAAATTAAGGAATTGAAATTAGGAAGCAAAGTTTAGGAATTAATGTCGGGAAACAAACTTAAGGAATTAAGCTTAAAAAGCAAAATTAAAGAAATATATAAAGATAAGCTTACCCAGTCATGTATCACAAGTTTAGCATATATTGAAAAGTTCTCAAACTTGATCTGCTGTTATTCAGAAACTAAGAGAGCTTTTGGAGAATTGACCTCACTGAGTACGGAAATAGGCCTCACCCACCATAGCAACTTGGTAACTAGGTAGGGCAAACAAACCTCAAATCAACAATCATGCATGACTAACGCATTGACATTTAGATGTTCATGGGGCCTGCCGCAAGTTTTGATCCATTTATGGCATTTTTTTAGATCTTTCAAATTTTTAGCAAAAGGAATAAACAAAATTCCATCTTGTCATTACTCAGTCTGTGTGCAAAAATTTGTTTTGTGCAGTATATTGTATTGACTGCACCAGTGTGCGCCGCTATTTAGATGTACTGTACCAGTACCATGTAGGATTTTTGCCCCACTTGGTTGTGCAGATTTTGTTGCTAGGCAAATTCGTGCGGTGATTGGTTGAAAAAGCTGTCAATCAACTAACTCAGTGAGGTTAATTCGAAGACTGTTCTACTATACCCTGGATATTCAATTTGAGACATCCATAGTCCTTCAGCTATCTCTCATTGAATTAAAGGGGCGATCTCATCTTAAAATGAATAGTAGTGATGCGATACATTGCAGGAGCAGTCCTTATTTACATCATAAATTTGTTGCCAGATATCTTTTACTCACCGCAAAAAATCGAGAACAAAGTAGGAATACAATTTAAAATTATGATAATTAGCATAGATATATTTTAAGGGTGTGTTAACCTATTAAATCAAAGATCTGTTAAGCATTTAAACAGAACTAAATTAATGTGGACAAATTATTTATTCAAACAATTTGATGAACATCCTAGAAGCATTTAATTGGTGCACGGAGTTCTTGCCTCTTGGATCTCTATTATTCATATATATTTTGCACTTTGTAGAAAAGTAGAACTGTGGATAGAATCGAAACATTTTTCCATTTTCATAGCTGAGAGCAGAAGGTGCTACCACTATAGGCAGCTGTTTTGGTAATGTGCCAAACATTGTGTCACTGAATCTGAGTGACAATGAATTCAACGCAGACATTGCAAATATGATAGATTGGATACGTCAAAGCAAATCCCTGCAAACATTGGACATCAGTCAGAATCTCACCAACATGAAGCCAAAGTAAGTCAAATCAGGCCCTTAAGCTATTTCAGAGTGATGCTCCACCTGCTTTCCTCATCCTTGCCCCCCATAACTTCCACCCTGCCCCTGTTTCAAATCAATATATTGTTCACAAAAATGATATTTTGAGAATTGCTATGCCTTTTTTGTGCTGTTGAAATTGCCGCTTAATATTCAAAAGTTGAGGGCCCTCTATATCTTTCTTGTGACTGCTTGAAGATAAATTGAGTTTGCCCCTAAAAAGTGGGAGCCAAATCTATACTTCCTGGAATATGGGGGCCATGATCCCTTTGCCCCTACTGCTTAAAATTTCTGAATGCACATTAGTTGTTTTGCTCCTTAAAGTTTCAAACAGACCCGACCTGATAAATAAGCAGGTCGAGTCAGGCTTTTCCTGTTTATTTTCTTAATTCTAAAAACCACAATGGCTTCATTGTATTTGTTCTCCTGGTTGGTCCTGAGTTGTTGTGGAAGTTGGTGTTGGGTATCATATTAGCAATGGATGAAGTCCTTATTGTGTGGTTGAGAAGTTATTTTGATTAAGATAAGTGGTCTCATTATTTGTGACAGTAAGTTTGTGGTTATCTGGTTATGATTTGCTGGAACAAATATTTAAGGAAAAGGACGACAAGTCATGAGATGAAATTGCACCTCTTCTTTGATAATTTATTTACATTTGAGGTTCCCTCAAACTTCATGCTCCCTTTTCTACCGTGTATATGACCTTTTGTCATTTATACCACCCTGTTACCTTTTGTCATTACCACCCTGCTACCTTTTGTCATTACCCCTGCTACCTTTTGTAATTACCACCCTGCTACCTTTTGTCATTACCACCCTGCTACCTTTTTCATTACCACCCTGCTACATGTTGTCATTACCACCCTGCTACCTTTTGTCATTACCACCCTGCTACCTTTTAAGCTAGGGATCAGAACAATAATTCAACACTAGTGAAGAGTTCCTTCATATTTAACAGTAATGGTGTGCGCTTATAGGCATGATTATATTCATGTCATGATAGGACATTGCAGCAGAAAAAAATTCTTGTGTGAACCATCCAAAAAAGAAAGTTTAATACACAAGTTTGTTTCTCCATTGTGATTGGACACAATAGGATTCCACCCTAATTTGCATTGTACATTGTCCTGTGACAAATGCACGTTGTGAATATGAGTCCACCATAGAGGGTTGTTCAACTTTTCTTGGAACATTACTATCTCACTTAATTTCTGTTTTAGATTTCTTATTTTTTTTAAATATATTTGCATCTCCTTATATTAATTTTAACTCCTTTATTTAGTTAAAAGTATGAAAAGTGTGCATAAATAGGGTTCAAGAGAGCTTTTGCTCTCATCCCTTTGCCGGATGTTGAACTCCCCCACAAACTAAAGCAGCCTAACTTTCCATTTTTCTCACACATAGGGCCAGTAGGAGAAGCTTTGTTGAACCCCTTTGAATATAATGCTCTAAGTATTATGATGATTTAAACTAAAATGGACATCACAGACTTGCATATTGCAAAAGATGGGGTTTATTATGGTTTAAAACCAATATGATAATAGGTATATTAATTGATTTCATTCTAATAAGTTTAGTTTTCATCAAACTTGAGTCATAAAACATTTACATGATGTAAGTTTTTGATTGTTTCCATTATTTGACTATTTTTTTTATCTTTCCACCCACAGAGCTATAATGCCATTTGTAGATACAATTGTGAACTACATGCAGGATGAGGAATCTGTAAGTGTCTTTATGTAACCACAGCAAGAGCAGCCCAGCGAGTGCAGCGCAGCCCAGCGAGTGCAGCCCAGTGAGCGCAGCGCAGCCCAGCGAGCGCAGCCCAGCTAGCGCAGCGCAGCCCAGCGAGCGCAGCCCAGCGAGCGCAGCGCAGCCCAGCGAGCGCAGCGCAGCCCAGCGAGGGCAGCGCAGCCCAGCGAGCGCAGCGCAGCCCAGCCCAGCCCAGCGAGCGCAGCCCAGCGAGCGCAGCCAAGTGAGCGCAGCCCAGCGTGCGCAGCCCAGCGTGCGCAGCCCAGCGTGCGCAGCCCAGCGTGCGCAGCCCAGCGTGCGCAGCCCAGCGGGCGCAGCCCAGCGGCGCAGCGCAGCCCAGCGGCGCAGCGCAGCCCAGCGAGCGCAGCGCAGCCCAGCGCAGCGCAGCCCAGCGAGCGCAGCGCAGCCCAGCGAGCGCAGCGCAGCCCAGCGAGCGCGCAGCCCAGCGAGCGCAGCGCAGCCCAGCGAGCGCAGCGCAGCCCAGCGAGCGCAGCGCAGCCCAGCGAGCGCAGCGCAGCCCAGCGAGCGCAGCGCAGCCCAGCGAGCGCAGCGCAGCCCAGCGAGCGCAGCGCAGCCCAGCGAGCGCAGCGCAGCCCAGCGAGCGCAGCGCAGCCCAGCGAGCGCAGCGCAGCCAGCGAGCGCAGCAGCGCAGCCAGCGAGCGCAGCGCAGCCAGCCAGCGCAGCGCAGCCCAGCGAGCGCAGCCCAGCGAGCGCAGCCCAGCGAGCGCAGCCCATCCGAGCGCAGCCCATCCGAAGCCAGCCCATCCGAGCGCAGCCCATCCGAGCGCAGCCCATCCAGCGCCCATCCGAGCGCAGCCCATCCGAGCGCAGCCCATCCGAGCGCAGCCCATCCAGCGCAGCCCATCCGAGCGCAGCCCATCCGAGCGCAGCCCATCCGAGCGCAGCCCATCCGAGCGCAGCCCATCCGAGCGCAGCCCATCCGAGCGCAGCCCATCCGAGCGCAGCCCATCCGAGCGCAGCCCATCCGAGCGCAGCCCATCCGAGCGCAGCCCATCCGAGCGCAGCCCAGCGAGCGCAGAGCAGCCCAGCGAGCGCAGAGCAGCCCAGCGAGCGCAGAGCAGCCCAGCGAGCGCAGAGCAGCCCAGCGAGCGCAGAGCAGCCCAGCGAGCGCAGCCCAGCAAACGCAGCGAGCGCAGCCCAGCCCAGCGAGCGCACCCCAGCGAGCGCACACCAACGAGCGCACACCAACGAGTGCACACCAGGGAGCGCAGCACAGCATGCGCAGCACAGAGCATAGCACACAGCATAGCACAGCGAGCGATGTTTGTAGAAATCAGTCATGAAACAAATACTTGAAAATACTTGCTTTTTTTGCTCACATATAATTAAATTTACTTCAAGTTATATCTTACCTTCCATGCTATAAATATGCAATCTGGTTTAATGTTCTGATTCTAACCCACTTCTAACCGACCGTAAAAACGCGGTTACCAACAGCCCTTACCTCCATTATACCCCTAACATCCATCACTTTTCAGCGCGTTGCTGTAAGAACATCGCTGGAACTGGCTGAATTTTTTTTTTTTTCTTCGCCTTTTTCTAATAATTTCCATACTTGCAGCTCCTACCATGCAGGTTTTTACGCTGTTTGGCATTTTCTTCTAGCCTTTTCAAGTCACCGAGACAAGTTAAGGTTACACTAAAGCTAGAATGTTTTTGCTTCCATCCTTACAAAAGGGATGGCTAGAAAGAGAGAATCTCACTCTAGCAGCGGGTGTTTTTAGTTCCTAGAGCACCTGGTGTGCTTGTTTAGAGGACCCCATTCCCTTGGGTTGAATTGGTTTTCATCCTTGGCCCCCGCCCTACCAAAAGGATAGCCTAGCATTATAAAGTGCATATATATTAACATGTTGGGATGTCTACAGTATTGGTTCTCATATGCATTTTCTCTAGAGCACCTGGTGTGCTTGTTTAGAGGACCCCATTCCCTTGGGTTTAAGTGGTTTTCACCCCAGGCCCCCGCCCTACCACGAGGATAGCCTAGCATTATAAAGTGCATATATATTAAGATGTTGGGATGTTGAAGTGGTTTTCACCGTATGTTCTCATATGCATCTGGCCAACTTCTCGACGATACTGAGCCAGTGGGGCACAGGTAGTGGTAGGTGACTCCTTTTTACACTGCTGTGGACCACGCTTCCATGTAGGGACCGGTAGGGCCACAAAGGGTGGCGTCCTAAGTGACTTACACGGCTCCATGGCACGGATTCACGGCTATATACGGGTCCGTGATATGGCCTTAGGTCCATTGCATGGGTCCATACAGCTCTGTATCCAAGCCATACAGGTCTATACGGCTCTGGTGAATGGATCTGTACAGCTCAATAGTATTTGAACGGGATAATATACAACGTACGATAAACCCGGAAATAGACCCACTAGCTACGAAGCTACACAATCAAGTGATAAGAAAACATATCTCTACAAAAAGTATAGCATCACAAGAACTGTTTTCTTCTTGTTACTGTAGCCATCAGCTACATAGTTCCACGGCCTGGCGAACTACCATGGTAAGTTTTTCACATTAAACAGTATGTTTCCACTAAACTATCACTATTATCATGGACACAGAGGACAGGTCCCCCGTGTCGGTGCGTTATGCATCGCATGTAAGCGCTTTATTAAGTTACGCTCCGGAGACATCCATCCCACGTGTTACATGTGCAGATTGTGCTGTTAATTGAACCCGTGCACTCTTTGCAGTGACTGGGATCAGGCTGCATGGCTGGAGCATAGACTCCACCACGATCGGTACTTGAAAAGAGTGGACGAGAGGGCGGAGAAGTGATGATCGGACAGACTGTCATCATCTTCTCCCCCTCAGCCACCGCCACCCAAGTCCAAGCAGCAACAACCTCCCGCCAGCTTTGCCTCCTACACTCAGCAGGTCACCCGATGACGAGCCCCTGCAGCTAAGTGGGCATACGCTCACGTGTACACCTTTTGCGCCATATACTGCGGCAGAGCCCAGCACTTTCCAGACTTCCGTCCCACTGGTGCTGTCCTCACCTGTACGAGGCAGGCCTCAGACGAGGGACAGGGAGTGGGATAGCAAAATCAAAAGAAGAAGGAGTCGATGGTACCGGTCCTTCTTACTCTCTTCTTCCTCTTCCTCACCCTCCCCTGAGCCCAGGCAGAGGTGAAGGAAGCGACATAGGGTAAACCCCCTGGAGGATTCCTGCTTGATGGACACACTTAAACAGATGCTTGAGACTTTAGTTTCCCAGGCGATGGAGCAGAGGCTGCCGCCTCTCGCACCTCGCCGTCGAGCAGCTGCCGCTGCGGAGGTGAGGCATCCCCTGACGTTGAGGTCTCGGAGGAGGATGCCCTTACCATTTACCCCTCTGGTGAAGAAGTTGACCTCATGTACAATTTTTACTTTTCTGTGGAGCCTCTGGACACTCCCTGGACCACCCCCTCCCTCCCCAGTGCCACCTCGCTGACGCAGGCCGCACTGGATAGGACCCCCATACCCTGCCGGGTACCAGACGAGGTCCTCTCTGCGGCCAGGGCCAATAGATTTTTTGACCCCGTGGTCCAGCGGAGGGAAGATTTCCTCATAACTGTTGACCTGGCCTTACTACATGACTATAAGTGCCAAGCTCTCACTGTATGGGTGACTGAGGAGTTGGACTCGGTTCTGCTTCATTCCGACGACTCCACCTTTGCTGGCCAGGCTTTCGAATTTAATCGACACGTCAGTCGACCAACTCGCCCGAGTCTCTACAAAGGTGGCCATGGAGAAGCGCAAGAATGTTCTCCCCCTCCTTGGCCTTTCTGAGGCCACATTGGGTGGACCTCCGGCGGGTGCCTACAAAAGGCCTGGACCTCTTCGCAGGTTGCTTCCGAGACATCCTGTTGAGCCAGGCTGGCCGACAGGATGATTTTAGGAAGACTAAGAAGCTGTTGGCAAAGGCAAAGCCTTTGTCATCTCCACCCGCACGTCGCCGGGCCCCATTTGATCAGGTGGACCCACTTCATGGGCTAGTGGACCCACTTTGTGGGCTACGCCGTTTGTGCTAGTACCATGAGTATAGACAAGTTGACATACGATCAGTGTCACATGTTGCTTCTGGTAGCTCAAAATTGGCCCGGCCAACTGTGGTTCCCTCAGCTGCTCAATCTAATCGCAGGTTTCCCATACGAGCTTCTGGTCAGGTACAACTTAGACACAATCCCGGGCTTCGACAAACTGCACCACAATCCAAAATCACTCCATTTGACTGTGTGGCCTCTATCCGCAAAACCTTGGAGTCGCAAGGCTTTTTAAGGGAAGCTGCCCAAGTGGCAGCTCAAAGTCATAGACCCTACACTTTAGAAGACTGGTGCCAGAATAGATCGGTTTCTCTGCATATGTCATCTTGGTGACGTAACAGATTTCTTGTTGTGTCAGTTTAATCTAAATAAATCCATCAATACAGTCAAGGGTTTTCGGACAGCCATAAGGCATAGTTACATCAATTGCGCTATTTGGTGCAGTTCCCCTCAGCAAGATTCTTCACTCTGCGGTATGGAAAACACCAGCCACATTCGTCTCTGCATATCTGAAGGATATACCAGAATACCAAGGTGGAGTTGCAAGGGCCGTTTTTTCCAGAAGAAGACCGTCCCTTTCATGAGGTGAATATTCTTGTATTTTATTTACATTCTCTCGTTTCAGTAACGATTCACCCGTCAATTTATTGACATATTGGTCCTTTACTAACGAAAATCAGCCGCTGGTTTGACACAATTTTATTCGTTTTATTTTACTAATAAAAACTTTGTCGTTGTCCAGGCAATTTTTAGTTTATTGTTTTACTAACGAAATTTGGCTGTGTTTAGGCACTTTCTATTTCGTTCATTTTTGCTAATGGAATTCTGCCGCTGTTCTGGCAGTTTTTGTTTTAAAATTAAGTTTATGGACGGTTTGTTCCCCTCATGTTTAACAAAACTGCTGTGGTCCTCTGGCGAACCTTGTAAGTTTTTGCCATCGCGTATTGGGCGTTGTTTAGAGTTTGACTCTGTTCACTAACAACTTCTGTTAACATATGTTTTTTTGGGCAACCAACCCTTGTTCAGTTGATGTTTTGCCTCTGTTATTACTAACAGAGTGTTCCTTCATTATAACTAGGAGTGGTTTACTATTTTATAGTAATTCCTATTCAGAGGTTTTTCGTCCTTAAGAGGATAAGGAATTTAATCCCTTAAGTAGGATAAAACTAGTGTGCGAGTATTAGGACCAGCCTTTTAAAAATATGGCTTCGACCTGAACTCCCTTCCTTCGTTCCATGGTTGCAATTTGATTGCATATTTATAGCATGGAAGGTAAGATATAACTCGAAGTAAATTTACCCTGCTAAGCGTAGCAGGGATATTTACGAGAGTCATACTTACCTTCCATGCGTCCCGACCCACCTCCCCTCTCGTTCAGGGATGTTAGAGGTATAATGGAGGTCAGGGCTAGGGCTGGGTTGATAACTACATTTTTAAGGTTGGTTAGAAGTGCGTTAGAATCAGGTCATGTGACCATATTGCATATTTACAGCATGGAAGGTAAGTATAACTCTTGTAAATATCGCCGCTACGCTTAGCGGAATAAGTTTACTATAGAGACTCTCTGATGATACTGCAAAAATTTCAAAAAATGAAATTTTGTTCAAGTCATAGAGAATTTCTCTTAGGTGGGGTGCAATTTTTTGCCCTTGATTAAGTTGTTGTTTAACATCTGAATGGCCATGCCTTCTCTTCGAAAACAAGGAGTCAAAATGTATCTTTACCTTTATTTGACTCAATTTCAGTTTAAACATTGCTAACAAAGCATTCTGTATGCAACTGCTGTCATACACACATTTGAGCAGCTCCTATCCTTTGTTTATTGAGGGTCTCTTTTATGTGTGTATTGGACTATTTCCACCACATATAGATAATGACAGTAGTAGCAATAATGTATCCAAAACCTCAGTCATTCATGGAGATTTTTCATTTGTATTCTTTTATAATGTTGCCTAAATCAACTAAAATCAGAGATCATGCCAATTACAGTATTAGAATGTTTATTTTGGTAATGACAAGTAAAGTAACCCTGTGTGTATGTGAAATAATCTTCTAATCTTATTTTGACACTTGCTTAAAATATTTACACAAATGCTTTAAATCTGTCTTCCAGCCATTAAGATGTCTATCTATAGCAAGAAACAAACTCAAATTTGAAATGATGCCAATCATCAATGCCCTCGGAAGCAACACAACACTCACATCGATTGATATAAGGTCAGTAACCATAGCAACCAGTAATATCTGATCACCATGTTATTTCAGATTTGTTAAACACATTAAGCTTAAAAGAATATTCCCATGGAATTTCATTTTAGTATATTTGATAGAGGACAATAAAAGAAAATAATTGGTAAAAAAAAAAAAAAGTTAATATCTTACTCCTACAAGAAGTTATTGAATTTTAAAGATTTTTCTTGTCCGCATGAAAATGATTGTTGGTCTGAGTCATCATCACAGCACTTCTGCACTATTCTTGATGTATTTCTTTGATAATTTATTTCGTATTTTCTAAATGATTGGGAATATTTTTTCTTCAAAAATTATTAAGAATAATGTAGAATAAAATTGACAATAATGTTTTCCAGTCTGTTATTGTAAACTTATATGGGACTTATGAAAAATTGGTGGTTAATTTCCAATTTCCAAAGAAATACATAAAGATTAGTACAAGAAGTGCTGTGATGACAATCATAATGATGACTTAGACTCCATATGAAATTATTTCTTATGCATGCAACAAAAATCTTTAAAGTTTTTCTAGCAATGATATATCAACATGAGCTTTTTTACTAATCTGTTTCTTAATCATTCTATGGGAAGATTCCTTTAAGCATTGGATAGTAAGATCTAAGTAATGAAATGTCATTGCGAGCCAAAAAAGTGAGTTTTTGGTTAATTTATTGTGATGAAATATGGTTTCAGTTCTGTATTTTTTTTGAAAGGGTCTGTTGTTGTTACCTGTGTTGCTGTGTTATTGTTGCAAATAAACAACTTCACGTGAAATAGACTAGTCCGTGATTTATTATCTATCATACTGAATACTCGGGACTTGTATGCCTTCCTTCTAGTAACAACATACGCTTTTCTCCGATTTTCTAACTGTTTTTGTGGTGATATAACTGTGTCCTCTTTTAGTAAAGTTTTTGTGTTCTGTTCTGTGACATTATTTATATGTAAAAGAAGTAAATTGTCTCCTTTTCATTTATATTTATTTTGAACATACAGTTGCAATCAGATGGGAGATATAGGGGCAAAGATGCTGGCAAAAGCGCTGCAAATAAACAACAAATTAGAGTGCATTAAGCTGGATGGCAACCACATCACCATCAAAGGTCTCCGGGAGATTGCTGGAGCCCTCGAAACGTAAGACATTTTTAATATTCAGATATTTAAACCTTGTTCAAAGTCAGAAAACAGCTTCACTTCTTTGTACTTTAAGATATATGAAAAGGTAGTAACAAGTTGAACTTCATTTGAAAAGAATATGTTATAAACCATAAAAGAAAAAATCGTCAACATCCGTTAGAAATTGACCATCATGCATCATTTTTAATCACAGAGCCTTAAAATGATAAATTATGCAAATTTCATAGTAATTTTGTTACATCACAACTAGAAAACCTATGAATTTCCTTATTTTATTCTATTGTTTTTCAATTCTTTACCACCGTTCTTGAATAGGAGCAGTTGCATATAACCAAGAGGTTTTGAATTTCCATCATATCCTCTATCAAGATTTAGCAGAAGAAAAAGTCTAATGATTTTTAGGAACTGAAATTTAGGACAGAATTTTCTAGAATAACATTAAAGATGTTGAGATGTCCTCTCTTTCATACATCACAACATTCATTACAAATTGTAATTAGTCAAAACGTTGAGACTACAGGTGCAACTGTCGCCGCTACTCTGTTTAGAATTGAAAGCTCTTTGTGGTGAATATAACATCCCTACCTGTCCATATTCCTTTAAAAGTTGAGAAAATACTCAATAGAATGATTAAAGGAGTATTAAACTGAAAAGGGAGGGTGTATTTTTAGGGGTCCCCCCAAAAAAATTGAAAGCTTATCTAGCACGCAATGGTATAGCAATTTTCTGGGTAGTATGGATATTTATGTGAGCTTTGCTCTCATGTCATCTGTGGGCTATGGAGGCATGAAGTTTATCGATCTGTTGTTAATAATATATCTGTAAAATTGGCAAAAATGAGCACCCTAACATTTCTGTCTAGTGTTTCTTTAATCATGCTGGTATTTGTAAATTCTTAAGATTGGTTATGAACGAGCATTGTTGTTAATCTGTAACTTTTGTGATATTTTTTCACTGATTTGAAGTTCTTCACTGATTTGATTAAAATGGCTACTCTCATTTTCATACAGTAATTACACAGTGAAGTACATACCCACTCCAATCTCAGACATTAGTGCCTACCTCAAAGGAGGAGCAAACAACCAAGAGAAGGTTGATGAAGTCCTGCATAGGATCCAGGTCTTGCTGCACAGGAACCACAGTCCACATAAGTTTGAGAATGCTCAGGCCTTCAGACTCCAGCAAGGATTTTTGTACACCACATCACATCAGGTGAGGACATGTATGGGATATGAGGGTGTTAAGACAAGAATTTTTCCCTCCATTTTTTTTGAAATTTATATATTTTGTATGGTGATTTTTTTATATCTTTAAGCACGTTTTTGTAAATTTGCCTCTCTCTCCCATACTTTTGGTAGGCAAATTTGATTTTGTGCCTCCCCCTCCCACACACACATGTACGATAGGTAAATTTGAATTTGTAATTTTTCTCCCCCTCCCCCCTCCCAATTTTTGAAACAGTGACTTCTTTTAATGAAGGAAAACTTTGTAATATCGCAAACAGTTTCCTATTTATTATTCTAAATAATCCATTTCTTGAAAGTGTTCAAAATATCTCTCCAAGTTAAATTTTGAAAGTCTTTGTCTGCATTCTATGCCCTTCTTCTACTTCTTCTTCTTCAAAAGAAACACGTGTCTACAGTTCTGATTTATTTCTCTAACTGTAAGATACATGTATTTATAAACAGACCACTTCACTCGTCATTTCCACCATGGCAATAATAAACACATGTAATCGCACCAAACAGGTTTGTTGGCTGATTGCATTGCAACTATTTCACCTCTGCAAGATCAAAATTCCTTAATAGTTATTTTCATTATCGTCCAAACACAATTTTAATGTATGAACTATTTAACTCCTCCGATAATCTAATACTCTCAAGTGAGTGATAAGTGAAAAGCTCACAGTAAAATTCGAATAAAATTCTGTCCAGTTCTTATACTTGATTATTCATCAAAGTTCCCGCATCTTTACATTCATCTTAAATGTACATAGTGTACATACATATGTATATCATTTGTATCCTTTTTATTGTTTTACTTTTTTATTTGTTTTTAACTTTACTTAATTTTTAAGTTAACTCTAATTGTGTTACATCTGTACCACCATGTAATTGTGTATGTTATTGGATCTCTCATATTCCAGAAGGGGTCGACAGAGAAGGAATAAAGCTCAAGTAATTTAGTGCTCAAATATAAGTTAGGATATGTGTGAATTATCTTATTTTGCCAATACAACCTTTACCCTTGTACAGCTGGTTGACAAACTGGTAGTCCAAATCCAAGACGCTTGCAAGGAACTGGCTAATTGTGGTGTAGAGGAGGTGGAGAAAGACATTGATGAGGCGCATGATATCATCACAGACGCAGACAATTCAAAACAGGTACTAACATCATGTTTATCGCAAATCAGATGCAGGTCTTTTATTGGCTAAAAGAACCCATTTCAAAGCATAAAGAACCTGTTCATAAGCATAAAGAACCCATTCCAAAACATAAAGAACCCATTCCAAAGCATAAAGAACCCATTCCAAAACATAAAGAACCCATTCCAAAGCATAAAGAACCCATTCCAAAACATAAAGAACCCATTCCAAAGCATAAAGAACCCATTCCAAAACATAAAGAACCCATTCCAAAACATAAAGAACCCATTCCAAAGCATAAAGAACCCATTCTAAAGCATAAAGAGCCCATTCCAAAGCATAAAGAACCCATTCCAAAGCATAAAGAACCCATTCCAAAGCACAAAGAACACATTCCAAAACACAAGGACCCATTCTAAAACATAAAGAACCCATTCTAAAGCATAAAGAACCCATTCCAAAGCATAAAGAACCCATTCCAAAACATAAAGAACTAATTCTAAAACATAAAGAACCCATTCCAAAGCATAAAGAACCCATTTCAAAGCATAAAGAACCCATTCCAAAACATAAAGAAGCCATTCTAAAACATAAAGAACCCATTCCAAAGCATAAAGAACCCATTCCAAAGCATAAAGAACCCATTCCAAAGCACAAAGAACCCATTCCAAAACACAACGACCCATTCTAAAACATAAAGAACCCATTCCAAAGCATAAAGAAGCCATTCTAAAACATAAAGAACCCATTCCAAAACATAAAGAACCCATTCTAAAACATAAAGAACCCATTCTAAAGCATAAAGAACCCATTCCAAAGCATAAAGAACCCATTCTAAAACATAAAGAACCCATTCTAAAACATAAAGAACCCATTCTAAAACATAAAGAACCCATTCCAAAGCATAAAGAACCCATTCCAAAGCATAAAGAACCCATACCAAAGCATAAAGACCCATTCCAAAGCATAAAGAACCCATTCCAAAACATAAAGAACCCATTCCAAAACATAAAGAACCCATTCTTAAACATAAATAGCCCATTCCAAAGCATAAAGAACCCATTCCAAAACATAAAGAACCCATTCTAAAACATAAAGAACCCATTCCAAAGCATAAAGAACCCATTCTAAAACATAAAGAACCCATTCTAAGATATAAAGAACCCATTCCAAAGCATAAAGAATCCATTCCAAATCATAAAGAACCCATTCTAAAACATAAAGAACCCATTCTAAAACTTAAAGAACCCATTCCAAAGCATAAAGAACCCATTCCAAAGCAGGGCATGGAATCAACATGCATGAACTTCCTTCTCTTTTGCAATTGATTTCTTTTTCACCACAATCTACTCTTTCTTTTTCTCCAACAAGCTGGTTGTACACATTTTAGTTTGCTTCATAGAAAGTAGATTCCATGCTAAAGCCATGACGGCCCATCAGGCCATTGGTTATCCCTGGTTTCCTTAGCGCAAGCAGATGACCACACCAATCTCACCCACTCCCACCTCCTTACTGGCTCCCCCACCCCTCTGCAATAATTGCCATTGCCCTACCTCACCATCCACCATGTCCTCTTTGCCTGCCCCCTGTACAACCTCCCCAGAGCTTCCTTCACCCCTCACAACTCCATAGCCCAGCTCTTCCAGAATAACTCCCTGGATAAAATTATCTCCTTCCTTCACCATACCTCCCTCTACAACCATATTTAGTCCTCCTCCTCCATCCCCTACCTACTTTCACCTTTTCTGTTTTTTTACACCCCTGCACTTCTTCTTCCGGTCCCAGCTTTCTGTTTATTAGCCCCCATCCTTCTGTCAGACTTCTCCTATTATCTTTTTTCCTTTCTCTGGAATGATCTAACCTCTCGGGCACAATTTGACCCTTGTTGTCATGGTGCCATTAAGCCTTTATCAAATATCAAACAAACAAGCAAGCAGAGGAGAGCAAATTACTTCTCCTGGATGAACAATGCTGCTACTCATTTTACAGCTGAGTGAACAGGAGCAAGTAGAGTAAGTGTCGTGCTCAAGGACACAATGCAGCACTCGCGATGGGAGTCAAACCCGGTACCTTTCACATACAAACATGACAATTTAACCACTGAGCCACTGCACCTACCGAGATATGGATATAATGAATCTTCTCTGACACTACATGACATTCGCAGTCTTCATCAATCAGTCAACCAGTATTTTTTGACAAACATGAAACTTGTTATGTTCACGGTTTAAAATGGTAAAACGTTGTTAAGAAATTCTCCGCCAATATGTTAGGGTGTATTAATCTGGAGACTCAAATATATTCAAATACACTTTTCGTGCATGTGATGGTATTGATAACCTTTGAAATAAATGTTCAAATCGACCATAATAATTTTCTAATGTATATTCAATCCACTTTTCAATCATGTCTCAAGTAATAGAATGAAACCTGTACTAATTTCAAACTTTGCACGAATTAGCAAAAATTACGGCCTTTCTTATCAACAGAGAGCTGCTATAAGACTGTTAGAATGATCTTTAACAATCAAATCAAATCAAATTTGGATTGGGGTATCACCAGCTTTAAAATCTCTTTCACAGTAATAAGGTGAAAAAGGCTGTAAAATGAACAATTTTTATTTAATTTTTATGGGACTTAAGATTTTCAAGTATTTTCAGACAACCAATTTTTCTTTAATCTTTATCAGCTTCTGGAGGTTTTACGAAAAGTTGTGGTGGGTAACGAACAAGATGATGTAACCAAGCAGCTGAAAGAGATGGCATCGCAAATACACGCCTCAGTCGAGGCACTGCTAAAAGTAAGTTGCATGCGTGGTTAATAGTTTTTGTTGCGTTTACATTGTTGGTGTGGAGTGAAAATAAAAAATGAAATGTTTAGATAATATCATATCTTTCTCATGTTGTGCGCATGCAGTCATTCCAAGACAAGTGAAACTGACGTATGTTGTAAAGTAGAGGGAACGTATTGGTGTTTGAGGCACCTTGTTTCCCACACATTTTGATAAAAGTCATTCGCAATTTGATTGGTTTATAGATTGACAGGTGTTAACCCTTACTGTACAAGGACTTTGAAAAATGCAAACACAATTTTTTTTTCATATGCGTTTTTGACAACTTTCCTTTCAGTTTCTTTTATTGCAAGTTTGGTTGGTTGGAATGGAAGCTAAGATATTTTTCTTTGGAGTATTGAAATTCAAATTAGGAAATATTGGTCAAAAATATGCAAATTAAGCAATTTTTGGCTAAAATTGGTCAACAAATGGTCAAATTTTTGCACAAGTATAACTTCTTGTCAATATTGAAAACAAAGATTAGTGTTGCATATTTAAATTCTTTATACAAAATTTCCTTTCTAATACTGCTAATCCAGAAGTTTTAGAAAGAAAGGAAAGATAAAAAATACAAAATGATTTTAGTCAAATGACCCCTGAAAACTGCAGCAGAAAAATTATAACGCTGTAAGTAGTCTTCATGATACTTGAACCTGGTGCGCTCACGTGCTGACCGCATTCATATCCACTACACTACATGATCATTGAAAATGCTGTGGTGAAATATAATTATTATAAGGAAGGGTTTAAATAGAGGTGGTATGCCTTTATTTATATATCAAATGAAAGTAAATTGCAAGCACTTTTGAATCGGCTTCAACAAAACATGTGCAATGTATGGTTTTGGTGCATGATTTTTTTGAGGAAAAAAAAAGGCAGAAATTTATGACATTTTGAAGAAATTTCCCCAGAACAAAAGATTGCAGGTAGGGATTATAAAAGTTAGACCAGAAATCAACACTATCATGTATATGGATTTGGGTGTTTGATTTTGAAGCAAAAATGTGATCTTGAAGTTATTGTAAGATTAAAAGTAGAAAAACAAAAACATTTTGTGTCAATTTTTTAGTTTTACCCATTTTCAAGCTACATTTTCTCAAAAGTCTGTAATATGCCCCCTATAATCAAGTTACACTTTGTGAAAGAAATATGTGAGTACTTTAAAATGATACCAAGAATGTTCCTATAGGACTTTGGTAAAGTCCTGATTTTGTTTTTAGAAAAATGTGGTTTGAAAACGTGGTAGAGTAAGGGTTAACATTGTCATTGATGGTAATAACTTCCAAACTTGAAGTCAGAAGACATATAAACTGTAAGATCTTACTCCTGTTTAAAAAAAAAATGAAAATATTAATTTGAACAGATGAGAAGGAGAAGGCAATATTAAGATTACCTTGACAAAACAGACATATCGGCCCTCTTTCTGCATGTCTTATTTAGTTAAAACAAAAATTGGCGCAAAATTCGGAATTATCATTTCCGCATACTGACGTATATTTTTAGGCTTCATGACATCAGATTTTTCTTAAAATATCTTTATTGTAAGTACAATTGTCAGTAAATTAGCATTTTCTCTTTCCAATGATATATAAAGCTATATAATACATTTATCGACTTTTATTTCATCAAGCTTCAAAATTATCCGAACATTCGTTTGTATGTGAAATTAAACATTTCAGTTTTGACATTCGTCACTACACAAATGACATTCGTCACTACACAAATGACATTTGTCACTACGCGAAAAGAGGGACGATATATTGAATTGTGGATAATACCTTGGTATACACTGCTTGCATTCTAGAAAAGTGTCACAGGACGATCTATATTCTGATGAAGTGCAAGAATTAACAGATTGGTCATTTTCACAAAAGGGGTGTTTCACCTTTTAACATTTTATTACCTCAATACAGCAAACAGCATCAGGGATGGTGATTGGTACCCAAGAGCTTTGCCCAACAGTGATGGCAAAGGAAGAACTTAAGAATGGCGTGGCGGCTGTTTGTCAAGAACGATCTAACATCCCACATAATGTCATTCTCGGCCTTATTGAGCAACTCAACTCTCAGCTTGGTAACCGAATCAGGTAAGTGTAACCGAATCAGGGCGGTCAAACAGTTCTGCATAACTAGTTAATTATGTGGTCATGGACCCAGCAGTGCTGGTACTCATTTTGCAGCTAAGTGGACTGAAGTAAGTAGAGTCAAGTGTCTTGCTCAAGGACACAATGCAGTGCTCACGGTGAAAATCAAACTCGGTACCTTTCACATATGAGCAGGACTCCTTAAGCACTAAGCCACTGCACCTCCTTAGTAGATTAAACAGGAACATATATGCAGAACTTGACCAGAACATTATTGAAGGCATTTTAGTAGAATTTATGATTTGGAACTTTGCAAGAATGACTGTTTTTGAATATACAATAGGCTTTTTTTCAAAGTAGATTTTTGGTTAGTCAATTGTATTTCAGTCCTTTTGTAGAGCTGAATGGGAAGATTTTTGTTATCATAAAAATGATTATCAATGAGAGATTATATACCTGATTTCAATTATGATTTTTTCATGATATATTTCATGCTTAATCATGCAAGTGAACAACAATAGCATATATTTTCAATTAGTAAATCATGTCATAGTATTAGTAAGTCTTAGAAGTAACGGGTGATCAGCCATCAAAGTGTTCTTTTTACCAATGAATCAGATGATCATTTCAATAACCCTAAAAGTTATTTGATCTGTAATTAATTAGGGGCACCATCTGTTTTCAATGAATTAAACAGTAAAAAAAATAAGCTTTTGATTGATTGATTTGATGTAACCAGCTGATCACCAGTGACTAGTGATCAGTCAGTTTTTCTCTCAAATAAACAGCTGATTGATCTCAAATAATTATTTGATTAATCATTCAATCAATCAAGCCTTTGCTCATTTTGATGTGACCGACCACCTGTCAATCATTCAAGGAAGTAGTCTCTATTGGCATCTCATTCAATTGGTCAATGAATCAAACTCAGTTTGTCAATCGATGAGTATTGATTATTTGGTCAGATGTTCAGCAATTCAAATTTTATTTTTTCTGAACTGCTTAATTAGTTTGTTGATCATTCTACTATTTTAATCAATTGGATAATCTGTAAATCATTTAGATATTAAAGCAGGTAAGATCAATTTTCCTCTTCCTAATTTTTTTTTTCTTTCTCTTTTTTAGTGAAGCCAATCTTGCCATGGCAGCCCAGATATCAGACATGATCATCGATGAGATCATTGAAGCTCTTTCCGAAAGCCAGCAAAAACTGGTAATGCATGTTTTAATTTTGAAATGTATTTATCCGCATTTTTCAAGCATTCAGTATAGCTACAACGCTTGTTTTCAGTAGAACTTGGAATCGAGATAACAAAAAGATGTTATATGGAGAATTGTAGTATTGTCTTGCGTGTATAAATGTTTTGTCTTTGCTGTAACCACACCATAAGTGGTATACCAGGCTATTACAAAAAAAAAATGTGGAAATTGTTTTCCAAATAGCATAATATCAGTTATAAAATCTGTTTCCTGATCTGTATATATGTATTGCCCATTTATATCAATCAAACACTTTTGGAAGTGATTTGCAATTAAAAGCTTTGCAAATTATCAGATTGTTCTCAAATGCTTGATTGCCAGACAAATCTCTGGATTGACTTTTGAGTTTTATTTTCTGAATTTGACCAAAAGACGGTATGATCTGGTTACGGATCATTTCAATTTCATATAAGTCACTTTACACATAGTGATATTCTCCCCACCTCAGCATTCGCTTCCTAGCAGAACTAGCCCCACTTTGCACCATCTTCCCCTCAGTACATGCCCCCTCACCCCCCACCCTCCCCCCCCCCCTCCTCTCCCCCTCAAACCACGCTCGCAACTCATTCATTTCCGGAAATGGTTTGATGGCCGTTTTTATCCTTGCCAAAGTTGTTGTTCCCATAAAAATAACTCCTCTTCAAATAATAATAGGAGTTTTATTGTGGTGTGTGTGTAATACCCAATGCGCACATGTGATACCCAATGTGCACATGTGATACCCAATGCGTACATTCCTCAGAAAAACCACTGTTTGTTGAGGTATTGCATATTGGATCAGCAGAACAAATTGAACATGAAGCCATGCTTTTGAAGATCAAATGCTGACTTAATCTGGGGTCTTTGGTAATCTGCAAAGATGTGCTTTTTCCCTGTAGACTTCATTAAAAAGACTTAATCATTTGAAATCAAGGGATATTTTGGAAAGAATTTGTTTTCCCTCCAAAGTAGTTAGAATTAGTAGCCCTAATTAGCAGCTTTAATTAGTACTGAGCAGCTTTTAGTGAAATTAAGTATGTTCATCAGGATAGTTTATTTGCTGTAAGTAAAATTCTCTCAGCAATTTTGAATTATTTCTTTATAAAAAGCAGGTATGCATGGTCGTTATTTCTTGCATAGAATATTAAAGTGTCTTAATATTTCCAAGAGATAAAATGGAATGAAATTTGCATATGTTGATTTTGCAAAGAATGAATAAAAGTTAATTGCAGTTGCCATCTGTGCACTAAGTGTACATAGCAAATTGTCAAGAATTTGTTGAATAATTTAGAATTTCTGGGCAAGTCAGAATTTCTGGGCAAGTCAGAATTTCTGGGCAAATCAGAATTTCTGGGCAAGTCAGAATTTCTGGGCAAGTCAGAATTTCTGGTTAAATCAGAGATGATAGTGAGATAACATTTGTTAGCTTATTCATCATGGAAAAAATTGTATCCACAATGTAAGGGTTGTAATGCTGTCTACAGGGAACGAATATAATTATTTGTCTGCTAATGAACAAGAACTATTAAAATCAAATCAAAAATGATTGCAGAAACTTTAAAAATGATTTTTACTTTAGAAATTATCAGGAGTACTTGAAATTCTGAGTTCTAAAATCAAATTCTGAATTCTAAAATCTAATTCTGAATTTTGAAATCTAATTCTGAATTTTGAAATCTAATTCTGAATTTTGAAATCTGATTCTGAATTTTGTAAGAAGCTCTGCTGTTTCCAAGATTTTGTTATTCTAGATACTAAGTAATTCTTTTCTTTTGTCATAGAAATAAAAACAATAGTGAATGTCAAAAATCTATTGAAAATACTATAAAAAAAATCAAAATCAGTTTAAACTTCAAACATTTTACAGCTTTTGGAATTATCAGGTCTAATAAGTTGTTTAAATTTATGCGAACTTATGCAAGTGTATTATATCATCAGTTGATTAGCTCTCCATTTTCTAATGGTTATCCATAGTTTTGCAATCCTCTTTCACAATGGTTTTAATAAGCACAACTGATTTTGATTCCGAATCATTTATTTGCTCAAACTCAATTCAACATGCTGATAGTACAGCTGTTCTTGATTCTGTCAATGTGTGACTATTAGAAGCATCATTTATAGAATCACATGCAAATCTAAGGCATGCTTTCAGGAGCTAGGCTATAGACCTTTTCAAATCTGAATCGGCAATTTCCAGATAACTAATTTAAATAATGTTACATGGCAGAGACTTACATGTCCATAATGGACCAATTATTTACTGGAGGAATTTTATTTACCAATAAAATACTGGAGGAATCTTGGCCATCTGCACACTTCACGCACGGTATGGGACCAAACGTATGAAGAAATGTTTTCAAGCGCACGTATCATACGTGCGTTTAATACACATGAAGGAAATACGCGTGCATATTGCTGCTTACATTTTTTTTCCAGCAAACCTGCATTTGATTGGTCGAAGTACTGAAGAAATAACGTTTGGCTAAACTCGGTTTTAAAAGGTCTTTAGATTCCACGTACATTTTAAAAGATCAAAATTTAACAATCATAACTATGAACAAAAGCTGTATTCAAATATTGATTATTCTACTCACTATTTGCAGCATATATGTAATAGGTGTCATTAGATCTGCTATGGTGCATAGTTTATTTAATGCAGGTTTTAGCTGTTATAGACTGCTGTATGAAATATTTCATGTTTGAAATTGATTTAATTACTGCTTAACAATTTCCTCAAGCAATAAAAGCAATTTTATAATTTGTTTAACAAATAATGTGATAAAAGCAACTAACTAATTTTTACTTGCAATTAAATTTTTGGATCTATTTAATTTTTCATCACTGGTCATAAAATGGGTAAAGAGGATGCTTTGTATCAATGAAACATTTTTTTCTTCTGAGATTGTTGATGCATAGACAAAAACTTTCACAATGATGATATATTTTAAAAACCATGTGAAAAGTGATGGGTTAATTTTAGTCATATTTTCTTGTAGTTCCTGTAATTTTCATCTCTGTATTCGAAGAGGGAAAAAAAGTAGTTGAATGTTTCTGGGTCTAAATCTTTTTTTCTTTTTTTAAAAGTTTTTTTTTTAGGTAATTTTTTATTTTAGGTTATATTATTAACTCAACCACCTACAACCTCAACCTCTTTCACATCAGCTGTGCCAAAGCCAGGCGCACTATCAAGAACAGTAAAACCAACACTTGGAACAACTTCATCTCTTCTCCCACTACCAACACCCCCACTAAGAAGATTTGGAGAATGGTTAACAGCTTCCATGGCAGGGTGGGCAAGTCTCCCATCTCCCTTCTCTCCTGAAGTGGTAATCTTCTCACCGCGAAAAAGGACATCGTTAACCACCTCACCGCCTCTTTCAGCAACTTCTTGTTCTCGGCCAACTACCCCAATGCTTTCAAAGCCAAAAAAGCTCGCGATGAAGCCCGGAGTATCACTTTTCCCTCCGACAACACCGAGAACTACAACACCCCTCTCACCCTTTCTGAATGAAACCAATCCATCCATAATGCTAGCTGCTCCTCCAAGGGCCCAGATAACATCCCCTACCAGTTCCTGAAACACCTTCCCAACAAGACCACCACTACCCCATTCACCATCCTCAACCACATTTAATCCTCACACTCCTTTCCCCCTATCTGGAGGACACCATCAGAGGCCACCTCCCCATCTTTATTCAAAACTTCCTCTCACCCAGGCAGTTCCAAGTTCATATCGGCCACACCCTCTCCAACCCCCACCCTTAAAAAAAAAAAGGCATCCCCTAGGGCAGCATCCTCTCTCCCACTCTCTTCAACCTGTGGACAACCTTGGCCCCAACATCAAATGTGCCCTCTACATGGACGACTTCACCATCTTCTACTCCTCCCCTAGCTTTTCTCTTGTCGAAAATGAGCTCCAACTCAGCCTCAACCAGCTGTAAGACTAGTATAACAATAATGGTTTTAAATTCTCCAAAGACAAGACAGTCTGCATGCACTTCTGACATTTCAACAACCTCCATCCCAACCCAAACCTCATGCTCAATGGCAGTCGCATCCTTAAAGTTGACCACACTAAGTTCCTGGATTTAATCCTAGACCCCAAGCTCTCCTACAAGCAACACATCACCATCCATACACAGAAATGCAACAGCTCCTTCAACATTCTCCGCCTCCTCTCCAACAACACTTGGGGTGCGAACCGCCATGCTCTTCTCAAAATCTTTAGGCTCACCATTTGTGCTAAGCTCACAACTCTTACCTCAACCACAGCAACACCATCCAAAATTAATCCCTCAGGCGTTGTCTGGGTGCCTACATGACCTTCCCCATCACCAGCCTTCACATTGAAGCCAACGAACCCCCCTTTCTGCTAAGGTGTAGAAAGCTTAGCCTTTCTTCACTTTTAGAACCCTCACCAACACCTAGAACTCTGTTTACAACCTCATTAGGTACCCAAATTTCTTCACCCTCTTTGATAGGACTAAAACCCTATCCCCTCCCTTCATCTGATGCATCAAATTAGACCTCCATCTCGGCATCAAGCTCGCCACTCTTGGCACCTTCTCCTGGCCCACTTTTCCTCCTTTGCCCATCCCCTCCTTTTAGCCACCTGAGCCTCTCCACTTATCACAAAACCCAAACCCACCCTAACCTCTTCATCAACCTCCACAACCAAATCAAAGACCAACTCTCCAACTACACATCCATCTATACTCTTGGCTCCAAGGAAGGTGACAAGACAGCTGCTACTGCCGTTATCCAAGACATTACCCTCAGTAGCAGGCTTCCCGACTACTTGTCCATCTTCTCGGTCGAGCCAGGGCCATCCTCCTCGCCCTCAACTTTATTGAGTATTCCCACTTTGCCATCTTCTCCGACTCTGGGGCTGTCCTTCTTTACTTAATCTTAAATGAGATAACTCCACTTCCCACCTACTCCGTAAACTCCTTTCGCCCCCTTGCCCTTCTCCCCCCTCCCTCTGCAGGAAAAATATTCTTCTCTTCTGGATACCCAGCCATGACAAGGACAGAGCTGATGCAGTTGCTAAGCTTGCCCTCAACCTCTCCCCTACTCCCTTTCCCAAAACCCTTTCTGACATCAAACCGCTTATCGCTTCCCTTGTTCGTGACTGCTGGCAAACCTCATTGGACTCCTAAATTAATAACGAACTCCACGTCATCCAGCCCACCATTCCGATCAAAGCCACCATTCACAACCTCTCCCGTGTTAACAACATTTTCATATTACCTGCCTTAGAATAGGTCACACCCACCTCACTCACTCCCACCTCCTTATTGGTTCCCCCCACCCCTTTGCAACAAATGCCATTGCACTCTCACAGTCCATCACGTCCTCCTTGCTTGCCCCCTGTACAACCTTCCCAGAGCTTCCCTCACTCCTCACAACTCAATTGCCCAGCTCTTCGAGAAAAACCCTCTGGATAGAATTTTCTCCTTTCTTCATCATGTTTCCCTCTACAACAATATTTAGTCCTCCTCTTCCACCCCCTTTCTCTACTTTGTTTTTTCACCCATGCACTTCCTCTCTTATTCTCAGCTTTCTGTCTTTTAGTTCCCGTGTTTCTCTCAATTTCCTCCTGTTTTCTTTTCTTCCTACCTCTGGAATGATCTAATCTCTCAGGCACAATTTGACCCTCGCTGTTGTGGTGCCATTAAGCCCTCGTCAAACAAACATTAGAATATTTTGTAGAAGTGTAAGAGTGGGACCTTTCAATAGAGTTTAATACAATGAGAAATCCAACCCATCATGATGCATATCATGTATTTACATATTGAGATTTGTAAAAGAACAGTCGATTTGAAACTCTTTACATTACGATCAAGAAGCTGCATTAAAATTGTCCTAAACACCCGTTCATTAATATAAAACTGGTCGGGTGATCAAATTATGTACCCCCGCTTCCGATTTGCATTGCTTGCTTACTCGCCCACTAAATCATAGGATACAGTTTCCATGTTCCGCGACGTGATTCACGCATGAGTGATTCAGCTCAACTTGAATGGTTTTTAGGCATGCAATTATGGTTGGAAATTATCCGGCTATGCTTGAAAGGCGATATTAATTACTTTTGTGGGTTTTTCCAGTTAGTGCTGCATGCATCACTAGACAGGTATACCCCCAATTTTGACAACTTTTCAATGCGGCGGCTAGATCATCATGTTTTTGTAAAACTTGTTTTTGAGCAATTTTTCCAATAATTTAAAAGTACCATTTAGGGAATGAAAATGTAAGAGAGTCTACTGAAATATGATGTAGGATAGTTTAATTGTATCGAAAACACAAAATTGCTTGTGAAAATTTTCTGCAGATTCTTAAAAGAGAAATTGGCATTGGTTAATTTTGCAATTAGTTGGAGAGTGACACCATGCTCTTTGTTCACCATTATTCAAATACAAAATGAGGGTTTTAATCAATGAGAAACAAGCTCAGGTGAGTCTTCATGCACCTGTGCTTGCACCTGTGCTTGCACCTGTGCTTGCACCTGTGCTTGCACCTGTGCTTGCACCTGTGCTTGCACCTGTGCTTGCACCTGTGCTTGCACCTGTGCTTGCACCTGTGCTTGCACCTGTGCTTGCACCTGTGCTTGCACCTGTGCTTGCACCTGTGCTTGCACCTGTGCTTGCACCTGTGCTTGCACCTGTGCTTGCACCTGTGCTTGCACCTGTGCTTGCACCTGTGCTTGCACCTGTGCTTGCACCTGTGCTTGCACCTGTGCTTGCACCTGTGCTTGCACCTGTGCTTGCACCTGTGCTTCACACCTGATTTATCAAACGGCGGTGGACCTCTTTACATAACCTTAGCTGTTGAGAAAGGGATGTAAAAAACCTACTTTATAACCTTACTTCAGGCTGTGGAATGCTTGTTTTCCAAATTTATTTGAACTTTTTTTTCTTCAAACGTTTGTGCAGCTTTTGAAATTAATTATATAGTAGAACAGTTGAGGTGGATCCTCTGAAAGCTTAAAAAAGATTGAAGAAGAGGAATTCTCTTTACAGCATTTATTACAACAAATTTGGGCTTTGAAAGAAAAGAAAAATTGACAAATTAAGATTACAAATTAAAAAACGAATTCAAAATATGAAATAATGTTGTAAAAGAAGGATACAAGGGTTTAAAGAATCATTGTGCAATGAAACTCTCTCAGCCATTTTTAGGGGTTACATTTTAAAATTCACTAAAGGAATTCCGCTCTGCAACCTAGCACCTTGAAGCCTATGTAACAGTTTGCACCCATGTATCCAAGCGCTAAATTGGCAGCACACAAACACCTTCTTTTAGCGATACCAATAGTATATACACCACACTGTCGTAAGGGTGTTGAATATCATACCACATTACTAAGTATGCAATATATAAAAGTAGTATAGGAACTTCATATTAAGGTTCCAAGACTAAGGAATGCTCTTGTGTATGTCGTCTGTTTAACCTACGGCTCCCAGCACAAATGCTTGGGATCAAAACAAAAGGAAATGAAAGCCACTTCATGCTGATATTTCTATAATTGCACCTATGTGTATATTGTAATTAAGTTCTTCCTAGCACTGAAATTTGAAAATAAAAATATTTGTTAATTTTTTTTATTAAAGAAAAAAGAAGAAAACAAATCCCTATATAAATGTATCCATACGTATCCCTGGTGTTTATTTGGCCATACATATATTACCTCAGTATTTTTAGGCCAGTAACAATTTTTTTCCAGTAGCAATAAACAAAAATTTATTTTATGTTTTTTGTATTACTTTTTTATAGTAATATAACTATAGAATATCTTAATATAGTTTTTGTGCTCTGTGATATGACATTACATACATATAACAGCAAATATATCCAGATGCCCAATAGTCCAGGGTTGTTTCTGTTATACCAGATTAGTAAATCAAATACCTAATTTCTGACCATGTTCGTTGCTCTTTTCGCCAGTCTAAAAGATTTGATTTGATATATTTTGCATCACTCACCCATGAATTGCTCATTTGCATGCATCAATTCACCATCATCATGCATTTTTGTTACATTACAGAGCAATCACCTGAATGGCATTAAAGGTAGGCCCATGTCCGACTATTCGCTTTTGAATGGACCATCTGACAGAGAGGGCCCCGTTAAGGAAGTTGATCCACAACTGTCACCCAGCAAGTTTATCAAGAAGGAGCAGAAACCGACAGTCGACAAGGTTCGCTGTTCAATCTGTCTCTGTGTTGTTCACACATATCGTCAAAAATAAATTCAAAGGGATCAATTTTTTTTAAATATCTCAGGGACCGTTTAAGGCTTTATAGTGTACTGCATCTTTATTAATTCAGAAAAGCAGGATTTGTAAACATGTATGGTTTTGTAAATTTATCAGTCTTAGGTTTCCTGAGTTTTCATAGTTAGGTAAATGTCATATCAGAGATATTCTTCAGTTATTAAAAAAATATTGCATTTTATTGCTCTTTGGTCATGTTTTTTGGTTGTAAATAACAAATACTAGATATCCATTGTATTGAATTGTAAACATGCAAATTGAGCTGAAGAAATTTAGAAAAGATTTATTTTAGCTGCTATTCCTTTCAAGCAATCAGTGCCTGTTTTTTTGTTCTCCCTTTGATATGCTTTTCAATTAGCATTGCCATTTGAAATTTTATGTTGTAAGAGGGAAATGCACTAATTTATATTTTTGAAAAGTTTGAGAACTTGTAGCTCAATTGCCCTTAGTTTATCGTTTCGCCATAAACATGTTTTCAAACAATGCTAGAAAGTTTACATATAGCATTGCTCTTTTCCTGGTTTTTTGGTTCTTTCTATTTTGGTAAAGCTTGATGTTTTATTGTTAATTATTGCATTAACATTCTTTTATAGGAATTCAAATCTTTAGAGAAGTTTTAATACTTTTGCAAAATATCAGTATTTGAGTATTTCAACATGATCTGATTGTTTGTCAGTTGTTGCAGAACAAAGATTGTGTACATTATTAATTGCAATAGAATTCTGCATTATGGCAACAAATTTGTATCATTAGATTGTAAGTTTTGCTCCCATGTGGAAAAATGGTGTTGAAAAAGTATATTGGTTAAGTTGCATGTAAGGTTGTGTATTTTAGGTTTTTCCTTTTGTGATGTCACTTCTTCCTAGGGATGTCACATTGTGTTTATCCTTATACACAGTAAATGCTCATTTCTTTTTTAAAGATTCATTTTCTGGCATCATGTTTATATTCTCCTATAATGCTCTGGTCAAAGGACTTTGGCTCGAGTGTAATGGCCCGACTTTATGAGGGCCATTCTGAGGGCAAAGTCATTTGACCAGGGCATAATTAGAAGAATATAAACATGACACTAGGAAAATAATCTTTTTTAAGAAATTTCAATTACTTTTACTCTAAAACTCCTAAAAAAATGAAATTTAGATATCTATTTTTGAATTAAAAGCACCTTTATGTTAAAAACTTTTGAAAAACAAATCCATAGATAAATGAACTAATCTATTGAATAATTTGTATGAAAGAAATGCTCCATTTTCAAAAATGGGTGAACAAAATTAAACAGCAAGTAAACATCAAATCAAAATGTCATTGACAACATATCAATTGGATTTTTAATAGGGAATTATATAGATCAATAGTTTATTAATTGAATTAGTATATCACTACCATAAAAACATAAGAATTCAATATATCACAAAATGTAATTTAAAATGCCCCCCTCCAAAAAAAATAATAATAATAATAATAATAAAGTGAGTCAGTACACATGGAATACATTATCACCTTAGCACTCATCAAGTCTAAACCTCGCATTACATTTTGTGTCTTAAGCCCCAACAAAATCTATAATCTGTCAGGGTCTAAATTGCTCACAACAGAAACCACTATCCAGCACAAGCAATTACACCAGGGATTTCCACACACTTCACCTCACTTTTTATGGTCATAATCTGACATTGATAGTAAACAAATTTCACTGCAGCTGCACTGACTTTCACACTCAACACAAGGACAAAAGTATTCCTCTGTGGTCAATGTGTCTGGCTTGAAGTAATAATTTATAAATAGGATGGTATTTAATAGTGAAGGTTTTGTTTGTTTATTGATGAGTAATTTTAAGTGATGTTTTTGTTTAACCTTGTAGGCTTTGAAAATTTGGGACTCAAAATCCATTGCTACAGATTTTCATCATGTATCGCAGAGTACATGGATGAGCTATCATGATCCAAACAAGGCGGTTTTTTATAACAAGCTGTATAGAAATTTTATCAAATCTGTTTAAAGGATTAGGTCAGAGGTCTAGCAAGTCATCTGATATTAAAGAGGACTTCAAAAGAAACAAAATGGTGAAGAAAGCATTCCAAAATCTTATATCGTTAAGGAGATATTCAAGTTTGAAGTTTGGTATCTTTTGTGTAGAAACGACTGAAATCAGACTAGTTGTGGTGTCACTGCCTCAGATTCCTCAGTCTTTATGCATTCTATAATATTGGTCCTTCAGTTTTGTGGCTTAAAAACCATTGGATATGTCAGGAAAGTAGTAAGACAGAATCTAGGAAGGATGATTATAATGTATCACTTGAAGGAAGTTCAAGGGAAAACATTGAAATAGGAAAAATATTAATTGTATTTTCTTTAAAATATATCAACATTTGTTAAGACTGTGAGAATAAGGGCGCCGACGTTCCATAGTAGACTCACTACACCAGTCATTTCTACAAATATAAGACAGAGCTTTAAACTTGAATATCTCTTTAGCGGAATAAGATTTTTGAACTTTTTTTTCACCAGTTTGTCTCTTTTAAAGTCCTCTTTTGTATAAGGTAAAGTTGATGGACCACTGAACTAATCCTTTAATGTGGAAACAACTGATGCAGAAAATAAGAATCTGGCATTACTCTTCTATAGTAGTCTTTCTTCACCAGTGGTTTTCAACAAAATTGTAAGATCATTCTATCCCTTTATCTTTTGTGTGGCATGCACAAACATAAAATATGTTTCGAAGGAATGCTTGACCTCTACCATACTGGCCATTTGGCCTTTTTGGCTCATTTAAGTTTCACAAAGTTTTGTTTCATTTTTTGGGGGGTTTTAATTATGTTTTGAAAATTGTAATTGAATCTTTGTAGCATAAACATGCCTTAATTACAGCCTAATTACATGCCTTATTTTTACAAGTGGGAAATATTGAAGGCTTTGATATACAGAAAGTGAAAATAGAAATAGAAATTGACAAAGTTTACTCTGTAATGCATGTAGCTGAGAAGATTTCATCAACATTAAATTTTAAAGTATTTTTTCAGTTTTGCAAAACCTTGTAATTAATAACTTGTAATTTGTAAGTCATGTCATCATTTTCATGAATTCTTGCAGAAAGCTGGAATAAGAAACCAACGTAAGAGTGTAAAGTTGAGACCCAAGTCAACATTCTTGCAGCTTGAGGATGAAATTGTTGATAATCTTAGTGCACACATCGCAGAGCCAGAACCCACAGATACGGTGGAAAAGCCAAAGCCTTTGCCAGTGAAACTTGTGTCCACTCCGAAACCAGATAAGAAGGCTCCTTCATCTTCTGCTTCTGCAAGGGTATTTGTTGATGACAAGGTAAAGTATTTGATTGTTTGATGAGTACACTGATTGATATATTAAAGGAGCACTAGACCAAAAAGTAAGGGCGCATTTTTGGGGGTCCCCAAAAACTTGAATATTTATCTAGCATGCAACGGTATAGCAATTTTCTGGCTAATATAGATATTCATGTGGCCTTTGCCCTCATGTCGTCTGTGGGCTATGAAGGCATGAAGTTTTATCAATCTGTTGTTGATAATATATCTGTGAAATTAGCAAAAACGAGCGCCTTTACTTTTTGGTCTAGTGCTCCTTTAATTAAAGGAGAAATGACCATTAGTGTAACAGTCCATGACAATAGCTTAAATGCTTGTTAAAATTGTCCAATATACAGCCTTTTAATTTTGTGCTTGTAATGCATGTCTCAGCAGACTGCATGATGTAAACCCTACCAGGGCCGTAATTCTTGGGGAAAGTGGCCCCCACTTTCCAATTCAAATATTAAGGATTATATTATTTTATTATACATAAGATTTTGAAAAACACTGCCCCCCTACATTGTGGAGGAATAGAATGGCCACATGTCCTACTAACTTTTAAAAGGAGAATTATGGCCCTGAATCCTACATGGCAATAGCCCCACAAATTATTTTTGACATTTTTTCACTTGTACACAATGTCTGTAAAAACAGACCGTGTGATGTGACTTCTTCTATTGGTTAAAATATACATAAATTGGCATAAACTAACTTTTCAGCCATCAGCTCATTTAAATAGGTGTAAGCTGTTGGATATCTATGAACAGGCGGTATTATGCCATGTTGCTTGCTTTTTTTGTTTTTGTATAAAGGCTCTCAATGAAGTATCTACCAATTCTTTGCAACCCTTGGTTGACGTGAGAAAAGACCGCCCTCGCAGACAGCAAGTTAAACGACCAACTCGAAACACTAATATTCTACAGACACAGAATAATCCAAGCAATGAAGCAGGTGAAGAGAACACAGTGGGGGAGGTCAGTGCAGGAGTAGAAGATTTCTTTGAAGCCAAAGACACTCCCGACCTCCATATGACCAATATCGATCAGGCCAGGTACATTTTCTTGCAACTGTATATTTAAGGGTTTATGGACACAGCCCCCTTCCTATCACCCCTCTTCTGTGGGATAATAAACTGTTACACAGTTTGGGTCTTTTAATGGTCAAGGCGTTAGCCAAGTCTACTTGGGAGCTCAGTCTCCATTATTCCCCTGCTAGAGAAATGTGATGGAGAGCTGTAAATATGTGAACCATGTTCATTTATGTCTTCCATACTTTAAAAAGAGATTTGATTTTTGTTTAAACAAGGAAAGCAATATTAATTAAAGGAGAACTGCAGATGAATCTGAAAGATTTGTACATGTTACTGCTGACAGCAAATACATCTATCCTTTAATATACACCATTTTCCACTCAAATTTAAGGAAGGCAAAGCATCACTTCATTTTCCAGTTTTTTTTTCCTGAAAATCATGATCTACATTTTCTGAATGAACCATTTTCCAGTTGTTCTGACCAAGTTTTGATAAGCAAACAAAATATCATCAGCAGTTTTCACACTGATTTTGCTTCAAATTGGTATCAAAGTGATCCAAATGGTAAGTGAAAATGTTTCTTACAATTAATCTTTTTTTCAATTTTTTTGGAAATTTTCCACCCCTATGCTAAAGAAAGAAATATATGAGGGATTTTTTCCCATATTGCAGGAAAAGTCATTAAAATTTTCATAACAAATTAGCATGAACTGTAGGTATGTTGACATGAAGAGGCAGTATTATTTTAATAGCTTTAAAAGCCATCATATTAGCAAAACAAATTCATCAAAATCACTTAAATGGTAGCGGGGGCTTTCATAGGTTGAACTTCTGCATCAATGTCTAGTTTTTGGGAGTGCAGAAAAAGTCGTCACAAGGTTTTTAATCAATTTCCTTCTATAAATAGCTCGGCTGCAAAACTTAAGAAGGAAAAAGAAGACAAAAAGAAAGAAGATGAAAAGAGAAGGAAGGAAGAGAAGGAAGTGAAGGACAGGATTGAAGAGGAGGACAGGAAGAAAAGGGGGGAGGGGAAGAAAAAAGCTAAGGACATTAAAAAGAAGGAGAAGGAGAAGGAGAAAAAGGAAAAGGATAAGGAGAAAAAGGAAAAGGAGAAAAAGGAAAAGGAGAAAAAGTAAGTACTGTGGAGGTAGCATCAGAGCATGATGTGCTCATTACAGATGTGTTTGCTTTTTAATCAGATTTTGACATTGACGGCATGAATATTTGGATAATGCCACTGGTTATCTGGTTATTGAATGTGGATTAAAGAGGTTTGTAAATTATCCTCTTACTACAAAAGTGGGAAACACTTGTATTTTGGAAAACAAATTTCAGGTATGAAGTCTTTACAATTAACTTTGTTGATAATCAGTGAGATAGAAAGGAGAATTGGGTTACACTTGCTTGAATACATGGTAGTTCTCAACTTGGTCTTTAGATCAATTAGTCTCCAATTCGAAATTCTGGCTACTCTGGAGGCTTCAGCTTGACCTCAGTGTAGCTATGCTGACCTCATGCCTAGCAACTGACTCTACACTGCATTTGATGTGTATCAGCCTGCTTGTGTCATTTACAGCTTCCTCAAGCCAGACCTTCATGTGTTACCTCTGGTTGAACGATCTTGCATTCCTTCCTGCAATCACTTTTCTTCCTTCTAGTGCTTGTGAAGCCTTGTACCTTTTACAAGAACCCTGACAATAGGTAGATCAGCTTAATTGAGGATGAAAGAGACCCTAAAAAGTTATGGGTTTGCTGGAAAGGAAAGTTTCTGCTTAAATTTCAATAGACAGACCTATTGAATCATAATGTAAATATTTCTTTTCTGAGATTGTAGATTTTCTTGGAACCAAGCTTTGATAGCTTACAAGGTTTTGTATCACCCCTAATGTTAACCCCTACCACCATGCAATAATTGGTTACCTCAATTCTATATGAAGTATTCAATTTTCAGACATGTATGTAAATGTGAAGAAAAAGTTTGTGTTGAAAATGAGTGCCAGTGTAAACCCAGTCACTGTTTATGTATTGCATATATGCCAATTTCATGCTTATCTTATGCCCTGCTTATATTTTTGGTCGATATTAACCAGACGATCCTTTTTTTGTAAGATCTATGGATTTTTTATCAAATGAGTGAAGGACCACCCATAAGAAGAAAAACAAATCTGATTGGCTAGGTGCCTATTTACATAATACTTGCATGCATTTTATTGGGTATGGGCTGACTAATTTGCATGAAGCAAGTGAAAACATGGTCCATTTATATCCCAAATCCTGTATGTGGTTTTCAAAATTTCAAATAAGGTTTTTTCCCTAATTATTCTGTTCCATGCTTCTTTTGTCCGTTAGATGATCAGATCCTATTAATTTCTTCTTTTTTTTTCACATTTATTTCCACAGGAGGTACGTATTCCATCAAAAACAATTTTTATTTTGTGAAATTTTAGTTTCTTTGATTTTCTTTATGCCCAGCATGTCATCAAAAGGGTCTGGATTGTGTTTATTTTTTGCTTGAATTGTTTTTTGTTTTTTGCAGCATTTATTTTATATTATTTTCTTCTGCTCTGGTAGCTGTGTTAAGTGACAGAATTGATCATTAATCCTGTAATTATTGATTTTGTACTGTATGCATTATGATGAAATTCATGTTGTTTCTTTTTTATATATTTGTATTGTAATCATTCACACACTAAAAGCATGTAATGAATTAAATGCACCACATTTTACATTCTGAACAGCGAGAGAGTACTTTGCTCAAATACAGGCATCAGAAGGAAAAATGTATTGTTGTGGCCAAGCTATGGTGGTTTTAGTACCTCTATGGAATTAAATGTATCGTTGTGGCCAAGCTATGGTGGTTTTAGTACCTCTATGGAATTAAATGTATTGTGGTGGCCAAGCTATGGTGGTTTTAGTACCTCTATGGAATTAAGTGTATCGTTGTGGCCAAGCTATGGTGGTTTTAGTACCTCTATGGAATTAAATGATTGTTGTGGCCAAGCTATGGTGGTTTTAGTTCCTCTATGGAATTAAATGATTGCATGATAGGACACAACATAGCAATTTTCACTGCACTGCTTGCATGCATTACACATTGCTTAAAGGATTAGTGTGTTGGTCAATCAAGATCATCTTATATGTAAGAGGACTTCAAAAGAAACAAAATAGTGAAGGAATTATCCAAAAATCTTATTCCATTAAGGAGATATTTAAGTTTAAAGTTATGTATCACTTGTGTAGAAACGACTGAAACAAGACTAGTTGTGATGTTACATCCTCAGAATCCTCAAAGTCTCTATGTGAATCATATTCTGTCCTGCAATTTTGTTGCATAAAAACCATTGGATATGTCAGGAAAGTAGTAAAACATAATCTAATAAGGGTAATTGGCACCTGAAGAAAATTGGAAGAAACATAATTCAAATAGTAAAAGTTTTATATCAAGTTTCTTTTAAATAGAGTGGGGAATAGGTCACCATTCTTCCATAGTAGACTTGATACACCAGTCATTTCTACACAGATAAGAAAGAATATTAAATTTACATATCTCTTTATTGGGATAAGATATTGAAGTAGTTCTTTCACCATTTTGTTTCTATCTAAGTCCTCTTTCATGTAATATAAGTTTGCTTGACCACTGAACCAGCCCTTTATTAAAACACTGACCCTATGGAATGCCTTTATTTTCTTCTTGCAGTGTTTTCATTGAACAGAGTTCTTTACATATATATTATTGTTACCAAGATCACTTGACATTAGTTCCCGACATTAAAAAATATTTTCACGCTAAAAGTTCATATCTAGTGATTAATCTGCTCTTTAAATAGAACGTTGATATAGTCTGTATTCTGCCAGCTTAACTCAATAAACAGAAGTAGGTACTCGAGTGCACTTTCTGAAAAAAATTCAAAAGTGAATTTAAGTTGGCATCATGGCATGACACTCTTTATTATTATTATTACAATTTATATAGCTCCAAAATTTATGTAAATAATCATTGGCGCTGTACATATAAAATATTACACGAATACATAAGAAAAATAAAAGATGAGAAAACTAGCCGTAAAATACTGAATGTAATTAAAACATGCAGGAAAAAAAATATATATAAAGATATAAGATTTAATATAATTACAAATTGAGAAAAACTAAAAGGATTTAAGAACAATACATCTACACCAATAAAAATTAAAAGGTAAAATAACTTCTATAGGTACAATTTAAAAAGAACATATGGTAGTAATAGACTTACAAATAAAATTGTACATGCTGACATTAGAAAATAAAAGATAAGAAATTAAATTAAAGCATGCAGCAAAATAATAATAAGGTCGAATATGAATAAAAATAGAAAATTAAAAGGATTTAAGAACACTACATCTACACCAATAAAACATTAAAAGGTAAAATAACTCCTATAAGTACTTTAAAATTATGATTTAAAAAGAACATTACCTAGGAGATACCAAATCACAAAAACACACAAGATTTGAAAATTAATATTAAGTGTTTAAGGTTTTGGGAAAAACGTTATTTGGTGGTTTACTTGTGATTTCCTCCCTCTTTAGTGTAACATAATTGCACTGTACAATAAGTAGATGTAAGCCATATTTTTTCTATCATGAAAACAATATAAAAAAACAAAAACAAACACTCCTAAAATTTGGCAACTTTTTTAATGTTGCAAATCTGGATAATTATCCTAATAATAGCATCTCTGTATTTCCTATGTAAATCCATTATCTTTTGGATATATTTCTGCCACATGCTCGTGACTCAAATGAATTGTGAAGTTATTTTCTGACACGTTCATTCAACTTTTTGTCTTCTTGTGGTTGGTTTCTATTACTTCTATGCTACCTCTCTTACACCAGGGAGCTGTCACAATGTACATATCTCTGCATGCACTACTGCATACTTCATGTCTGCTTGCATCAGTGAGCTGAAGGACTGAGAAATTGCTGCAACCTTGTATAACAAACTAATGACAAACATACTTAATCAAGTTGACGAATGCTGCCAAGGTGCAGTTTAACTGTGATTAATAGTACAAATATGGCAACAGACTTATGTTTTTGCTGCAAAACACATACAAATTGCTGAAATTTTTGTGACCTGATTGCTTTCTTATGCTGGTAGCATGTTACATTTACCAGCCAATGCTTTCCTTGATCAAGGAACTGAACAGCAAATATAATTACTGGCTACATCAGTTTAAATAAAATTAACAAAGCCTTTCATCAAGAAATAACCTTCAGATAAAATTCAGCCCTGATAAAAGCATTCATATACAAAAAATCAAATTGGTATTATTATTGGAAATTTTGGTGAAATTTGGCAACATTTCCCGAAAAGTGAGAACAAATTCCCCAAAATTGAAGAAATTATCCCAAAAAATTAATGAAATTGAAGAAAGCTCCCTGAAAATAAAGAAAATTGAAGGAGCTGTTTTATTGCAAGTCAGGCAGGGATGCCACATTTGTATGTGAAGTTCAACATCAAAACTGCAGTCATAATGCTATACAGTAAATAATATTACACAACCAAATAACACAAATAACTCTTACATGTGACAGTAATTGCTGATGTAATCCTTAACTTCATTCTTTAGCTGATTTTCCATTAAGTGTTCCTGAAACAGTTCCCAAGTAACTGTTTACATTTTTAAGCCATGTTTTGACAAATATTATAGTCTTATTTCAATTCAACTTTACTGTAGCCTTCTCTAGTATGAAAACTTAGAGGCACTATACCGAAAAATAAGGGCACAATTTTCTAGACACCCTTAAAATATCAGAGGGTAAAATTTGTCTAACCAATAATTGTACCAAGTAGTTATCTAAGACATATAAACAATATCATTTTATCACTCGAGGCAAAACAGGTCAAAGAACATTTGAAAAATTCACCAAAAAGGTGCCCTCACTTATGGGTCCACTTCTCCTGTAAAGCAGGTTGTCAAGCTTCTTTGCAAGATTTTTTATTAGTCTGTTGTTTGGTACAAGGGAACACCTCCAGACATGGGCAGGATTTTGACCACTGAAAATAGGGGGAGAGGGTTGTAATGTCACAAAATAAATTGCCCAATGAAAGTAGGAGGAAAATTCATTAGATAACACTAAGATACAACAAATCACCAAAGGAAAGATATAAATATGGAAAAAAGTAGATGTGAAAATATCCCTTTTATGCCTCCCAAATCCCACCTATGCCTCCAGGTTTATTATTGTTAAGTTTAGATCATCTGCCTACAATTTATTCAAACAGTGGTATGTTTCAATTAATAATTATTCATAATTATTTACTTCATGTTATATCTTACCTTCTATGCTATAAATATGCAATCCGGTCCAATTACCTGATTATAATGCGCTGTGCGTTAGAATCAGGTCATTGGATCAGATTGCCTATTTATAGCATGGAAGGTAAGTATAACTCTTGTAAATATCCCCGCTACAGGAAGCCGTAACTTTAAATGCACATTATATCTACAAATATATTTTTGTTGAAACATACAGAATAAATCAGTGTAATTTCCAGTACAATTTTGTTTTATAACCATATCAATGCAGTTTGTCGGTGACAATGTGCATTGATTTGTTTCATAAATTTTAGATTATAAAATGTAGAGGTTTTAATTGGCTCAATTCAGGAAGGCATGAATGCATCACACTAAATGTGAATAATTCAAAGTCCTCTCAGTGTTGCTTGTGTTGTGAACATGGTAAAGAAGCTATATTCATAATGCGTTATCCCTGATTAGAATTGAATTCCTATAAGGATGTTTCAGCTGACGTTATGAGGTCACATGACTTTGTATACATCGCCATTTTGTAGGACAGACTGTCGTGTGCTCTACACTTACATACGTTTGCATGTTGTTATATAAGATTACTTTTGTAAGTAGTATGCCGGTACTCTTGCTTTTACTTAGTTGCGCTAACTAATACGTGTTTAGAATCCACTGATTAAGATTACTTGGAGTACTTGGAGGGTAATTCTTTCTTGAAAATAACATTTTATATTAAAAAATTAATTCATCTGGCCACTTCATTTTAACCAGCGCATCTTTTACATGCCCAGCGCATGTTTTCATCGCCAGTGCGTGCTATCGCATATTTTATACCGAGTCTTGTTTGTTTTACATGAGATGTGACTGAGTTGTGTAAAAATCAGATGCATGAAATACTCAGCGCACAAAGCTCTGCCCCGTAAAATGGCTCCCAGTTGAGTTAGAGTCATGGGATGAAATCCCTCTATAGATGCCCAAATGTGGCATAATTTGAAATTTTCTTATAGTTGCATTTTTTATCATTCCCTTAAAATTGCTATCAATCCTACTCTCAGAATATCTATTGTTTGTTTAACTGCTGTTATATAATATGTAAAAAACAGAAGTCTTAAAGATACAAAAATGCATTCTTGGCAAACAGTTGGGGCATTGTTTTTTGCATTTTTGTGCACATTTCCTACAAATGATTGCTTCTCTAGTTTGATGGTTGTTAGTATAATAGAAGCATGGTCACCTGTAAAGTAGCCTTGAAAATTGTTGTTCAACTGAAACATTTTCCCACCTTAAGTATACTTTCCTGTAAACTGCACCATTTACTCTTTTGAATTAGGTACCTCTCTGGCACAATGACGACAAGTCTTACCAATCACCTGCCAGCATCACTAATCACACAGAAAAACACTGAATGCCTTAGTTCAAAGTTCATGTCAAGGTCACACTTCATGTCAAAAAATCATCTGAAATAGACTGCCATTGCATGCATGACAAGATTAATACCTTCTCTCACTTTTGCCCCAAAATGTTCACAACTTTTTTTAATTGAGAATTAAAGGTATATGGACAGGTAGGTATTTTATATTCACTAAAAAGAGCTTTAAATTCTTAATATATTTGTAAGTTATGGCCAATCAAAGTTTGAAGAATATTCAATGTATGTAAAACTTGTGATGTATGAAGAAAGACAGCTCAAAATCTTTTTATTTTTAAAAAAGAATTAAAATTAAATCCCTTAAGATCATCAGACTGGTTTTGCAAAAAAAAATTGATGGAGGGTGTGATGGAGATTTAAGACTCTTGGTGATATTCAACTGCTCCCATTCAAATAATGTTGGTGAAAAACAATAAGTCAACTAAAAGAAATTCATAGGTTTTCTCTTTGTGATGTCACAAATTTTTAATCAGCTTTTCATAATTTATTATAATAAAGCCTTAGAATCAAAAATGCTGTAAAATGGTCCATTTTTAACCAATTTTGATGAAATGCTTTGCTATTTTCATGGCTTATAGCATATTTTCATGGCTTATAGCATATTTTCATGGCTTATAGCGTATTTTCATGGCTTATAGCGTATTTTCATGGCTTATAGCGTATTTTCATGGCTTATAGCGTATTTTCATGGCTTATAGCGTATTATTTATAGCGTATTTTCATGGCTTATAGCGTATTTTCATGGCTTATAGCGTATTTTCATGGCTTATAGCGTATTTTCATGGCTTATAGCTTATAAGTTTGAAGAACATTCAATGTATGAAAAAACTGTAATGTATCAAACACAACAGCTCAAAATATCAAAATCTTTTTATTTTATGAAAAAGAAATAAATTTAAATCCCTCAAAATCATCAGACTGGTTTCGCCCACAAAATTTTTATAGAGAGTGTGATGGATATTCAAGACTCTTGGTGATATTCAACTGCTCCCATTCAAATAATGTTAGTGAAAAACAATAAGTCAACTAAAGGAAATTCATGGATTTTCTCTTTGTGATGTCACAAATTTTTAATCAGCTTTGCATAATTTATTATAATAAAGCCATAAATTAAAGATGCTGTAAAATGGACCATTTTTAACCGATTTTGATGCAATGCTTTGCTATTTTCATGGCTTGTAGCGTATTTTCATGTAGCGTATTTTCATGGCATGTAGCGTATTTTCATGGCTTGTAACATATTTTCATGGCTTGTAGCGTATTTCCATGGCTTGTAGCATATTTTCTTGGCCTGTAGCATATTTTCATGGCCTGTAGCATATTTTCATGGCCTGTAGCATAGTTCCAGGGCTTGTAGCATATTTCCAGGGTTTTTAGCATATTTCCAGGGCTTGTAGCATATTTCCATGGCTTAATTGTAGCGTATTTCCATGGCTTGTAGCGTATTTCCATGGCTTGTAGCGTATTTCCATGGCTTGTAGCATATTTCCATGGCTTGTAGCATATTTTTATGGCTTATAGCCTATTTTCATGGCTTGTAGCATATTTTTGTAGCATATTTTCATGGCTTGTAGCGTATTTTCATGGCTTGTAGCATATTTTCATGGCTTGTAGCATATTTTCATGGCTTGTAGCATATTTTCATGGCTTGTAGCATATTTTCATGGCTTGTAGCATATTTCCATGGCTTGTAGCATATATCCAGGGCTTGTAGCATATTTCCATGGCTTGTAGCGTATTTCCATGGCTTGCAGCGTATTTCCATGGCTTGCAGCATATTTCCATGGCTTGTAGCATATTTTCATGGCTTGTAGTGTATTTTCATGGCTTGTAGTGTATTTTCATGGCTTGTAGCGTATTTTCATGGCTTGTAGCGTATTTTCATGGCTTGTAGCATATTTCCATGGCTTGTAGCATATTTTCATGGCTTGTAGTGTATTTTCATGGCTTGTAGTGTATTTTCATGGCTTGTAGCGTATTTTCATGGCTTGTAGCGTATTTTCATGGCTTGTAGCATATTTTCATGGCTTGTAGCATATTTTCATGGCTTGTAGCATATTTTCATGGCTTGTAGCATATTTTCATGGCTTGTAGTGTATTTTCTTGGCTTGTAGCATATTTTCTTGGCTTGTAGCATATTTTCTTTTAATGAAGCTCAAGTTGTTACTACCTGTCCAACTTTTAATGACATGCAGTGTAATGATGATTATTGTATTGAAATGTTCACTAACAAAATTTGTGTGGAACAGAAATGAAAATGCATATATGATAATCATATATGGGGCAAATAAAAGGTTGCCTGTAAACATCAAATTCACAAAGTATCGTCCAACATCATTGGTGAGCAGGATCTTTTGAAAAGAAGTATATTTTACAAAAACTTAAGGTGGATACAATTAACCCTTACTCTACCAGCAAAATGCGCTTGGGAGGCGGAGTCAAAAAAGGGGCACCCAAAACAGTGATGATATCGCCGCGTGGTAGAGTAAGGGTTAAGCACGGGCTGATTATTAAAAGGTCCTCTGTCTTCTAAGTGGCAGAGTCGGGCTCATTCCACTTTATTGACTCACTGCGATCATGCTGCATATATTTTCGAGTTGGCACACTTGTCGCGGGTGGATTAATTAATTCTTACTCTACCAGCACTTTTTTTTAAATGAGCTCGGAAGGCGGAGTCAAAGATGGGGCACCCAAAACGGCGATAAAATCGCCGCATGGTAGAGTAAGGGTTAAAGTAGATTGGGTTTCATTTTTGGTATCATAAAGGTATTCTTACTTCTGCCAAGACATTGGAAAGAGGTTATATTTTCTTCTGCGTTTGTTTGTTTATGTGTGTGTATTTGTCTGTCATCTATGTATTTCAAGAAGTAATGACTGGACTTTGATCAAATTTGGTTTGTTGTAATTATTGCCCAAGGAAGAATTTAGTAACATTGACATAGGGGAAGAACAGAAATGATAGGTATGGGATGGTTTAGGGGGTATTTGTGGGAACTATTCCATTGGAATGTGTTTTAGCAATGAATTTTGGTCATCGAAGAAAAGCAAAGTAATTCAATTCTGGCATCTGGTGGAAACAATTATGTTATCTATTGGCATGATATTTTCTGAGTGTTATATATTATGTCCACCCTGGACTTTGCAACAAAATTCTTTGGTACGTGTAATTACTCACTGAATCTAAACAAGGCAAGCCTGCAGGTAGTTCGAATAAGCGAAACAGTGGCATAGCCAGGATGCAAAATTTAACCAAAATTACATACAATATTATAGATGAAACAATTATGTTAATCCCTTCCCTCCTTTCATAGCCCTTTTGAGGGATGACTTGTAATGAACTCTTTTTTTCTCAACCCTTCTCGTGCAAAATGAAGAAGAGTTTTTCAAAATAGGTCAAAGTTACAACAAAATTCTACAAGAGATACGAAAATTTGGACAGAAAGCATTCATTGAATTTTTTTTTGTTAAATTTAATCAACTTTCATAATAAAAGTAAAATAAGGTAGAAAGGTCCAGATATATAGTAGAAGGGTGAGAATTGTTGACCTTTTGTGGTTGTTTATAACTTGTGGTTGGTGTCTATTACTTCTCTGCCACCTCTCTTACACCTTATTTTACTTTACTTTTTGAAGGATTTAGAGGGTGGGTTGATAAGTGCTTTATTTAGAGTCAATAGTTATTTTGTCTATAAATACACATTGATATATGAATACTGATATATCGTTGTCTTATTCTTGGAATGTTTTGTTAGTGGTTTATATACATGTGTTCCATGGGGTGAGTTAGGATTGAACTGTTTGGATGGGTCGGGAGGCATATACTAAGTAAGTTGGATATAGTGATTTCCATTTGGTGTATCATGTTTAAATGGGACTGGGGCTAGAAAAGTCTTGTCTCTAGTTTCCGCCACTCGTGTGTAAATTTGTGTTGTAATTTGTAATGTAACTTTATATTGTAATGTTTCTGTTTGTAATTTTTGCTCTCTATATCATATACTTGAGTGGAAATAATAAGACAAATAAAATAATAAATAAAATAAATAGGAAGATACTTTTTGTGGATGATGACAATCATCAGAAATTTCAAACACAGAACCTGCATTGTCACTATGTCATAACAGACTTCTGGGAGTGGACACAAGTAATGAAACAAAACTTGAGTGGCATATATTATGCAAAATTTGTGGCCTGCATAATATTTACGATGTCTGATTATTTATTGAATCATTTTACCTGAAAACAAATAATAAGTATGCAACAGTAAGAACTCATCACCCTTACACTATAATCTAGCTTGCACCAAGCTCACGACAAGCTTGCACCAAGCTCATGACAAGCTAGTACAAACTTCCTGCAAGCTAGTATTTGGAACAAATACAAGCTTGCTAGCTTGCTCAAACTAACATTAGTTTGCGCAAGCTAGCAAAAACTATTTGTTAGCTTGTGAAAGCGTGCAGAGAGTTTTTGCTAGCTTACACAAACTAGCAATATTTACAACTTTTGTGATTGTTTGTTTACCAGAAATTATGATATTTTCTGGCTGCATACTATTTATAGGTTATTTTGTTTAGCAGGGGTTTTTTCAGTGCATTGCGTAACAGAAAGGGAAGTCAGCCACCAGAATCTGCTGCTGAGGAGGTGGATAATGCTGGGGATCGTAGGGCATCCGAACCTGCCGCTTCATCTCAACGTAAGCAAAGTTCTATACTTTTAAAGAAAAAAAATAGTTTAACTTTGAGAGCAAATATGTAAATAAATATTCCACTGGGAGGGAAATTTTTCACGTTTGAAACAACTATCTCTTCAAACAGATATTTTACATATAAAACCAACATTCCACTTGTAGAATAAATAATTTACTTTAACAAATATATCACTTTTGACACGTGAACATCACTTTGAAATGAAACCCTGAAATCAGACAGAAAACAAGGATGAGATGCACATGTTTATATCTGTACTTATTGCAATATATTTTTGAGGTATCCATTAGCATTTGTCCATGATTGGTTAAATGCCATGTATCCTGTAATCACAATATTTACTTCAAGTTATACCTTACCTTCCATGCTATAATATGCAATCTGGTCACATGACCTGATTCTAACGCACTTCTAACCGAACCTAAAAAACGCAGTAACCAGCCAAGCCCTGACCTCCATAATACCTCTCTAACTCTTTTCTCTTCGGCAGCTTCTACCTGAAGGGTTTCTACGCTGCCCGTTCTCATCTGGCTCGCCTTTTCAAGTCTTCCGAGAGAAGGGTGAGATAGCCATGGGTCCGAGATTTCTTCGGCCGACCTACACGACTTTACCCGTGTAGCCTACACTTAGGATAGCGGGTTTTTGTCTCCATTCGTACATAGCGAGTGGCTAGTTCGAGAGCGTCCTACTCTCGTGGTGGGTGTTTTAGGTCCTAGAGCACAGGTTGTGCCTGTCTAGGGGACCTCTCGCCCCGGGAATTAGTCTTTTTCTCCCTTAGCCCCACCCGCCTCGAGGTGACCCTAGCGTTATACTATGTATAGTGTTTAGCACGCTAGGATATTTCAGTACACCTTCTCGTATGCATTAAGCCAATTTCTTTTTTTTTCGATTTTGGCGCATGCGCATTGGGTCATAGTCACCGCTGGGTAAATGTGGGGTCGCCCTGTAACAACTCTAGGGAGCTACAGTTGTTACTAGCGAGCTTATTTTCGTTTTCACGTCAACAGCATATGAATATTTTTATTTTCTCACACAGTTTTGAGTTAAAATATTTAATTTTCAGGATTGAAGTTGGGGTGTCGGAGAGACCGTGGGTGGGTCTCTCCGACGACCTAATTACAGGGAAAATAATCTTTCCTTTTATCTTTACAGACCTCAAGTACACAGTGGTTGGTATTTCCCACGCTACCCCGGCGCTAGTAAAGTCATTACGTTGGACGCGTTTTCTCGGGTTTCTAAAGTTTTTCAGATAGAAAATTTTTTGGTTTAAAATTTTTTTCTGTTAAAGCAAGTGTTGTTGTTCTGTTTAGAATGCTATGCCTCGTCTCTCTTTAGCGTGTCCGTAAGATCATAGTTACTTTGCCGTGTTTAGGTTTGTACGCTTGGACTTACGTTCTTCTCTTAAGAAATTTATTTTTCAGTAAAACAAATTTCTGTTTAAGAGAATTTTGGTGTTCTGTTTAGACTGCTAGGCCTCGTCTCTCTTTAGCGTGTCCGTAAGATCATACTTACTTTGCCGTATTTGTGTATGTACGCATGGATATATGTTCTTCTCTTTTCAGATATATAAAAGAGATTCACTGAGAAGGTTACGCTCTTAGAGGCATTGCGCCTAGAGCGTAACGTAGAGAGAGAGAGAGAGAGATAACCTCTTAGGGCGTTACTAACGTCGCCTAAGTTGTAAACACGGTTCCAAAGCGGTTCCATTGGACAGTCCCTGTCGACTCCACAACCCGTGTAACGCGTTGAACGCCGGTTGTTGTGAGTTCGGGACGGTTCCATAAGGTTCGGAGTCCATACGGTTCCGCGGCCCGTTGTTACGGGCTAACGGTTCCATTGGACGGTTCCGTGAGTCCATAAGGTTCGCGGCCCGTTGTTGGGCTTAACGGTTCCATTGGGCGGTTCCATACGGTTCGCGGCCCGTTGTTACGGGCTTAACAGTTCCATTGGCGGTTCCATACGGTTCCGCGGCCCGTTGTTACGGGCTTAACAGTTCCATTGGGCGGTTCCATACGGTTCCGCGGCCCGTTACGGGCGGACGGTTCCATTGGCGGTTCCATTGGGCGGTTCCATACGGTTCCGCGGCCCGTTGTTACGGGCGGACGGTTCCATTGGGCGGTTCCGTGCGGTTCTGCGGCCCGTTGTTACGGGCGGCGGTTCCATACGGTTCCGTTGGACCATCCCTGGCGCTTCCGCAGCCCTATGTGCGGGCATTGTGCGGTTCGGGGCGGATCCATAGGGTTCCGGGATCCATACGGTTCCGCGGCCCGTTGTTACGGGCGGACGGTTCCGTGGTCCATACTGGTTCCGCGGCCCGTTGTTACGGGCGGGCGGTTCCATTGGGCGGTTCCGTGATCCATACGGTTCCGCGGCCTGTTGTTATTCGGGCGGGCGGTTCCGCGGCCTGTTCGGGCGGGCGGTTCGCGGCCCGTTGTTACGGGCGGACGGTTCCATTGGGCGGTTCCATACGGTTCCGCGGCCCGTTGTTACGGGCGGACGGTTCCATTGGGCGGTTCCGCGGCCCGTGTTTACACGGGTCCGTATTTAACGGGTTCACGTACATAAATGCGGTTTAATCGGTTATCGCCCACTAGCTACGTGGTCAGGTGACAGGTGACATTCTTGACAAGAAGTATAGCATTGACAGTTATTTTTCTTCTTGGTCCTGTAGCCATTAGATACGCAGTTCCACGGCTCGTGTGAACGCAATTAAGACTGTCTCGTTGAGCGTTACAAGTTCCGTATTTATTTTCACCAGTATCATGGACATGAAGGACAGGTCCCGAGTGTCGATGTTTTACACACCCAGGATGTCTCGTGATGCGTGGCGTGCAAACGCTTCTTTAAATTACGCTCGGTGACATCCATCTCACGTGTTACTGGCGTGCAGATTATGCTGCAAGTCAAATCCCTGTACTCTTTGCAGCGATTGGGATCTAGCGGCGTGGTCGGAGCACAGACTCCACCGCGACCGGTACTTTCAAAGAGCGGCGGAGAAAGTGGAGAAGCGGCGGTCTGAGAGGCCCTCTTCGTCTCCCCACCGCCACCCAGGTCCAAAGCCAGGGAGGCGGGGCGCCGCCCACTCCTAGCGGGCGCCTCTTGAAAGACGTACACCGCGGTTCATCCGGAAGTATAGCATTGAGACAGCTATTTTTCTTCTTGGTCCCGTAGCCAACGGCTACAACAGTTATCGGTTCCACGGCCCATGTTTACGGGTCCGTGCGGTTCCATGGTCCGTGTTTTACGGGTCCGTCACGGTTCCATTGGGCCGGTTCCGCGGCCCGTGTTTACGGGTCCGTGCACGGTTCCATACGAGTCCACGGTCGCGTTTACGGGTCCTTTCGCTTCCATTGGGCGGCTCCAGTGAGCGGAACTTATCTTTAATGGGATAACGCACTGCATGCGGTTCACCCGGTTATACGCCCACTAGCTACTACGCTCGTGGTCAGGTGACAGATGACTTTCTTTACAAGAAGTATAGCATCACGACAGCTATTTTCTTCTTGGTCCCGTAGCCATTAGCTACGCAGTTCCACGACTTCGTGCGAACGCAATTAAGATTGTCTCGTTGAACATTACCGTTCCGTAATTATTTTCACCAGTATCATGGACATGGAGGACAGGTCCTCGGCGTCGATGCTCTACACACCCTTGATGACCCGGCATAGCGTGATAACGCTTCTTTGCTTTACGCTCGGTCACATCCATCTCGCGGCGTTACTGGCGTGCAGATTATGCTGCGAGTCCATTCGTGGTACTCTTTGCAGCGATTGGGTTCCAGCGGCGTGGTCGGAGCACAGACTCCACCGCGACCGGTATTTTTCAAGGTGCGACCGAGAGCGTGCGGCTCCGGTGTTCGGATGCGTCGGCTCCGTAGTTTTGTAGCGGGATATCGTACACGTCACGATTTACCCGGATATGCACCCGCTAGCTACGAGCTATGTGGCCAGGTGACAAGTGATAATCTTCACAAGTAGTATAGCGCGTGAGAGCTATTCTATTCATGGTTCCGTGGCCATTAGCTCGCAGTTCCACGATCATGTGAACACCATTTATACGATTATCCGCGTTGAGCGTTACATTTCGCAATTACTTTCACCAGTATCGTGAGGCACGGAGGACAGGCCTCCGTGCGTCGATGCGATACGCACCTCAGAGGTCCCGCTTTGCATAGCGTGCAAACGCTTCTCTAGACCGTGCGGGCCTGTATGCGACCGGAGTTTTGCAGCGGGATAACGCGTACACTGTACGATGAACCCCGAAGTTGAGTTCGCTAGCTAGGAAGCTGCTTGGTCATAGCTACGCTGTCCCACGGCCGTGTGAACTGCCTCTGTAGGATTTTCGCGTTGAGCGTCACAGTTCCGCGATGTTTTGCGCCTATATCATCGACCACGACGGGCAGGTCCCTAGTGTCGGTGCGTTCTGGCGCCTTGACTGTCCTGCGTGCGTCGCGTAACGCGCTTCTTAGGTTGCGCTTTGGTGTTATCGACTTGTTCAAACCCGTGTACACCGCTGTGGTCCTCGGTTCGCGATGGGACGGTCGGCCAACAAGAGGCGGCGCCCTACGGGTCTTCGTGAGTTAGTCCCCTTTTTACGGCTAGTTGTAGAGCCATTGGATTCCTTGCGGGTCCATTAGGGTCCGTGCGGCTGCGTGTCGGTTCCATACGGCCCCCACGGCTTGTTTTCGGCCCGTGCACGGTCCGTAACACAACTTGGCGGCTCCGTCCGGGTCCGTAACACAACTTGGCGGCTCCGTCCGGGGCATGGGATGACGTTTGGGTCTGTAGTGCTGCTTAGTTCTACAGCAAGGTAAGCGTACAACGTCACGTCACACCCGTTAGTTTCGAGATCCCCACATCCGTGTGAGCTGACTTGGTGAGATTTTCGCGTTGAGCGTCACGGTTCCGCATAGTTTTTCACCAGTTCATGGACACGAGGGCGAGTCCCCGTTTGTCGATGCGTCACGCTCCCAGGATGCGTCGCGTGTTAGCGCTTGCTCGGGTTTCGAGGCCTAGCGCTCGGGTGATAAGATTTCCTTCTTTACGGAGGCATACCATCACGAGCTATTCCCTCCGTGTTACGTAGTTCCACGACCGTTCAAACTACTCTGAATGTGATTCTTGCGTCGAGCGAGACCCTCTGCTCACATTCTACAGATATTAAGCGGTTTCGTACAACGTCACGATAAACCCGGTATCGAACCGGGATATTGCGACCGTTAGCGGCGTGTTGCAGTGTTCGCGGTCGTTTTTTCTTGCTGGGGCGTTTTTAGCGTTCGACGGCAGTCCCCCGCGCGTGGCCGCCCGGCTTCGCGCTCCGAGTGATTTTATACAAAGCGGAGTTAACGGCCTATACCAGCGCGGCTGTGTGGTAGAGGACCAGTAGCCATGAACTACTGCGTTCGCGGCCGTTTCTCTTACCGGGACACGTACTGAGTCGACGGTCGTCCCCTCTTCCCCACGCAGCTACCGGTTTCGTAGCTCCGTGATGGAACAAACTCAGTTTACGACTCGTATAGCTTGCGTGGCACGTGAACTCCTCCGTATTTCTTACGGCCTCAGTTTATATATATTTTACCTATTCTCAACGGAACGCGCGTACTATGTACTTCTTCCCTCACGCGTCGCCACTTACTCGGTGGCTCCGTGGTGAATAGAGGTATAATGAGATAACGACTCACGTTACAGGTGTAGTGCGTTCACGCTATCGTGGACCTAGGCGGTCCTTTGGTACTGATAGCTACGCCGTTCGGGACACGTACCAGTACCAGTTGTCCCCCTCGCGTAGCCCGAGCTTTTGCTCCGTGGTGCACAGCGACATCGTTGGCGGTGGACTCGTGGTTTTTACTTGTCATGCTGGCGCCTTTGTAGACCCATAGCGGATCTATTATACTTAACGGGTTGCGTACTTTTATGCGGCGTAAGTCCCCCCAGTAGCCACGCCGCTTTTCCGCTCCGTGGTGCAGGGTGTTTAACGGTCCGTGTAGTATACACAGGGCGTCACCTCTTTCGTGATTTCTACCCCAGTGTTGGGGTTTATGACTCATACGGTTGGCGTAGTACGTTACCCCTACTTGTCAATATTACCTCCATGAAGGATATTTTTCTTGACCATAGGTGGCCTTTTGGTAGACAACCTTACGTTTGGGGTAGCTATTACCAACAACGGCACGTATGGTTCCTTCCATACTTTAACACCTTACAGCTGCTTCCTTGCGGTTTTACGGCCTGTTACTTAACTGCCTGTACAGACATACGGTATTCGTTTTCTCGCGCCCGTAGCCGTAGGCTCAGCGGTTTCAAGGTTGTTACTATCGTGAAATGCGTTAACACTTTCTCCAGTCAACTTCTTAGACAAGTTTCGCTGTTGATAGGCGTGGCCTGGAGCTACGCGGTCCCGCAACTGCTACAGTTTTCGGACCTCGCTTGGGTACCGTCGACTATGTTGTACGGCTCCGCGGTCTTACGACCCATGCCGTCTCACAGCTACATAGCCTTACACGGTTGGCAGCCCTTCTTGTATACGTTTTATATTAACGACAGTTTCGCTAGCCTTTGATTTTTGGTCAGTCGGTTTCAACAACCTTTGCTCAGGGTCGGCAGCTTTTTTCTGGGCTGCGGATGGTGTCGTTCAGTCCCTCCGCTTTACACGTTCAGTCGGTGGTCACACCCTTTGGTGGTGGTGCGGGTGCTCCCACCTGGTGTACGGAGCAAGGTTTTCACCCGTCAGATATCACCGTCGGTGCCGGACGGGGCTTCTTGATCAAGGTCGGGCACTTTTCTTGTGACCCCTTCTGTCGGAAACTTGGACGGTGCTTGACCCTTTTTCGTCTCGGCGCAGGGCGAACTTTGGCTGCTCGAGACCTTGCAGGCTTCACGTCACGAGCCTCGGGTCAGGGACGATTTTTGTCTCTTTCCCGGGCTCCGGCGGACTGCATCTCAGTCCCGGGCGCCGTTTGATGGTGTGGCCTCGGCCGCCTTTCCTCGGCGTAGCATGGCTTTTCTGAGGGTTGTTCGCCCCTCTCCGTTGTGGAGGTGGGCCCTCTCTCCAGCTTAGTTCCGTCATGAGCTCTGGGATACCTTGCAGCTATCCACCAGGGTTTTTCGGTGGGGTCTCACGGTCTTTGACTCGCGACCACTGGTGAGTTCTGGGAGATCTCTTCGTAGTGTGTCATGTGACATTTTCCTCCGATAGATCATCCAGTGGCTTTCTGTTAAAGTAGTCTGAACTGTTCATAGAACGGCGCGGTATGCACTCGGGTTCGGGGCATAACCTCTTTTCACGGGATCTCTCGTGCGGCGTTCGAGAAACCGCTTTTTGCGGTTTTTCTCTTGTTTTTGGTCTGACTCACTTTTCGGCGTTCGTGTTCCCCGCTAACTTTAGCTCTTACGCGGTTATACGCTAACGAATTTTTCCCTTGTCTGGGATTTCTTCAATTCGTTTTTCGTTGGTACACGCCGTTCCCAATCGTAGTTTCTCGCCGGTTCTGTCTCGTGGGCCGAATCCGGTGTGGCTTATAGCGTTTTTGTGGACACTTTGCTGTAATTGTGTCCAAAGCGCTCTTCGGTTGGCTTGTTTTTCTGGGCTTTACGCTCAGGTTCTTTCGAGGTTTGCCTCCGTTACTGTCAACGAATGGTGCCTTGTTCGGTTTGACTGTACCTCGCCGTGGTTTCCTATGTTTTAGTTCCTCCCACTCTTGAGGTCTTTCATCCTTCGAGGTGAAGGAATTTCGTCCCTTTAAACGGGATTCGGTTCGTGTGAGTTTTCGTACCAGCCATTAAAAAAAAAAAAAAAAAAAAATGTGCGGCGATCTGAACTCCCTTCCTTCCTATCCTCGGTTGCAATCTGATTGCATATTATAGCATGGAAGGTAAGGTATAACTTGAAGTAAATTTACCCGCTAAGCGTGGCGGGGATATTTCTGAGTTATACTTACCTTCCATGCATCCGCCCGCCTCCCCTCTCGTTCAGGCCTCGGTGGAATGTTGAGTGAGGTGGTACAGAGGTATTATGGAGGTCAGGGCTTGGCTGGGTACTGCGTTTTTTAGGTTCGGTTAGAAGTGCGTTAGAATCAGGTCGTGTGACCAGATTGCATATTATAGCATGGAAGGTAAGTATAACTCTCGTAAATATCCCCGCTACGCTTAGCGGGGTAAATTTGTGATAAAGAATGGATGAAAGTATGATCTACCTACTGTGGTGTAGCGGTTATCCTACCTGTCTACAGACCACGAAGCCCCGGGTTCAATCCTGGGGTGGGTAGACACGCCAGTGTACCACAACTGGTTATCAAAGGCCGTGGACATTGACTTGGTTGTCGATGTTATGTCTTTCTGTACGTTGTACCTGTGTTCTCGTCCAGGTCGTATTAAGCGTTTCGTGATAGCATTGTTACTATCATAACCGAGTACGCAGGCGACGACCCCGTCATTGAAATTGTGTGTTCACTCGTCGTCGCATGAAAGTATGTAATGGTATACGAGCATATAGGTTGTAACCTGAGCTAAAATTATTTACATGTGAACATATAAAGAGATTAAAGCCCCTCATGAATATATCAAATTCCCCAACAAACAAATATATTTTACAAAATAAGATTATACACTATGCAATATGCAAATTCTATATTACCATGAATGTATTTATAGATTTTTTTTTTTTTTGGATGGGGAGAATTTTTGTGTATATATTTGGCCTGAATTTACTGATTTTTTTCAGTACCAGATGTAGTTTACCTTTTAGAAAGATTAGTCCCTAGTTGTATCAGAACCAGGTGGCCATGAGCAGCAAGGGGTGCACTTGCCCCCTCAAAGGTTTACTTATCTTTGTCTTTCTTTGTAATAAAGAATGCAAACATGTCTCAATTATATGTAATTATAAGTATGTTAATTTGTCCCCCCCCCCCCCCATGATATTTTGCCCCTCCAACTAAAATTTCTTATGGCTGCTGATGCAAGCGACAGGCCCACTTGAAAGCCTATGCTTTTCTCATATTTAAACTGGAATTTCTTTTTATTCTTCATGCAGCAAAACCGTCTTCAAAGAAGCGGAAAACTTTAGAAGCAGTTGCTGAAAGCGTGGATGCTCCTGAAGCTGATAAGAGTGAAAGCACAGCTGACAGTGAACCTATCAAAGACACAGCGGTTCCTGAACAACCCAAACCAGCACCCAGGAAAGGGGCCCTATGTGCAGTGGTACCCATGCTTGGGGATCAAGCCATGCTGCAAGAAATGAAAAAGAAACAGTCCAGAAGAAGTGTGGTAAGCTTTTCAACAGTAGGGGGTGGTAATTTAAAAAGGAGCAGAAAGATTCAGGGAGAATTAAAGAATATGTTTTATAATGTATTTTCTTGTAGAAAGATAAGAAAATTCAATTTTAAAATGATGATAGAAATGTAGAGATAGTGTAAATAGTGTAAGAAATTTGATAAAAACGTGATATTTTATTTTGAAAATATTAATAGTTATTCATAAAACTATCAAAAAAATCAAATAAAACTGGAACAATTTTATATACAAAGCAATTCTATTTTTTATTGAAAATAAAGAATATAGATTTATTTTTGGAAATATTTAGGCATACACCTGGCAAACTGTTTAACTTTACTGTATTTGAAAGGACACCATAACTGCCAAATTCCTGTTGGTGGTTTCCAAATTATTATGAAAGCGTGATAGATATTCAGGTTTAGTTCAGCTACAATCAGTGATATTCAGCTCAGCATGGATTAAATTATGTAGATGTTTGGGATTTTCTTAAGAGGATAGGGATATATGTGTATGCGTATATCTGTTAAAAATGTCTTTGGACAGCAAATTGCATTCTGTTTATTACCTAAGAAAGTTTGTAGATTTTAAAAATAGCATATTTAGTTGTTTTTTTATAGCAGATCAGTTATCACTTTTTGACATCAATCATGACTACCTTTAATCATTTTTTATTTTATTTTAGTTGTTTAAATTTCATTTATAGAATATTTTAGAAACAGATTTTAATATGTTTAAGATGTGAAAGTTGTATCAAAAAATCATCTACACTCTTTCAAAGAATCTTGGTAGAGTAATCTAGATCATACAGCACAAATTTGTATGAAAATTGCATATCAAGACCTAAAATTTACATATCAAGACCTAAAATTTGCATACAATGCCTGAGAAAATTTGCAGATGAAAACGAAAATTTGCATATCAAGACCTGAAAGTTGCATATAAAGACCTAAAATTTGCATATCAAGACCTAAAATTTCAGATGAAGATATAGAATTTGCATATTAAGACCTAAAATTTGCATATTTTTGCCCTTACCTTTTCATACGCATATCAGGGAGCTGAAGTAAACATGTTTGTCAATAGCTTTTTTTCAGTAATATCCAAGGTGCTAATTTTTTTTTTATAAATGATAGGACAATGTCAATTCTGGTTTCTTTGAATGATTTATTAGTACACCCCAAAGGATGTTAGAAGAATATTACTTCAGAGTAGATAAGGTAAAAAGTAGATCCTTGGCATGTGATCTGTCATTTGCATTTTGCATGATAATGCAAAAAATACAAACTGTCAAAGTTTCAGCATTAAGATTATATTCAATCTGCAGAGGACCATCATTTATTTGTTCTTACATTTACATAGACAGATAGGTATGGGGAAAATGCAAACAATGTTATTTTAATAATGCTGTTTGCAACAGACACGAGCAGTCACATTGTAAGTGATGAATTTACTTCCAGAATGATGTCTTTAAGTGACATAAGTGACATATGGAGTGACATAAGTGACATATGGCTTAAACTGTGACAGTGCTCCCAGTCCAACCAACCAATCAATCCGTAAGAGTAACAAGAATCAAAATTGTTTCCAATTCATTCTAAAGAAACTTTCTCAAGTTTTGATTGAGCGAAAAAGAACAACTTGATATATAAAGCAGAAGAAAATAATCCGGCAAAAGATTTCATCAAATTTGATATTTGTCACTTCAAGGTATATTTATTTGTTCAAAAAAAGTAATATTCAGTTTTAAGTGCATGAAATTTTAGGTTGATGCAAAACAAAAATGCATGATTGAAGTTTTTTGCTGATGAACATATTGATATTCTTCTGCATGATGAAAGCTTTTGTGATTAAATCGTCATTGTTTTGTTACAAGCTGAAGAAGGGTGGAATCTTCCTTATTACATTGTCATGCATTAGTTCATCTATTGTTCCTTTCTTGTATTTGTTATTTTCTTTTAGGACCTTCTTGATGCTTCAGAACTAAATGCTTCTCCAGCACCTACAAAAGAAGAGAGTCAGGAACCATCTGATGAACAGAAAACCCCACAAAGTGGCGAAGGCACCAAAGCCACACCCATCTCACATAAGGCACCTGAAGATCACCCTCCTGGAAAGACTGCGCTTCTGCCTCCATCAAAATCTTCCACAAAAAATGCTTCCAAGGAATCACCTGCAGATAAAAAAATATCCACAAATGACTCCACCCCTCAAGAATCTGAATCTGATGCTGCTCCTAAGAAGCCAGAGGAAGGTGAAGTTCCTTCTCAGGAGGAAGATGAACCCTCTGAACCAGATGCTGCACCCATTTCATCTAAAGCTGCACCAGAGCTTAAAATAAACATACCATCCATTGAGACCAAGCCTTCACAATTGTCACCAACAAAAAAAGACAGCTCATCTAAACCATCCCCATCCCCTCGTAATTCTGCTGTGCTTTCATCTCCAGCTTCGCTTCATGCAAATACTTCTGTTAAGGAGGATACCGATGTGCAGGGTTCACAATCTGTAGAGCCACCTTCCCTGGGTGCATCCTCTAAAAAGGAAGTACCTGTCACTCCGGATGAAATTACTTCCCCTAAACTTAAACCTGTATCGCCAAGCTCACCAACGAAGAAATTTGAAAAAATAAACTTTTCAACAAAGTTTCCAAAAAACCCTCCAACCTCACCAAAACAAAAGGAAATGTCTCCCTCTGTTAAAAATATGGATTCCTCCTCTCCCATCCATTCAACTAAGAATGGACAGTTTGTGTTTCCAACGAAATCCACATCGAATGGAGACGTAGATTCCGAGAAAAAGGATGAACCAGAAAAAAAAAATAATCTCAAGATTGGTGAAGAGAAGAAGGATATTGCTGCAATGACAGATAAAAAGATTCCAAAGCAGTCATCAATTGATGCCAAGACACAAGTAGACAGCAGTGAAATTAAATCCAGTTTGTCTTCCAAGGGGGAGCAAAATACTGACCAAATTAAAAAAAGATCATCTGAAAAAGCGCCAGATGAAAAAAGTAAAATGTCTCCTTCCAACCCCAAAGCAATGGAGTCAGCAAAGAAACAGACTGAAGGATTAAAGGAGAATTCAGTTGACAACTCGCTTGAGGATAAAAGTTATTCCAAAAATTCTGAAAGTCACTCCGAGAAAGATGCAGATGGTAAGAAGATATCTCTTGAAATGCCCAAGACGGCTGATGATGGTGAGAAGAAAAAGCAACGACCGCTTAGTATTGTTGAAAGGATGGATAGTTTGCAACAGGAAGCAGCAAAGAATAACGCCAACAATTCAGCAAATCTGGAATCATCCCCGAAAAAGGAGAATGGCAGGGAGCTTTCCGTGGGCAAAAGTAGCAGTTTAGAACGAAGAAATAGGCCTTTTTCGACTACACCTAAGCCTACCCCCAGACCAAAACCTGGTCCAGTGCCTCCGAAGAAGGCGAACACCATTGGCACCGCTCCTAAACCACCTGGTGAGTAGATCCTTAAATGTTAATCCTTTAAGAAATTATCTGCGGTCAAACATGAGCCATTAACATGACAGGTAAAGCGACAAACTGATATACATAATTCATATTCCTACATAAGATAAGATAGGATAAAGATCAGATAGGATAGGATAGATAAGGAGAAAGATAAGGATAAAGATAAGGATAAAGATAAGGATAAGATAAGATAAATTTATTTCGTCCACAACAAAATATGGAAATTTTGTCGCCCTGTAGCAAAATGTACAAAGATATTTAAAAAAAAATTGTTTTAATTTATTGGAATTATTCATGAGATTTATGTACAAATAGCCTGCAAGTGTGACACAACACCCTCACATCTCCCAAATATATATATTTTTTATTTCATAAAAATTACAAGGTGCATGTTCACATGAACAGATAAGCAAGACATGTCCATATTTAATTTATATTTTATCTTTTAAATAATCCCCCAAAAATGTTTTAGAAAAATCATTTAATAAGATTAAATTAAAGTTTTAAAAAAATTAATGAAAATGTCATGTTAAGTGGTTTTATGACATCACACTATTGAATTAGACTCAGTACTCGAGTCACTTTAAACACACTTATGAGATCTTTAAATAGAACATTATAAGAAAGTTGTTATTTTCATCATTGCTTCTTTAATTGTCCTCTGTCACATGGAATATGGAATGCAAATGTTTGACTGTGGGAATATTCATTTACCCCACCCCCTTCCCCCTTCTAGTTTATATGAAAATGCAGATATTCAAATGTCTCATGTAATTTAGAATGATAGTTATCATCAACACTTGATAAAGAATGAAATTATTGTAGCTCGTGTGGTATTACTTCTGAATGCGCATTTGCACCAAATGAAGTGTGAAAAAGAATGGGATTGCTCAATTTTTAGGTCAATGAGTTTTTTATCGTTTTCATTCTAAATTATAAAAACATTGTGAGGTTCCCAAACCTTATCCTTTCATAAAATTAAAGAAATACAAAGTTGCCAACCTTTCATCACAATATCTTTCATTTGAAGAAATGTTTATATGGAGTGATTTTAAATGCTTGTGAAGTTATCGTTGATCTGTTCTACAAGGCTGGGCTTAATCTACTCTAAATTCATTGTTAAAGTGTTGTTAAACGCAAACAAACTAATTCATTGTTTTGTGAGACATTTTAAAATCACTCTTCTGCCATGTAAAAGTTTTTGATCTGAAATTCTGATTGTTAAAACTCACAAGTTCTAAATTACAAGTTCTGTTTGGAACAGTTGAGGATGGTTTGTGGAACTACTTTGTTGTATTGTAAAGCATGAACCCATAATTTGATGCTTAATGCCAGTCTATTCATTTGATGCTTAATGCCAGTCTATTCATTTGATGCTTAATGCCAGTCTATTCATTTGATGCTTAATGCCAGTCTATTCATTTGATGCTTAATGCCAGTCTATTCATTTGATGCTTAATGCCAGTCTATTCATTTGATGCTTAATGCCAGTCTATTCATTTGATGCTTAATGCCAGTCTATTCATTTGATGCTTAATGCCAGTCTATTCATTTGATGCTTAATGCCAGTCTATTCATTTGATGCTTAATGCCAGTCTATTCATTTGATGCTTAATGCCAGTCTATTCATTTGATGCTTAATGCCAGTCTATTCATTTGATGCTTAATGCCAGTCTATTCATTTGATGCTTAATGCCAGTCTATTCATTTGATGCTTAATGCCAGTCTATTCATTTGATGCTTAATGCCAGTCTATTCATTTGATGCTTAATGCCAGTCTATTCATTTGATGCTTAATGCCAGTCTATTCATTTGATGCTTAATGCCAGTCTATTCATTTGATGCTTAATGCCAGTCTATTCATTTGATGCTTAATGCCAGTCTATTCATTTGATGCTTAATGCCAGTCTATTCATTTGATGCTTAATGCCAGTCTATTCATTTGATGCTTAATGCCAGTCTATTCATTTGATGCTTAATGCCAGTCTATTCATTTGATGCTTAATGCCAGTCTATTCATTTGATGCTTAATGCCAGTCTATTCATTTGATGCTTAATGCCAGTCTATTCATTTGATGCTTAATGCCAGTCTATTCATTTGATGCTTAATGCCAGTCTATTCATTTGATGCTTAATGCCAGTCTATTCATTTGATGCTTAATGCCAGTCTATTCATTTGATGCTTAATGCCAGTCTATTCATTTGATGCTTAATGCCAGTCTATTCATTTGATGCTTAATGCCAGTCTATTCATTTGATGCTTAATGCCAGTCTATTCATTTGATGCTTAATGCCAGTCTATTCATTTGATGCTTGAAATCTGTCCTCGTTGGTTCCGTTCATCATTCATCACACACTTGCTTAGAATATAATTGTTTGCAAAATGTACTTTTTTTACATTTCAAACATAATTTCATTTTATTGTTGCAAAATTGCTTGAAACCAATGTTGAAATGAGAGATACTTTGATTTTAAAACATTTACCATCACTCAAAACTTAAGGTAAATCATAGCAGTTGTATTACCCGTGTTTAACACATTTGAGTCCCACTAGATTTTAATGTGTAATTCCCTCAGGGCCCGGTAAGTTTCTCCAAATTTATCATTGCTCCACTAAGCTTTTATATCTGCGTTGTCTTATGTCAAAGTTGATCCAAAAATCACCATTATTTATAGTCAATTCCTCTTCATCACTGTCAAAATCACTCTCAGTATCACTGTCCGTATCAAAATCTACAAAATCTGGCTCCAAATCAGACTCATCATCACTATTTAATGGTGGAGGTTGGCCAACTAGTAACGCCATTTTGTGTGTAAATTGCCTATATAAAACTCCGCTTTGTGTTCTTCATTCACAAAAGTTTGTCTTTTGTTTGACCCTTTTCTTACAAAAAGAGAAAATATGACCAACCCCTACAATTGAAAATAGGTAGATAAAATGTTTATTTACATTAATTTTACAAAACAAAAAAGGAAGTACCCCACCAGTTTAAATAAATTTCATGTAATTGATGCTATGTTATCCGTTGCATATACGCGATGCTGGTACATAAAACGGAAAAAATATGGACGCGTATACATGATGCTGGGACTCGAATGTATTAAGTGTAAAACCATTCACAAATTGAGTCATAAAATTCTTTCATTGAGAGTATCTTGTTTCATAAACTTTTCTGACTCCCCTAGTCAGTGTTGCAACTAGACTTCTGGGTGCCAGAGAGGAAGTTGGTTGTCAGGGCCCCATCACAAACATGCCATGGGTTCCGAATTTTGCTCCGGGCCTATGGTGTTTACCCACCCTTTCCACCATATTGCGTTACTGCTCCTAGTACAGTATTTTGCTGTCTTAGGTTTTTTTTTTTTGACAAACAATAGTGAGGATTTATTTTCTTTGTAATATTTTGATTGCCTACGTTTCTGGGTATCTGTTTTCATGAGAATGATTTTATCTAAATTACTAGTATTAGTATGATTGCGAGATGCAAGAAACAGAAAAGGGAACTTATACTTACGCCCAGTACTACCAAGAAGGAGGGGGTTAAAGGGGAAATAATTTCTCATGAGCCTGGGATCCTTGGGGTCAAGGTCATAAGGGCCCTTAAAAATTGAGAGTAGGAATATGTGCTCAAACAGCAGTCCCCAAAAATTGGCGAAAACCAATGAGCTTAAATTGTAAGTCATTTTTCAGTCAGTTCTTGTGTGCATAGCAAGTTTACCACTTTTGACTCTGTATTTTTCAGGCAGTTTTCAAAGGAATATTCCCATGGTTTTTTGTATAATTTCATTGAAAGAGCATACTTTTAGAGCCAATGTGGTACAAAAATCAGGTTAATATCATATTCCATTCAGGAGATTTTTCCAAATGCATTTTAAAGTTTTTGTACAGTATGGTGAATTCATGTTTGTTGATGTCATACAGGCAATTCCATTGTAAATGTTGATGTATTTCTTTAAATATTAATTGATTGTTTCTGTATGATTATAAACAATTTATTAAAAGTTATTGAAGTAGGGTATATTTGGCAATGTATATAAATACCTAACTTTCATCAATTTATTTTTATAGCAGGTTTTACCAATTGAAAAAGATGATAGATTTTAATGAAATACATCAACTTTGTAGGAGAATGTGTTGCTGTGATGTCATACTAAGCCTTTTCCTATTCTTTTATTGGCATTTTTTGTGAATCTTGATATTTGAATATCTCCCGGTAGAAAAAACATATCAACATGATTTTTGTCCTAAAATGTTTCTAAAATTTTTCTCTTTCTTATGTAAGGTTACGAAAATACATGGGAATATTCCTTTAAATGAGTTTTGGTTGAAGCCTAGTCTTTTATCACACTGCATTTAATATTACGATATTACCAATCAATTTATGTGTGACTTTATGATTGTCACCGCACAAAAAACATGTTTATTTGGGGAGGGGGAGGTATTATTAGGGAATATATAATATATTGATATATACTTCATGATATGTGCATCAGTGTCATAACCAGTTGAGTCATTTTGATTTATTTTGCCCCTTTTAGGTGTCTCAAGCCCTGCCCCATCACCCTCCAAGAGTTCCTTGAAGAAGCAACCTCCGCCTCCACGTAAGTGTTTGACATAATTTCTATGAATATTCAGTAAGAGGTATATAAGGTAAGGAGTATTTATGGCATTTCTAGTATCACAGAGGTATAATTCACATAACATTGCATCATTGATCCATAGTTTGCCATACTTACGGCGTGGTATATAAGGTATTCTGGTCAGGTCTAACCCGGTTTTCCACAGCTATGCAGAGAGAAAAAATTGAAATAAAGTTTGAACAATAACATATGCTGATCATCAAAGCGGAAGTACGTAGTTTGCAGCTCCTCTTCCCTATTCAGCTGTTGAAAGAAGTGGCAATGGTTGAATGGCTCTCCCCGTCTTTCTGAGGGGGCGTCTAGCTGTCAGTTCCAATGGTAGGACAGTCACACAAAATCTGGTTCTCTGAACACTATTCGAGAAGAGAAGCGTGAAAACGCGGTGTTCATTCACTTCCCTGAGCTAATCGATGGACGATGTTCCGTTTGGGCAGCTCTCCATTACACTAATGCTCCGATGTTTGTAAAGCGCTTTTGAATATACTTGTATAAAATGGGCGCTTTGAAAAATAATTACTATTACTATTCAAAGTAGGCATGCACCATGTTGGAATTTAAAGTTAGAGAAACATAATTAAGCAAAGAATCAGCTGAAATGGTACAAGAAATTGAGATTGAAGGGTGCATGTATCTCTGTATTGGGTAAGAAGGAATCCCTTCTAAGAACTAATCCATACTTTCATGTGACAAATCTAAGAAGGAATCCCTTCTAAGAACTTATCCATACTATCATGTGACAAATCTAAGAAGGAATCCCTTCTAAGTACTAATCTATGCTTTCATGTGACAAATCTAAGAAGGAATCCCTTCTAAGAACTAATCCATACTATCATGTGACAAATCTAAGAAGGAATCCCTTCTAAGTACTAATCTATACTTTCATGTGACAAATCTAAGAAGGAATCCCTTCTAAGAACTAATTCATACTATCATGTGACAAATCTAAGAAGGAATCCCTTCTAAGTACTAATCTATACTTTCATGTGACAAATCTAAGGAATCCCTTCTAAGAACTAATCCATACTATCATGTGACAAATCTAAGAAGAAATCCTTCTAAGAACTAATCATACTTTCATGTGACAAATCTTAGAAGGAATCCCGTCTAAGAACTAATCCATACTTTCATGTGACAAATCTAAGAAGGAATCCTTCTAAGAACTAATCCATACTATCATGTGACAAATCTATTTTGAGAAGCAAGAACAAAGTGTTACTTCAAATTGATGAATGTGAAGCAGAATTTCTGCAGAAATGTCATATGTTAGGTACATCTTTTCGAGCATAATGTTTTGTCATTATGGGCTCAAAACAACCAAATAAATTGTCAATCGACTTCTCTTTTTCATCCTTTAATTAATGCTTCTGTCCAGACTTTTAAAATTTTAACCACATTATTTAAATTAAGATAAATTTGTATTTTAAATCAAGTAGAAAATTTTCATTTCTATAATATTTGCATTTTATTACTTGGTGTATTATTTTTCTGGGCATAGTTTAAAAAAAGTCTTTGTAACACTTGTGTAGAGATATATAGGCCATACATACTTTCCCTTTTGGTTTTAAGTATGTAGTGTGTTGGTTGTAACTGTTTGTAACTCACTTTTCCATTTTGCAGCTGGTAAACCATCCATCAAGAGGCTGCCTCCTGCAGTTGCTGCAGCCAATGGCTCTGCCAACAAAGATGACGAATCCTAAGAAACGATTCCTGGTTTGCCAACATGCATTTTATAAAGAAATGCAACTAATTGTACATATGCAGTGCTTGGACAGAAGTTATTGGAATTTGGTGAAGATAGATAGATGTTGCTTTTGCAAGAATCTCATGTTTGCCAAAAAAAAAAATTGTAAAGAAAGGCAATACTTTGGTGTGTGACATTCCAGATGTTGATATGTTACAAAGATGTTAATATCGTTACAATGAATTTTAATAAATAAAATTTCATGATTATTGATGTTACCAAAAAACATCGCAACTTCAGATGTAACAAGAATATTCTTTTTCGTTCTTGTTATTGGAATCTCTTAACTTGTTCAGTAACAAATTATAAAAAAAACAAGTATCAATTTGTTTAATGAAAGTGAATGGTTTAATATATCATGTTAAATTTGAAATATGAATTGGTTGAACAGATAATGTGATGAAGGCTATGTGGCAGGCAATATAGATGCAACTTCCAGTTTGTATTTTTTAATATTTCGTATAGGTTTGCATGATCGGTGTCTTATATGTTAGGAGTCTTTTTGCAACATTTGGGGAAGGAGGTCTGAATTGGGGGAAAGGGGTCTGATTTGGGGGAAGGGGGTCTGAATTTGGTGAGGGGTATGAACTGTGGGAGGGGGTCTGAATTGATCAAGTATGCTGGTCAAAGGACCATCCAAAGCAAACCTAATTAAAGGAGCACTGCCTGCTTAGTACAAATTTGTGTAAACTTTCAGTAGTGATTGCATCTTTTCATTTGGTGATCGCTCATAGTATGATAGAGAGGTGCGGTGGCTCAGTGGTTAATGAGTCATGCCCGTATTCGAAAGGTACCGGGTTTGATTTCTGTCATGAGCGCTGCATTGTGTCCTTGAGCAAGGCAGTTTACTCTATTTGCTTCAGTCCACTCAGCTGTCAGCACTGCTGGGAAGTTAATCTGCAATTGACCGGCATCCCGTCCATGGGAAGTCATGTACGTACTCTCATCCGCTTGTGCCATGGAAGCCGGGATAAGCACCAGCCCTTATGAGCCTATAGTGGCTCGGATGGATTTAGCTAGTATAGTAGCATAGAGACATGTTGAGGTTAATGTGGTATTAAAGGTCCTGGGATGTGTTACTTTCAGATTCTCTGTATTTTTTTGGAAGTTGGTAGGTCAGTCTTGGCCCCATTGACTTAATGTCCAGGTTGACTAGATATGAAAACTTTTTGTGAAATCATTTTCATAGCTGCAGTGAAGAGCAGAAGTGTTCTTTGTTTAAATCACACAAACAAATGGCTAAAATGATGGTCATCTTTATTCTATGGACAAACCAAACATTTCTTTTCTTTACTTTTCTTGTGATCTGCTCTGAATTGAGTAACTGTGTTCTCTTAAAATGGTGTAATCTCCACCATGTTGCTTTCAGAATTGAAAAGATTTTGGAACAGAGTTGACCCACTTTTTAAAATGATAGCATCATGTGGCTAAAATGATGGTCATCTTTATTAAAATGATGGTGATTTATCATCATGTTTTTCCATCTCTCTTTCAAAACTTTCACCTGGAATAAAGATAATATTATTTGAATTGCAAAACTTTTCCCCTTGTGGTTGGGCATGAGGTAGCACATAACCATTTTGAAAACATGAGAACTTCCAGTAGATGTGTAAGAGAGTACCGCACGTGTCTTCCATCATAGAATAAAGGTCAACGCACTCAACGCTTTTTCATATCAATAATTTGTATATATTGATATTTTTTAATGTGTAAATATTTTTTATATAAGGTTATTTTTAGTTATATCGAGTATTATTATGCAAATTTATATCATCAGCATCCATGGGTAAAGACTAACATGTCACTCAAATATACATTATATATCATGTGCAGAAAGTATATCTGAAATTTTTGTTGACATTTTGTAAAAGTTGAAAATCATTGTAAAAAGAAACTGATTCTTATTTGTATTGTAAAAAATGTTTGTAGATCTGTCAAGCTATTAAAGTGGCACTATGGGTGAGAGTAAATGCTAATAATTATTATTTTACATATAAATCAGGAACCTCTTCAGATTTTTGTTTAGACCAAATTTGGGTTGATATTAACATTCCTGTGTGAACTCTTTCTTGTTTCTGGGTTTAACAATTGATTATTTGGGTTTACAAAAAAAAAAAAAGTTGTAATGGAAGTAAAAAATAATTTTCTTTTATACTTATTGCTATTGAATATTCATTCTATGTCATGAATATTCAGAGATTTTTGATTGGGAGGTAAGATGTTGAAGCTCAAGAAATTATTTTTTACTAGAATTGTGTTGGTAAAGAAGGAAATTGTGCACATCTTTGCACTAATTGTTGTACACCTGTCATTCTCTTTAAGGTCATGGAGTCAGTTCAGATACAAGTTGCTTTCTTATTTGTAAATATCATCCTTGAATTTTCAAAAATCATCAGAATTAGGTTAAATTTACATTCATTATAAGACACTTTAGTGGATTTGATAGCATTTAATCATCCTGTGACACCTGTTAATATGCATGACAATAATTCATTTTTATTAATCTTACAAAATAACTGCACCATAAACATATTTATCGTTATTTTTATGTAAATCTTATATGTTATTTTATAAATACTGTACTTAGTCAGTTTTCACATAAACGATGCATGATTAGTCTTTATAATAGATATCTAAAAAGTTTACGATAGTAATATATTATAGTATGATATCAAACGCATAAGAAAACATTTTGCTTGGTTAGCGATCTAAGATTTTATTCATTTAAACTCAAAACATTATTTCTGTGTGTTGTTGAATCCAGTATTACTTTGTTCCCATTGTGTTGCACATGTAATTTTGGTAGATCATGTGGCACACTAGGAGGTGATGATCTCATTAATGCTTGCAAGCTTGTCATCGCGCTTTCAACAAAAATCAAACTTTTATACTTCCATGATAAAAATGATGAAATAAGTTCTTGCTTGTTTGGTAATGATTACACAGCAAATGATATTGGACTTCATATTTATCTGAGCAGTTATTACCAGTCCAAATGTTGTTTTCCTTCTTCTGCCCAGAGTCAGTGTGTTCCAGATGATCTTGATCACTTTGTACCAGCAGCCATCTTATATGCTACGAGTGCTATAAAGGTACAAACTATCAAGTATTCCAGAGAATTGGAGAGCTTGAAATGCATGAATGCATCTGAAAAGTAGATGATAAATATCTGGGTTTTTTTTTTTTTTCTTCAAAAGACAAATAAGATGTTCAAAATATGAAAGTCTTTTCTTGAGCCACCCAGCCTCTTCTCTCTCTACTAAGGCCAAAGCAGTATGTCCGATTTTGCTTTCTCAAAATCATGGTTTGTAGGTGGGGGGAAAATATAATGAGAATTAATTGTACTCCACTTTTCTAAAAAAAAACTCTCCTGCTTTTAAACTTAATAAATGATAAGCATACACAAACAAGTTTGCATAGTTGGTCACTTAGTAAACTGAGGTTTTTTTTTTTTTTTCCCTGATTTTTTTTAATTAAATTTGTTTTTTTCTGAAATTGTTTATAAGGCTGATCTTTGTGTATTATATCAAGTATCATTTTATTGTTTCAAGCTGTTTGCTTTAGATCTTGTGTGCTTTTTCAAGGATCAAAATTCTTGAAAAACTTAAATGTTAGCATATTTTTTGTTGTTGTTTCACCATAGATTGACGACTTATTTCCTCAAATTTTATTAAAACATATTTACATAATCCTATCATTTATGCATGAATCCCAAAAAACGTTATTATGTTATGATTGTTGTAATTCTTGAAGCATTTGGAATTATAGGTTGGAGGAAAACACCCTGTTTGAATTTAGTAACCAAATGCTCCAATACAATGCTAGTTTCAGAGTAACTCAAACAACATTGATTATATTTAAGTTAAAGATTGTGATCCAGGTTGCAAATTTGAAGGTAATTTTCCAAAGCAAATTGACTAGTTTTGTGAAAGGGTAGGAACAATCAAAAGGTGTGACAATCTTGTTCAATTAATTAAAATTCATTTCCTCGGACTTGAATTTATAAAACTGATCGAAAAATCTGAAGATAAAAAAATATTGTCAATGGGAGTTCACACATTCCAGATAGAAAAGCATTTAGCACTCTTTTACCTTAACTCCAGGACTCATTTGCCTACACCTATTGTAGGACAAATACCATTGTTCCAGTTTGCATTCCTTTTCAATCACATGTTGAATTGATCAATTATTCAGCTGAAATAGTGTTAGGAATAGAATTGATTATTTGAATTATTTATAGAGAATAAACAAAATTTGTCTTGCAAAGACATGCCAAAAAAGTTTATCTTTAAGCCTACCTGCACCCGACACCTGAGTTAACTCAAAAGCTCAGATATGACTATTACCAACCCGGCTTCCTATTTTAGTGTATTGTGTTTCCACTCAAAACAATTGTTTATCTGCCTTTCCCATGCACACCACAACCAAGTAGCCCAAGGTTATTTGTGTGTATAAGATTACCCAAGGCCAGAGCTAAATAATCAAGGCACCTTTGTGATTGAAATCACTCATCCATGTTAGGTGTCTTAGTGGGAGAAGTTTGTTTTCAAACTGGTAATAGAAATAGCTGTGTATCATAATGCCTGAGGTAATAATGTGCATTAACTGTGAATGATTGATGGATAATTTCTCCTAAGGAAAGATATTGCTTCCTGAAGACCTCTGTGGTCTAGCGATTTAGCATCTGCGTGGCATGCTAGAGGTCCCAGGTTGAATCCCTGCTGGGTCTTTATTCACCAGTGCTCCACAACTGGTTTATTTAAACTGCTGTGTATATTACCTCAACTGTTGTGAAAAGGATCTAATTACCTAACCTACCTACTTGCAAAGTGTATTGTACTGCTAAAATTAAGACCTTATGCTGGTGTGCTCCCTTTCAAGATATCATTATCTTATTAGAAGTTTGAAGTTAATTCTAACAGAAACCTATGACATACATGACCCACTTACAAAAAGTATGTAGTACCAGTGGTACAAATGAGGCCATTGGCGCCATGAGGGAAATTGGTATTAGAGCCCCCACATTTATTTAATCCCCATGACATTATTCACTACCCCTATGTTGCAGAATTGCTGCTCATGGGGTCTGCAACTCTTCCCACTCTGTTGTTGCACCACTGGGTTGGTACTTGAATTGTTAAGTGTCACCCTACCAAAAGTATAAGAGGTGACCTAGGTTAAAAAATGTGGCTATTGCACATTTACTCTAGGCCAGGGGTTGTTTCCCCTCATACATGTTATTTCAGTGTCTTTCAGTGAGCCTTACGATCTTTTCCTTCCATGTCATTTCATACCAACTTGAGTCATTTCCAATTGTGTACTTCCTTTAATTTCTAAGAATGACATTTGTTGGATGTGATCCTGTTTTGCATAAAATGATAACATTAATGTGGTATGATACCTACAAATGTAGCTACAAGTGGGCTTTCCAAAGTGTAAACCACCTTTTCTATTCCATTTGTCTACTCATATTTCTTCCATGTAATTAATAAACCTTTCCAGGTTTCCAAATAGGTCATGCCCACCATAGCAACTCGGTAACTATGTGGGGCAGACAAACCTCAAATCCGCAATCGTGCATCCAATGCGTTGACATTTAGCCTAACTTAGATGTTCGCGAGGCTTGTCACAAAATTTGATTCATTTATGGCACTTCTTCAAATCTTTAGAGTTTTTAAGCAAATAGGATAAACAAAATTTAGTTTGCTAACTGTTCTGGGTAACAGCAGTCAGATTTACAAAGCCTGCAACGGGCCTGTAAGCGCAATTTTTGTTCACCATTTTGCCGTCACTCAGTCTGTGTGCAAAAATTTGTTTTGTACAGTAAGTTGCATTGACTACATCAGCGCACGTCGGAAGCTAGCTGTACTGTACCAGTACTGCATAGGATGTTTGCCCCCACTTACTTACGGTTACGCAGATTTTGTTGCTAGGCAAATTCGAGCAGTGATTGGTTAGAACAAGCTGTCAATTATTAAACCCAGAAAGGTTACCTGTCTCAAGTTTCAGGCCTGTAAGCTAGATTGATTAAGGGCTCTTATGCCTTTATATTTGTTTTGATATCTTAATGTTGTGCAGTTTGCATTTGTTTAATTCGAGTTGTTGAACTGCAAAAGAAGTCTTAAGCATCAGTTTGGTCATTTTTGTATGCACACAGGTATATGCACACAACTAGCTATGTGATAGGTATAACACACATGTTCCATATGCACCATGAAGGATTTATTTCATGATACAATTAAAGTATTAGTTCAGGGGTCAAAAAAGTTTAATCTCATATCGAAGAGAGACTCAAAAGGAAACAAAATGTTGAAAAAAGTATTCAAAAATCTTATTCTGTTAAAAAGATATTTAAGTTTTATGTTCTTTGTTCATTTGTGTGGAAACAACTGAAATCATCAGGCTAGATATGACTTGAATATAGCATATCAAATATTTGCATAGCATTTAAACATACATTTTTGCTCATGGGGGAGTTTTCCTACTCTATATTCCTTATTCTTGCAAAACTAGAAGTCGTGTTCCTTATATAGAAATGCATTTTGAAAAGTGTATGGTTTGCTGTAGGCATCATTGTGGGTGTAGCTAGGGGTAGACATCGTGTGTGTAGCTAGGGGTAGACAACGTGGGTGTAGCTAGGGGTAGACATGGTGGGTGTAGCTAGGTGTAGACATCGTGGGTGTAGCTAGGTGTAGACATCGTGGGTGTAGCTAGGTGTAGACATCGTGGGTGTAGCTAGGTGCAGACATCGTGGGTGTAGCTAGGGGCAGACAGCGTGGGTGTAGCTAGGGGCAGACATCGTGGGTGTAGCTAGGGGTAGACATCGTGGGTGTAGCTAGGGGTAGACATCGTGGGTGTAGCTAGGGGTAGACATCGTGGGTGTAGCTAGGGGTAGACATGGTGGGTGTAGCTAGGGGTAGACATCGTGGGTGTAGCTAGGGGTAGGCATTGTGGGTGTAGCTAGGTGTAGGCATAGTGGGTGTAGCTAGGTGTAGACATCGTGGGTGTAGCTAGGTGTAGACATCGTGGGAGTAGCTAGGGGTAGACACCGTGGGTGTAGCTAGGGGTAGACATCGTGGGTGTAGCTAGGCATAGACATCGTAGGTGTAGCTAGGGGTAGACATCGTGGGTGTAGCTAGGGGTAGACATCGTGGGTGTAGCTAGGGGTAGACATCGTGGGTGTAGCTAGGGGTAGAGGTTCAAGTTTCATCTTCATTAGTGTGTTACTTGCATCTGGACATGTGCAAGCACCATCTCTTACTAAACAGCATGATAGTTCATTTTGAAAAATTTATTTTAACATGAATGTTTTGTTTTCTATTCCATTTACTCTTTTGTAATCATTAGATCATTAGTTTTGTATTATTATATTAGTGAATTATAACGAACCAAAATGAAGTTTTCAATATTTGCTTTGATTGATTTATAAGAGGTCAATAACCCTATATGATCTTTGACTATATGGGAATGCAATGCACCTTATGCCATATCTAAGTAATTTGTAAGAAAAGCTTAGGTTGGAGAATGGTATATATATGAAATAGACACACTTAAATACATCTCTACTTCTCTTCTTATTTCTTCTGTGTATATTGTTTAAAGATCTATGGACAACTCTTAATGGGAAGAAAATAGGCTATAACACATGAAAATAGGCTATAAAACATGAAAATAGGCTATAACACATGAAAATAGGCTATAACACATGAAAATAGGCTATAACACATGAAAATAGGCTATAACACATGAAACTAACAAAACATTGCATCAAAAATGAGTAAAAATTGACCATTTTACAGCATATTAAATTTTAATCCCTTCTAATAAATTATCCAAATTTTATTGAAATTTTGTGACCAACATGGGAAAACCAATGAGTTTCCTTATGTTTAAGGAGAATCCCCATGGTTTTTGTATAAAAAAAATTGAAAGAGGATAATTTTAGAGCCAATTTGGTACACAAATCGGGTTGATATCATATTCCATTCAGGAGATATGCATTTTTAAACAATTTCCTAATTGCATTTCAAAGTTTTTGTACAGTATGATAAATTAGTGTGTGATGTCATAGAAGCAATTCCATCGCAAATGTTTATGTATTTCTTTGAATGTTAATTGGTTGTTTCTGTATGATTAGAAACAATTTTCCAAAAGTTATTGAAGTAGGGTATATTTGGCGATGTATATAGATACCTAACTTTCATCAATTTATTTTTCTAGCAGGTTTTACTAATAAAATAGGATGATAGATTTTAATAAAATACATTAACTTTGTGGGAGAATGTGTTGCTGTGATGTCATACTGAGCCTTTTCCTATTTGTTTGTTGGCATTTTTTGTGAACATTAAAAGTTGAATATCTCCTGGTAGTTGTAACATATCATGATTTTGAACTAAATTGTTTCTAAAATTTTCTCTTTCTTCTGAATGGTTACGAAAAAAAGATGCAAATATTTTCCTTTAAAGAGGCGAAATCATCATATGGACACAATATTTAGAATTCCATTCAACTTGTTTGATTAATTTAACCAATTGCTTATATATATATATATATATATATATATATATATATATATATATATATATATATATATATATATATATATATATATGTATATGTATATATATATATATATATATATATATATATATATATATATATATATATATATATATATATATATATATATATATATATATATACATATATATATTATATATGTATATATTATATATATGTATATATATATATTATATATGTATATATATATATATATATATATATATATATATATATATATATATATATATATATAATAATAATAATAATAATAATAAAGAACATTTGCTATTGCGCTTTTACCAGAGGATACAAAGCGCATTACAACAATAACATGTACAAATTAACAAAGAAATACAGTCAACAGAATATGATGTGTATGAGCAAGCAATTGTTCAGGCAGAGTTTGAAAATAAGAATGTCTTTAGATTCTTTCTAAAAGACAGAGAAGAAGTACAGTTCCTTAAGTCCATTGGAAGAGCATTCCAGAATTTTGGAGCTGATGCCTAAAAAGTCCTGTCGCCAGCAAGTTTCCTGGTCCTGGGACGATTTAGTGTAATAGCAGCAGCTGAGCGAGTGGGGACGCGTTGGAACGTGGACATCTATACAGTCTGAGATATAGCTAGGGAAACTTTGTTGAGTGATTTGAAGACAAGTAAGAGTACTTTAAAAATGATTCTTTTATTAACAGGAAGCCAATGAAGTTCTTCGAGAAGAGGCGCGGAGTGCGTGCGTGGAGGGAGAGCATAGACGAGTCTAGCAGCCTTATTTTGTAAGCGCTGAAGCTTATCAAGATCTTTCTTGTTTAGTCCGCAGTACAAAGAGTTACAATAATCAAGGCGTGAGGAAATCAAGGCTCTCACAGCACTGTGACAAGTATCAACATCAATGAATCGTCGAATACGCCATAAATATATATATATATATATATATATATATTATATATATGTATAATGCTGTGAAGATCAACACATGCAAGAGCCCAGTTGGTTAGGGCGATGGGTTATAAAAAAAATTCTAAACCACCAGTCGTGAGTTTGAGCCCCTGTAGAATAGTTTATTTTGATTTTTGCTTTTATCTTCTTTTTTTTTCCTAGTAACTTTTGTCCAGTGACTATTATTGTAGTATTTTCATACTAATATTTCACTTTCGCTTTTTCTTTCTGACAAACATGTTGATAAAACCTAAGTTTCTCGTCCCAGTAATGTAACGCACTGTGCATGAAACTCAAGAAACAACGTGCCACCATCTGACTGTATACACATACAGCACATGGACCTCTAGTTCACCACCTCGAAGTGATGTCAAATGTTCACATCCCGCTCTCATTACACAATTTTTACTGAGAGACGAGCCTCCCTCTTATAGCTTGCTGTTTTTCGATCCTTTACCAATGTTATTTAATGGGGTAACTTGGATATGACCAAAGAGGTTTTGAATCTCCATGCATCATACCCTAATCAATATTTGACAGAAGAATACAGTCGGGCAATTTTCAGTGACTTTAACCCTTGTGGCATCTTGGAATCAACTTGTGCAAGAATATTTTCAAAAATTGGGAGATAGCGAGTGGCCTGGGGTCTATTGGCCGTTAAAGGAATCCTATTAAGGCATAGGGGCGAAGCCCTAATAGAGGACCAGGATGTGAAGTCGCCTAAAATTCCTCAATTTGAGCGGATTCTAAGGTAATTCTTGACATTTCTAAGACTCTGCAAGACTTTTGAGGACCCTGAATGGTTTCTAAGGAGTGGGAGGGGCATACATTTCTTAAGGTACCAGCAGCCTTACAATGTCATTAGTCTTTTTGCTATAATGTCATAGATTACATTCTATTTACTACATTGACAGTAAATACAGTATATTCATTCACGTGGCATAGCAAAGAAGCACTGCCTTCTCTCATTGCTTCTAATAGACTTGCTAATTCCTTTGTCACAAGTTTGTCTGATTCCTCCTTGTAAAAAGTCACCAGCATTGCATTGTTCAAGCGCTTCTGTGTTTATGTTGGAGTGCAGATATGTTTTTATATGCTTTTGGGAGCAATGACATGTCCAAAAGTGTGGGGGGCGAAATAGGGTGTCTCACCCCACTCTTGAGAGTGGGTCACGGTTGCCCCAATCCCCCTTCCCGATCCTTTCCCCTTGCACCACAACCAACCTCCAGAAATTCTGTTTTCTGGTTAATAATTGCTATGAAACTACAAATCTTACCTTTGAATAGAGCCTGGGTATCATGTGGAATGAAGCATGCCTTCCTAATAAATACATCAAATTAAGGTCATCAAATTGCTTAACATGAAGGTATGTTGAGACCATAGCAAGTTAGTGCCAGTGTGGTGACCTAAATAAGCCTATCTATTTGTGTCAGTAATTGCCATGATGAAAGGCCGTAAAAGTCAGACAGTGTATGGGGACTTGTTTGATATACTGCAACTTTGCAGGTAGTTTCCTAATAAGCTTGTGATGACTTATGACTTTAAAATCAAAATATTAGAAAACAAAAGAAGAAGAATTTGTCTTGGATTTTGTTTTTCATGGGAATGAGAACGGCCTTAATTTAGTCTAAGCTCTGTCATTTGTCTGGTGAGGGCTGCCCTACTTATCATATTGTAAATCATACAGAATTGACAGAGTAACTCCTTGCCATGACAGAGTACCTCCCCCTCCCTTCCCTATGGGCCCATCACACTCAACAACATGTCCACTGGATATAGTACATGAATGTGAATCACAAAAATGGAAAGGGGAATTTATAGGGAAGGTAACACTTTATACAGTTTTGTCTCATTTTCTTTCATAAGAACTAAACTATTAAACAGATAGAATAAAACATTAGATCATGAGAAATTAAAGAAGGACCTCCAAGCCCCCAAAACAAGTTCACAGTGTTTCAATTTGTGAATAATTTTGGTTCAATGCTTGCAAACTTTGCCCAACTGATGGTAAATTAGTCCTTGCTGTCAACTTTAATTTTCACGTTAATGATCATAACATACAGTAACATAACAAGATTACAGGCTAAGAAGGGTTAGTCACCCCACAAAAACCCAAACTAACACCACCACTACCAAAAAAAAAAAAAAAGACGCCCAGAATTAGTAAAGAACTTATCAATGTTGACCTTAAAATTGTGAACAGAATTGAGCTAACTACCCACTTAGGCAAACCATTTCACTCATTAACAACTCTATGCAAAAAGCTAAAATGCCAAATATATATCCATGAGACTGCAAAAAGCTAAAACGCCAAATATATATCCATGAGAACTCTTTGGTCAACTTCAAACTGTTACCACGTGTCATATGAGGATCAGATAAAACATGCAAGAAATAACAGGAAGCCGAAGTATCACTACCAGATTGGAAGTTAAAAACCTGAATCATATTGCCAGGTACTCTTCTCAACTGAAGTGTGGTCAAACCAAGAATTCACAACCTAGATTCATAAGAGAGATTCCTTACTTCCGGAATAAGTCTAGTGGCTCTTCGCTGATCCTGCTCCAAAATGAACTTATCCTTCTCATAAAAGGGACTCCAAGCATGAATAGCATACTCAAGGTGAGGCCTGACAAATTAAGAACAACCTCTCTACCAAGAAAACAAACATTTCTTCTAATTAAACCAAGCATCCTTTTTTCCCTTGAAGCTGCTAAAGCACACTATTTAGAAGGCTTCAGATTGGTAGTAATGACAACACCTAGATCCCTTTGTTGATCAACACAACCTAGATTTGAACCATTCATGCAGTAATCAAAAGCCAAATTGCTCTGACCATGATGAATAACTTTGCATTTATCAACATTGAATGACATCTGCCAAGTTTGGGACCAAAAAACTAACTTATCCAGATCAGTTTGCAAAAGTGAAGAATCCCTAGCATCATCAACAATCCTGTACAGCTTAGTGTCATCAGCAAATTTACAAATCCCGGAGCCAAGGGAAACATCAATACCATTAATGAAGATTAAGAAAAGAAGCAGACCCAATTCAGAACCATGAGGAACAACACTTGCAACCTTCTTACTTGGAGATACTTTACCATTAAAAACAACTCTTTGTGACCTGTCAACTAACCAAGAATATTATATAACGACAGCAATGCTAAGAAGATTTTGGATCTTATTCACTCTTGCAACTTAATTCAGTTTGTAAAGTCCAACACATACGCACGGGCATATATAGGTCCTGATCATTGCAAATGACATTTCAATGATCAATCCGTTATTGTCGATGGTCAACTGAAGGTCATCTGATCATAAGCTTGTGCCAGCTAATCTTACATTCCCTCTCACCAAACGCACTTTTACCTATCAAGGCACTGCTGCTATATCAATTAAGCAATTTACTCAAGATTTATTCTTTGCCCGAATTTCAAAATCCACCTCAAAAGTTGAGGATGCTGTTAACGTATACAACTCTCACACCTTCTTGATAAGCACGCATCTGAAAAGAAATGTGTAAAATTATACAGCCAAATTGTAAGTGGTATTCCTCGGACATTGCAGTCTGCCGAAGGTAAGAAGAGGTTAGACATACTGATGAGAAGTGGCGCTCCTCAAAACTTTGAAATTCACTGCTTAATTTTCCATGAAGCATGTATGTCACCTTATCTGCAATGCCAAAACCAAATACTTTGCTGATTTGATTGAGAATGCTTATAATCAAAGAGCTCTCTTTAAAATTGCCACATCACTTATCAGTTACTCTGCTACAAATCAACTTCCCTCACACATCTGTACAAGAATTAATTGAGCGAATCAGCCATTTTTTCGTTTAGAAAATAAGCAATATCGTACCGCTCTCGATTTGCAAGACCTTGAAATGAATTTCAGTGACAATGAAATCTACATCATGTTCTCTTGAAATATTTCAGTCTTTTGAAATATTTCAGCCCACTTCTCATGAACAAATCCAGCCTTCTTGATCCTATGCCAAGTTTGCTTGTAAAGCTACTATTGAGAAGCTCCTGTTTATCACAACATTTTTTTCTTCTGCTTTTCCCCTTACAAACCTTCCATCCTCACTATCCTAACTCTTACACCATAATTTATTAACACCCTCTTGGCACATTTGACTCTGACTCTTGCGGTGCCGTTAAACATCAACAAACCAAAGCAAACCATGGATAATAAACCTTTCTCTTGAGGGCAGGTCATGTAATTCAGTCACTTAAGACAGTGGTTGTGATTCCTTTATTGAAGCAAAGCACACTGGATGATGAAATACTGAAGAACTACAGACCAATCTCAAACTTGCCTTTCACATCCAAGCTTATTGAAAAGATTGTTGTCGTTCAATCTAACAATTATCTCATTCAGAACTCCTACTGAAACCCTTGCAATCTGCCTACAAAAAGTGTCATAGTACAGAAACTGCTCTTCTTCAGTTCTTGCTGTTCACAATGACATTCTACAATCCCTTGATTCTGGTCAATATGTTCTCCTTATTTTGTTGGACCTCTCTGCTGCCTTTGACACCATTGATCATATATATAGCATCTTACTTCAGAGACTATTTAATCTTGGTGTCAAAGGAAATAGTCTTCAAATGGTTACATTCATACCTAACAAACAGGCTCCAAACTTTTGCAGTAAATGACCACATCTCACTCAGGGGCGCAACTTATAAGGGGTGTGTGACCACCCCCCCTCCCTCAGAAAAAAATTGTCAGTCAATTCCAATTTTTGTCGTGCAAAAATGTGGCCTAGTATTAAAACAAAATTTTAGGAAAATGTATATGGTAAAACCTTTATGTTTTTGTTTCTTCCAAATCAGGGAAGTTCTGCATATACTTATCGAAATAGATTTAAGCACATATGAAATTAGCTTCTTTTTATCACTTTGAAAATATCATTTTAAAAAATTTGTGTTGATTTTAAACCATTGTGGGGCATAAAAATCAAGAAATCTTCAGAGCTTCCGGGGCTTTGCCCCCGGACCCAAGCAAATGCAAGTCTTTGCCCATGAGCTCCATAATTTTGCCCAAATTTACTCAATTTGCGGGGTCAATTTCCCCGACTTGTTTGAATATGGTTAACCAAATGATTATCTGATAGATCTTAACATTAGACAGTTAAAATAAAAATTGTCTTCTTTTCATCAATCAAATTATCGAACTTTGTATTGATTTTCAGCCATCTTAAAGTATCCAAAACAAGAAATCTTCAGAGCTTTCCGGGGGCTTCGCCCCTGGACTTCAAATAAGGCTTCGCTCTATAGGCCTCGACAGGGGCCCGTAAGAGGGCACATGGTGTTATGCAGTACCATATTTGACACTTCAGTTCGACCACATTGGTAGGAGGGGGTAATCTGTCCCCAACTGTTCTATAATGTGTGATTGTATAGACACATGTATAACTTTTTTTAATAATTCGGGAAGATGCAACCCCCTTCCCCGGCCTCAAAGTCAAGTTATGCCCCTGATCTCACTACCAAAACTTCTAAATTATGGTGTTTCCCATGCAGGGTTCAGTTTTAGGTCTTTTGTTGTTTACCATTCAAATTTCTTTACTTGGTAACCGCATTCGCAAGTATAATTTAAAGTTTCACCAATCTGCTGATGATGACAACCAGCTCATTCTGTCTTTAACGAATCAGACTCATCTTCAGCAATCAACTCAATTGAAAAACGGTCATTAATATGAAGAACTGGATGACTAAAAACAAGCTTGAAGTCAATGATTCAAAAACCGAAGTCCTACCCATTCATTCCAAATATGACCGTTCTCCAGTTTCTTTCAACTATATTAAAATTGGATCAAGTTCTATTAGTCCAACAGATTCTGCACGAATTGGGGTCACTTTCGACAATACATACTCATTTAAACGGCACATTTCCATCACTTGTCGATCAATTTACTCTATCTTCCTCAAATTGGCCACATCTGAAAATACCTCACCAAGGAATCTTGTCAAACATTTGTCCATGCTATTGTCTCATCGAAATTGGATTATGGAAATATTCTGCTATTTGCAGGACCCCGACTTGTTCACTCCAACGTGCTCAAAATGTTGCTGCCAGAATTGTAACCCATTCAAATAAGTTTGACCATATCACCCCTGTATTAAAGAAAATCCACTGGCTTCATGTATGGTGCAGAATTGAATTCAAGCTACTTTTAATCACTTATAAATCTATCCTTGGACTTGCACCTAAATATCTGGCTGATCTTATTCATTTCAAATCATCTTCACGACATCTGTGTTCATCGAACAAGCATCTTCTTCACTTGTGCATGCCCTTATGTAATTGAGTGGAAAATTTTGAATTATGTATTTAAGTCCATGTGATATAACAAAATTGACATTAAACTAAAAAACATATATTATTACAAAGTAATTTGGAACAGAAATGTGAAACATTGGGTAAAATATAACTTTCGGATATCAAATTTCAAAACGGCCGCCAATCTACCAAGATGGCCGCACTACATACACACTTTATTCAAACCAGATGTGGACTTTTTGTAAGGAATGCCGCATCCATTCACTTACATAACATACAGCTGTGGATACCCCCTGATATTAACAGTTCTGATATATACCCATGATTAGTGCACAAAATGAGCCCAAAATAAGAGCCATCATGAAGTGAAATGAAAATTTCTCTTCTTCATAATAATGAGCGAGATTGGCCTACCGACAGTGTGTGTTTGTGTGAAATAAATTTGCCAATACCTAAAGCGGATGTAACAAAAAATACAAATGTCTTCACCGTACATAGATACTGATACAGAACTGCAGCTGGTTTCGAAATACCCTTTGATAAAGTGTCACTGAATAGCAAAAACACTTTCATCAAATTGCATTGTTTGCTCAACTTTTGGATCAATCTTTCAAACTCTCTGGCACAATTAAAATTAAACTATTAAGAACAATTATGATCTGACTAACTTCTCAACTAATTAAAAGGATCCCCTCTGCCCCTCCCATGGCCATTGGCATGCAGTGTCAACTGCTTATCACACCTTTCTAGAAAGACTGAAAATTAAAATACAATCCCGTTCCGAATATTTTTTTTTTTTTTTTTTTTTTGCGAAATTGCGAAAGTTTGCTGCATGAATTTCAATAATTAATGGTAATATCATGATGACGAAGCACCAACAAAGTGTCCAGTTGTTTCATTGATAATGATAATGATAATAATAATGATAATAATAATAATAATAATAATAATAATAATAATAATAATAATAATAATAATAATAATAATAATAATAATATGATGATGATGATGATGATGATGATGATGATGATGATGATGATGATGATGATGATGATGATGATGATGATGATGATGATGATGATGATGATGATGATGATGATGATGATGATGATGATGATGATGATGATGATGATGATGATGATGATGATGATGATGATGATGATGATGATGATGATGATGATGATGATGATGATGATGATGATGATGATGATGATGATGATGATGATGATGATGATGATGATGATGATGATGATGATGATGATGATGATAATGATAATAATAATAATAATAATAATAATAATAATAATAATAATAATAATAATAATAATAATAATAATAATAATAATAATAATAATAATAATAATAATAATAATAATAATAATAATAATAATAATAATAATAATAATAATAATAATAATAATAATAATAATAATAATAATAATAATAATAATAATAATAATAATAATAATAATAATAATAATAATAATAATACTAATAATAATAATAATTATAATAATAATAAAATAATAATAATAATAATAATGATAATAATAATAATAATAATAATAATAATACACTTTAAGAAAGCGCATAAATATTACACACATCTGGTAATGCGCTGAACAATGAAACAAAGAAAATATAGTACACTGGCAGAACGGAAAAAATAAGAAAAAAGCTACAATCAGACAATACAAAGATCACAATATAAAAGCAATTTGAAAAAGGTTATCTTTGAGCTGGGTTTTGAATTGCGAAAGAAATAAAGCATTACAAATTTCAATGGAGATATTGGGGCCTTTTTAACTGAATTTCAAGTTTTTCAGAATTTAAGGAAATTATCCCTTTCCTTTCATTTCCCTTCCCATTTCCTGCAAGTTTTCTCTCCATGATTTTTCCTTCCTACTTCAGCAAATATTGGGAGATATTTGATATTGGGGGTCAGATTTAATTTTTGTCCCAAGAAACCTTAAAGATGTACGAGTTTCTTATATCCAAAAGCTATTTGTAAAGGGAGGAAGGGAGGGGGGGGGGGGGGGGACGTTCGAAAACTTTGGCAACATTTCTAGAAAATTGAAGAGAACTTCCCAAAAATGGATGACAATATTTCTAATATGAAGGAAATTTCCCGTAAAATTGAATAGAAAAAGACAAAAAAATCTCAAGTTTATGCTCTCAATAGATTGGTGTTTCTGCAATATTGGAATAATATTGGAATGGACATGAAAGTCCGTGTCTTGAAGGCATATGTATGGTCTACTCTTTTCTATGGCTGTGAATGCTGAACAATTACCAGTGACATCAAGAAAAGATTAGAAGCTACGGAAATGTGGTTCATTAGGAGAATGTTGAAAATATCTTGGACAGAAAGAAAACAAATGATGATGTCCTGATAGCTTCAGGCAGGGGACAGATGGAATTTTTCGGGCATGTTTATCGGGAGGATGGGTTGGATTAGCTTGCAGTATGTGGGAAAATTGAGGGCAAAAGAAGCAGAGGAAGGCAGCGAGTTCAATTTGTCCAAAGCTTAAACAACTGGGCAACCAACAACAGCCTTAGTAACAATAAGTTACTTATGCATTTAGCTCTAAACAGAAGTGACTGGAGGGCCACTGATCGCCAATGTCTGTTCCAGACTCGGCATCTAGAGAGAGAGAGAGAGAGTTTCTGCAATTTGGTTGATGGCTCTTCATCTTGAATCTTGTTTTCTTCAAATTTTCAAACGCCCTCGCTTTGTGAAATTTGCTTGTTATTGATACACTTCCGCATTGCATTGTGCGTTCACGTATTTGTACGTTGCTACCTTCAGCTGTGATTCAGTGCAGTCGGCAGGGCAGGTCGTGAGTCAGTATTCCGCACGTTGTAATTTGTTCATTTAATCTGGATTTTGGAAACATGAAAACACCGTGAATTGTACAACCTTTCGCCATTTTACATTGAGACACCATGGGACACACAAGTGACATTGCGGCAATGGAGTTCAAGGAAGAGGACCGTGCTTCCATGATTCTCGATAAGTTACGAGTCCAACGATTGGACGGCAAGTACTGCGATATGGTTTTGTGTGTTGAAGGTCGTATGTTCAAAGCACATAGAAATGTATTAGCTGCCTGTAGTCCATATTTTGATACCATGTGCAATAGTGGGTTTGAGGAGAATAAACATAATATGGCAACTATCGAATGCATATCTGCTGATGCTATGGAATTGATATTAGATTACATGTACACTGGGAAGATTGATATTACAGCTGAGAATGTTGATGCAATCCTTCAAGGTGCCGATCCATTTCTCATGTCCCAGTTGAAGGATTACTGTCACCGGTTTCTTACACAAAACATGAATGCCTCAAACTGTTTGGTGGTTCGTCATCTCGCGGATCTGTATGGCTTTCGTGATTTGTATGAACGGACAAAGAAATATATTCGTAATCAGTTCATGCAAGTCGTTGAAAATTCCATGGAAGACATTCTCAGGTTGAATTTTGATGAAGTTTTAGAGATCATCAAGGATGAGGACATCAGAGTGGAAAAAGAAGAGACCATTTATGAGATGATCGTTGAATGGACAAAGTTTGATTCCAAGAAACGGCAGGTTTACTTTTGTAAGCTTATGTCTCATGTGCGCTTGCCTCAGTTGAATCGGAACTACTTGATAAACATTGTTGAGAAAGAACAACTTGTGAATGACAGTGAAATTTGTAAGAAGTTTTTAACTGAGGCACTTCACCAAACAGACACTTCAAGAAGAAGTTACTGCAGTGACAGCCCTGTCTTGAAGCCGCGAAAAGGAAGATTAAGAGATGTGGTCATCATTACGGGTGGCATTTCAGAGTATGGCCCTCTTGCTGAATGTTTTGGTTACATTATTGAGGAAAATCGTTGGACTCGCTTGCCTGGACTTCCCAGTGAGTTGAGGTTTCATGCAGCTGCTGAGTTGAATGGTTCCATGTATGTTGCAGGTGGGACATGTAATGGACTCGTAACAAATAGTGTTCATTGTTATGATCCAAATACAAACTGTTGGACAATTGCCGCCTGTCTACCTGAAGCATTGGAGCATTTATCCCTTATTGCATGTAATGGTAATTTGTATGCTCTAGGAGGGGTAAGGTGGGACCGCGTTCAAAACACTCTTTACGAATATGACCCTGATAATGACAAATGGAGAAGAGTTACAAATATGCCCACAGCACGTTACAACATGCACGTCGCAACCCTCGACAATCGATTTATCTTTGCCCTTGCTGGCAGAGACCGACAAAGGAGACCAGTAACAATGGTGGAAAGGTATGACACTTTGACCGATGAGTGGACTTCGTTAACCCCAATTCCACTCGACAACGGGTGTGTTTGGGAATTTCCAGTTGTAGAAGCTCATGAAGGAAGGATCTATGTGACAGACTTGGCGACAAGGCAACTCTGTTTTGATCCTGATGAAAATAAGTGGAGTGAAGAATCTTGTCATTTTAGCCGCTTGCCAGAGAGAACTTGCTTTCAGTATTGCTGTATGAAGAGGAACATATTTATCTTTGGGGGGTGGGGAGGAGATCGGGCCATCAGTTCTCCTATTTCAGAGGCTTGCATCTTCAACCAAGATTTGAATTTGTGGAGCAATATCACGTCGCCACCTGCCTCTACATTAGCCTCAGCTTGTTGCATTCTTCAGGTTCCCTATGAGTTCCTTGTAATGCAAACAACATGAGAATATAGAAGTACTCCACAAAATGAAAAACTGTAAGTACATCCAAAATTTCTTTTCATTCTCTTATCTCTATTTTGCGCCTCTTTCTGTTTTGACATTCCTTGGAACTCAAGAAGGCCAGGGCTTCAATTGCATGCACTGTAAATGTACATACATGTACACTGTGCACACACATGTTCATTGTTACAATGTTACATCAGAAATTCTTGCATACATTTTGAATTACAGTACCACTGTTCTTGTGAATGTGTGTTTGTATTGTAGCAATTGGGTGTTGTTATTGTAACTTGGAATAAAGTAACAAAACAAAGCACCCTCTTTGGCATAAAGTTTAGATACTGTAGTTTACATTTTTTACAACTTTTGTTGTACACATTTTTCCTCCAAATATGTTGTAAGGAGTTGTCTTGCTTGAGTAAATCATTTAAACTCATTTTAACTTGTTTATTGATTATTACTGTACTGAATACAGTTAGTCCTGTGTACCATACAGTATATAGCTCCTTTATGATTATTAATGTACTGAATACAGTTAGTCCTGTGTACCATACAGTATATAGCTCCTTTTATGATTATTATTGTACTGAATAATAGTCCTGTGTATCATACAGTATATAGCTCCTTTATGTGTTGATCCATTCTTATATTGTTTGCTTGAAAAACTTCTTTTAAGCTACAATACATTGAATACAGTATATTTCATTGTATCTACTGTAACAACTCTTCAATGATTGAATGTAGTACAGAACTTAGTTCTACAGTATATTTAGATTTCATTGCAAACTGATAATAGTTTTAGAGACCCTTTGGCTTTGTATTGCAATTTGTTTGTGTATTGATTAAATTGACCTTGCCATACAGCATCAAACACCCACAATAGTGAATTAATCTTTTCACTCACTAGTCATACTTGTGGTTCAGGACAGTTAATGCAACTCGAGTGACAAATATTGTAGCATTGTTGTGTACAGTGTACTGTACAAGTTACTATCCCCTTAAGTGTATAATGCACTTGTCAATTGTGTAGCTCACATCTACACCCCTGGACAAGGTGAGTCATTGCACCAGAGGGGGGTGGACAAAACATGTACAATGATGCACCCCTCACTCAGTCCACTTAGGTGACTGAATGTTTTTGTGAAATGACTTACTGTACCCCAAAGCAATCACCTCTGTACAAAGTCGATGGGTCTGAAGTAAATTGACCCTCCTCAGAGTCACTCTGATAACTGACAATTTGGTACAATGATGCACATGTGAGTCACTATTTCATATGTCAATGGCCCACCTTTGACTGACATTGCCGGGGGTAGTAGCGGTGAATCATACATGTACAGCTGACAAGTGCATAAATACTAATAAGATGTTTGAAGACAGCGTTCCTGTTTGGAATCAACTCCAATGCCAGGCTGCCAGCACTGTATGATACCGTATTATCACATCTTCACATTCACAAATCCTGAAAATTATTGCTTCTATTTGTGTCCCTATTTTTCTTTCTTTCTGGAGTTCAGTACTACAACAGAAATATGAAACTCTTACACAGAGCCTAATTGCCAGCCTTCTTGAAAAAAAACTTTTTAATTAAACTTTTAATTTTTTATGATCTTTGATATGTTTAGGAACTTACATCACTGTATCATGCATTAAAAATGTACAATATTGTACAGATCAACACTTGGACTGAAGATAATGGAAAATAAAGTTCAATATTGTACATGTACTGTATAATTCAATATTGTACATGTAGTGTAGTTCAATATTGTACATGTACTGTAGTTCAATATTGTACATGTAGTGTAGTTCAATATTGTACATGTACTGTGTAGTTCAATATTGTACATAAACTGTGTAGTTCAATATTGTATATGTACTGTAGTTCAATATTGTACATGTAGTGTAGTTCAATATTGTACATGTACTGTATAGTTCAATATTGTACATGAAGTGTGTAGTTCAATATTGTACATGTACTGTAGTTCAATATTGTACAGTGGTTGTGTTATTAAATGCTCCCTTTGTTTACCACTCTATAAAGTTTGAATTACATTCTGTACACTGATAAAAGTGCATTCATCCATATTCCTACAACTCCACTCTCCGTTTTTGTACTTTGGCAGTGATGCAGTGTAATACAGTTTTTATTGATTTTGGCTGGTATTCACACTGGTGAATACACATGACAACATGTATTGCTCATGAATTAAAGTGCAAGTGGTTGATTGAGAACTTTTTATGTTGCTTTTTGAATGATTGAGAAGAAAAAACGAATTAAGTCAATTTACAGTAGTACTTAAGATTTTTTTTATCACCTTTGTTATTTTTCATATACCGTATTCGAGTATTAAACCGCCCTGCTCTAATAAGCGCTCACCCAACATTTTTTGACTGATAATATAATTTATTTGATTGATTTGAAGACTTTTTTTGTTACATGCATAGGCATACGGGCCAGGGGAGCTGCAGCCCTTCTGGAGTTAGGGCCAAGCCAATTTCTCAGGCAAATTACTGGGAACAGTTGGGCAAGTCGGTCCCAAGAAAGGAAGAAAAAAGTTTTGTTTACAGGGAAAATTAAGTTGTCAAAGTTTGATCATTTTGTCGTAGACAAACCCAGGGCCGATTAACTTTTTTCTCCTTGGGGAATTCAGGTTTTCTTGGGCAAACATGTTTCAATCCACCTCTCCCCCCTCCTCCTCCCCCTTCAAAAAAAGGGGTTTATATAACAAATGATTAACCTGCTCAGGTTACCATGTGCCAAAGATTTACTTTTTCTTTTTTCCTCAGGCAATTCAGGTTTTTCTCGGACAAAAATGGCTTAGCCACCCCTCTCTCCCGCCCATGAAAAAATTGTCTCATACATCTATGGTTACATTAATTGCTTATTCTACATGTATGTCTGATGCTCACAACGTTTTTGTGGTGGTTATTGTGGGGCTAGTATAGAACAAGTTCACACAATGCAGTACGAGTAGCATACTATACATAGCCCGGGGCATGGGCGCTTATTAGGAAAAACTTTGGGCCTAAAAAGTGGTGCAATTCTATTTTCATACACACCCTGGGCGCTTATAATGTTGAATACGATAGTTTTAGGTGTATTCATATTTCTTTTAATGTGATCTTTTTCAGGACAAATCTTGCAGACCCATATCCTAATGATATACAGTGGCAAGGTTATTTTCATTGTGGTACCAAGGCAATATTTTTCAGGCCAAAATGAAATACTGTATACAGTTTGACCATCCAACTAAAATGCTTACTGACCATCAGATTATAATGCCAATCGTATAAACTGTATTGCCTTTTTTACAGGGTCCTTAAATTTGTACGAATCTTGATTGTAATCACATATTCTTTCACATTGTCCCAAAAGTAAAATCTGGCATTAATTACTGTCATCAAAGTGAGAACAAAAATGTTTTTTTGACTCCCTTATCTTTCAATAAGTCTGCAAGCTGCATGTACTGTACTGATGATTCTGGATTGCTTCATTCTTACAAGACATGCTACAAAACAGGCAAGGTAAGCTTTTTCAGAGGGGTACTTGCTTATCTACATTTTGTTCACAAAAACATCATTGAGCCAATTGAGCATTGCTTTGCCGTCTTGGCATGCTGTTCCCCAACATAAAATGATGTAGGTAAATCAAGTTTTTTATTGATTAAGTTACAATTGTGATGCCCACAAACTTCATGCTGTAGCCTGTATAGCCCTCACAACCTTGTAAATGCCCTTTCTGCCACTGGCATCCTGCCCTTTTCTGGTTCAATCTAGGGGTCTGCAAAGTACAGACTTTACTGTACTCTAAAAAACATATTTATACATACAAAAGGAAGTTTAGAAATACTTCTCATACAACACCTCCCCACAATATGAGCATGTTGGTAATGCCCTAAATCAGAAACTATTAGAGCATAGCAAATGTGTGTCATCACAAACTTCCTTTGTTTCTATCATTCATCACGTTGTCATTTGGAAAACATTCAGTCACTAGTTATCATTGGTTGAGAACTTCTTCATGTTCTTGTACAGTACATTGTGGAATTAAGCGGGAAGTTGGAAAAGGGATTGACAAGCGTAGCAGGAGCTCGAATCATTTGTCAGTTTTAATCAAAGTAATCCCTTAGATACATTCCCATTTTATCACATTTGATATAAAACCTTTAGCACTGGCATTATGGTTTAATTCTGCACAGTTTGTAAAACTATTTTACATGACGATTTATGCAACATTGCCTAGGGGGCAAGAATGTTTTACTTAATTACCTAAGTAAGGTATTCCTATACTTGGCAATTTACCATCAAATTATGTTGTTAGGAGAAGTTGTTAAGAGGCCTGAAATGACATAATGAATGAGGAGGCCTTAGCTCTAGAACATGGTATCTCCCTGGTGCTACTCTTGAGTTATACCATACGAGACATGCGCAATGCTGGTCTATTTAACAATGAAGCTTCACCATAGTCTTTGGTGTAGTCGCTTTGTGTGTGTATTATTTCTTAACACTCTGTTTTATTAAAATGAAATGATGATACAAATGTTTGGTTTGACTGTTATAATATTTATTACAATGTTAGTCAAGAATAATTCCCAAACAAAACTAGAAATGTTTTTTTCAAAAAATCTTGTTAAAGCACGACTGTATAATGGTAACACATAAAAAGAAGTCACCACTTTTCTTCAAATTTCTCGAAAATTCCACAGTAAATTTTAAAAGCGCACAGTAAAAAGATAATTTATATATTATTATTTCATATCGTGAAGAACAAATTTGAACCCTTTGCATTGGTTGAGTTACCCGCGCTCAAAATCTGTCTGATGCTTATATTATTCCTACAGTATACAAAATTTGAGTTTGGATAGATGCATTGATACTTCCGTAAAGTATCTCCTGATTGGGAGACCAGAACTATTCTCCTGATTGGGAGACCAGAACTATTCTCCTGATTGGGAGACCAGAACTATTCTCCTGATTGGGAGACCAGAACTATTCTCCTGATTGGGGGTACGAACCAGACTGACTGATTGACATGCTTTGATTGATCAAGAAGGTAGTATGCATCTTGCACACATTCCTCTCATCCTGCAAGTTCTTACTCTTGGTTTGTTTTTGAGGCTGGCTTGTTTTAAACAAGGATGTCTCTAAGACGAAGAAACAGATAAGAGAGAACTAACAATTTCTATAGAGTCTGGGTTGTTTTAAATATAGGAAATTTGGCAGTTTGAGCCATTTTGTTACAGTAGCAGTGCCCTGGCTTTTTCAAAGGGGCGACCTGGCCCGCCCCACCCCTAAGAAAAATATTATAACAAAAACTTCATTTTTTTTAAATGACACGTATTGTTTTAGAGGTCAACTTTTTTTAAATCTTAAAATCTTAACCTTTTAATTAAAATACCTTACATGGATACAGAGCACAGCATGATTGCATAGTAAGAAATCATTGTGTTTGACTCATGAATGGTCCTCAATTCACAATAGCTTCACTCTGAGGTATGATTATAGCTCAAATCCCAGAGTTTCACCAGGGGCTTAAGGCTTTAACGGGCACTTCGATATCATGCCGAAAAGACTCAGCACTTTGCATGCATTAATGTGCCCCTCAACAAATCTAGCACCTTGCCCCTCAACAAATGTAGCACCCTGTCTTTTTTTCAAATCAAGCTAGGGCTAGGTGTCTGCAGTACTGTATATATTGTTTGACTTTCCAGTTTACCTACATGTACACAGTTCATGTCAAATTTTGAAATAGAATCTGACATACAGTACAAAGAGCAGCTACATACTGTACGATAAGGCCTACTGTATGTGTTTAACTAAAGATATTATAGATTTAGATAAATGTAGACTTCCAAGGTGGCGGATACTGTATATTGATAGATAGTAAAGTAGGTAGGACCCCCTCCCCAAACAGACACACTTCTGTGTGAAAATAACTCTGGATATCCAGAGATGTCCGGACTTAAAAATGTTCCTTGAACATCTTGGTATATCCAGTGATTATCAAAGTATGGATAAGTCACGGTAAGCTGCGGTATTGGCAGCTCGAAATATCCAGGGAAATTCAGAGATCAGGACACTTAGAGCTTAGGATACTTGGAAATCTTGGGATATCTGGCAGGTCCGGACTGTGTGAAAATAATTATGGATATCCAGGGATGTCACAATTATTGAACATTTGGATATCTGTGGATATCCATGGATTCTACAGTAAGCTGCAGTATTGGCAGCTCCATATTCGGCTCCATATATCCAGGGAAATCTAAAGAATTCAGAGATCAGGACACTGGGGCCAACTACTGTATACCTAGATATCCAGAGATATCCACACTGTCCGGACTTTGAGACATGGGAGTAGACAAGTTTAATTGGATATCCAGATATAGCTGAACTGTCTGGATTTTGTGACCAGATTTCAGTCCTCAATATGAATGAATTCTGTCAAGGAGGTACTGTACATTACAACCTTCTTTTTTTTCATGAAGATACAAAATTCTTTACCCCTCCCCATCCTAAAAAAAAATAAAAAAGCTGGAGAGGGCAGTGTCTGTCTTTATATCGAGATATTATCATACTGAAAAGTGGTTCACATTCTTGCACTGTTGTAAATTGTAATATCCAATAACCATTTTCACAAATTGTAATTTGAATGATCATGCACTTAACCTTTCTATTAAATTGAAGTTTGAGCCTGGTACACCTCCCTGGTGGCCTCATGTTGCTGAACTATAGCCACTTACTAAATCTAAGAATGTCAGTGTCTTAGCTGTTGTCATGGAAACAATTGCAGATTGTATTGTTTGCTTGTTGAGCCTCAATACAGTGAGGTGTACTCTGAAGGTACTGTAGCTTGTCATCTGGGAAAATGATACTGCTTCTTATTTTTCTCTCCCTTTCTCTTACTGCAAGATTTACGGAACTCGTGACATTTAAGAGTGTATACAGCACTTGCATTCTTTGTTATTGCAGTTTTTCACTAGTTCAGTTCTGCATGATTGTTAGCCATTAATGTTTATCAATTATATCAATATTTATGTTTATTATTTTAATTGTTTTATTTGTATGATTGGCAGACCTGAATCAAAGTTGATTCTTATGTACAGTGTTTTCAGACAATAAAACTTGTAAGTCCATTGTGTATTTGGTACATTGAGGTACAGTTTATGTATTTAAATTTGTAAAATGTTACTGTAATTTTGTAAAATTTCCAAATATTTACATTAAAAGCAACCTTTTTTAAAATTTGGTAACTGTGACAGCCTTAATTTTAAGACACTGTTCTACATTTTTCCTTCTCTCAATAAGGGTTTACAAGCACAAAGAGGTTCCAATTTTTTTTTGTACAGCTTTTTGGTGTAAAACTTTTGATCTCATGTGTCCCATCCAATCTATGTGAGCTGCATATCTTTTGTCACAAGGGGGCACCATGATATATGCGCTGTGACCTTCAAATTGACCTGTGACATAAAATCAAGTCCCAACAGATCTAGGCATCAAAGCTTCTATCAGTTTTCATAATATGAGGCTATTTTTTAAGGTTGTTTTCTTACAAAATTGATTGGATTCTTACACAACAGTACATCTTTTAGAAAGTGAAGATTTATTGGGACACAAGGTTTACTGTGGGTTTTGTATAAATGGCAATTCCCTGGTATGATGTAGATAGGAAATACTGTAAGGAGATGTCCAGGGATGTGTTGTTCCAGTATTGGAGCCTGGGAGGCTTATGTTTGTACTGTTGATGATGGCTTGATACCAAACAGGTTTTGCTCCATTTCGTACTGCCTTTCTACTCAGTGTGAAATGATCATCATTTACTGACAGTTTATTTGTGATACAATGGAATCTCTTCTACTTCCATGTTTATGCTCATATTTCTTGCCCTACTGTCAGCAAAGCCAGTTGCTAACTTGCATCACGGTACACGACTATACTGTGTAGGTAGCTCATGTTTCAACAGTCCTGAATCCTGTATCTTTCCTTCTCTGACAGAATGGGACTTAAAGGATCAGTTCAGTGTGTCCAGCATGTCCATCTTATATGAAAGAAGACTTCAAAAGAAACAAAATAGTGAAGAAAGCATTGCAAAATTTTATTCCATTAAGGAGATATTCAAGTTTAAATTTGGTATCATTTCTGTAGAAATGACTGAAATCAAACTATTTGTGATGTCACAGCCTCAGATTCCTCAAAGTCTTAAAGGTATTTTAAAGAAAGTTTATTTAATTTGTTCACTATTTAAATTATTTTTCCTCAAACTTTCTTCAGGTGGTATATTGTAAATACCCTTCCTAGATTCAGTTTTACTACTTTTTTGACATATCCCATGGTTTTTAAGTCACAAAATTGCTGGACAAAATATGATAGAATACATAAAGACTTTGAGGAATCTGAGGCTATGACATTACGACTACTCTGATTTCAGTCGTTTCTACACAAATAATACCAAACTTTAAACTTGAATATCTCTTTAATGGAATCAGATTTGTGAATGCTTTTTTCACCATTCTGTTTCTTTTAAAGTCCTCTCTAATATAAGATGGACTTGCTTGACTTCTGAACTAATCCTTTAAGAGTATTTTAAGTTTTCATTTCTCTACTCTTGAAAACCCTGCCTCACACATTTACCCATTCATGCAAGAGCAAATTTATGTACGGTATATTTCTTTTTTCACATCTTTCCCTCCATATTCAAATTCCTCCGCCCATTATCTTACACTGACCCAGTTTGTAGCAATGCACCACAGCTTCAAACTACAGCTTCTGCAACTGACTTGCTTTGAAATTTTGAATGATATAATATTTCTTCTTTGTTGCTGACAGAGGTCTCTTTTCACTCAAAATTCTTTTCATTTTTGAGTCTATTTGAAAGAGTTGAATTATCTTTAAAATAGGAAATGAGAAGTATGAAAGAAAAATTGTAACCTTGACACTTTTGATTAATATAATAATAAAGAATGTATTGTTGGAAGGAGAGAAGTTAAATTAAATCGTTGCGGTAACCTATCCGTGGCCTTTCATCTAACTGAAAGCAAAATCAAATTTTGCTTTAGGATTGAAATTTGTCTGGAAGGAAATATTTAAGAATTTTGGTAAAATGGAAAGTAATAACCATACTTGTCTTTAAGGCATGATTGAAGTGTTTTTCTTCATATATTGTATGTTGTTTTTGAAAATAGGAATAATTCTTATCCTGCCGTGTCAATTTCAGATAAATTACTCAGGTATATTTATTGTTATTTTAAAGTTGAACTTATAAGTTAACCTTATTTGATATAAACATAAGGTTACTGCATGATATAATACTACTGGTCAAACCTTAAAGTAGCAAGATAAGGAAAAGGAAACACAGTATCATTAGTTCCACCATGACAGCAGCACAGCGTGATGGATACTTCAGCGCATTCTTCAAAAATAGCTTGGACATCCTCCTGGACATCCTGTTTGTTTAGTCCTAGTGTAACAAATGTTAACAATGGGTCAAAAGCTGGACAGTTGGGCCACCTATTGATTTGTTCGACCAATTCAAAAGATACCTTGTAAGAAGGGATTTTCAGATCAAAACAAGTTTGGAAACAAGTTGTTATTGTTCAATTCTTGTGGTGTTTTGATGACAGTGAATATAGGACAGTAATTAAGATGAATCAAAGGGTGTGCTCAGTCTGTGGTGCAAAAGGGTGGTTACCATTACTCCAATTGAACAGATTTGTGAGTCACTGTCACAATAGTCTCTTTCTTTGAATGTGGTTCTAACCAGGGAAGTGGTATTGTGCTAACCCCTTTACTTTTTGAGTTAGACCAGTAGAATCAGCTTTTTCAGTCAAACAAATTGCAACAGTTTGTTTTATTGTAGATTCTTGTTTATTAGGTAGTTCTTAATGACATAGCCAAAATGGAACACAGGTTTCAACCCACAAGTTACCTGATTTGCATAATTTCAAAATGGTAACCATTTTTGGTTCCGATGCAATAGCACCAGGAACCTATGCAGTCATGATGATTTTAAGAATGCTGACTTTGCTGCACTTCAGGATAATTTGTCATTCGATTGGACTTCTTAGCTATGTGACTTACACTGTAGATCCTTCTAAATCATGAGATGTTTTTCAAACTAAAGTTTTGGAGGGTGTGAATAGCTTTGTCCCATTAAAGTAAGTATGTAGGCATAATCATCCAGTGTGGATGTTTTAGGAGGTTTTGCAGGCTGTTCAGAAAAAGAAGAAGTGGCGTTGTTATAAAAACAGTGGATGTCCTGCGGAGCTTGCTAGGTATAAGGATCATGAAAAGTTCACAAAGGGTTTATTAAGAAATACTAAAATGCTTTTTGAAAAATGTTTGTCCAAAGAGGTTAAGATTAATCCTAAGTCATTTCACTCTTATTTTTGCTCAAAGCAAAAAACCAAGGAGGTTGTTGGTCCCCTTCAGGGTAATGATGGTTTTACTCTCAATAGTGGTAAGGATATGGCTGAGGTTTTGAATGACTACTTTGTATCTGTTTTTACTAAGGAGTCCCCTGCTGATGATGTTGTGGATTATCTTAGTGTGCCCTCTCCAGTATCCATGTTTCAGTTGATGTTGTGTCTAAGAAGTTGAAGGGTTTGATTTTAAATAACGCACCCGGTCCAGATGGTATACATCCTGCTGTTTTACTTTAGTGTTCTGATGTTCTTTCTGTTCTCCTGAGTATTATCTTTTCAAAGTACTTTGATCTTTGGTGTTGTTTCTAGTGATTGGACAATTGCAAATGTCACTCCCTATTTTTAAAAAGGGTGACCACAGTTTGCCCTGTTACTATAGGCCAGTGAGTCTTACTAGTGTTGTGTGCAAGGTCATGGAGTCCATTGTTAAGAATGTTGTACTAGATCATTTACTGGTCAATGATATGTTGAATTTGTCCTAGCATGGGTTCTTACCTAAGAGGTCTTGTGTTCTAATTTAAATTTCTTGATGATGTATGCTATTCAGGCTTGGAGTCCCTTTTATGAGAAGGATAAGTTCATTTTGGAGCAGGTTCAGCATAGAGCCACTAGACTTATTCCCGAAGTAAGGAATCTCTTTTATGAATAGTGCTATCATGACATGGCTCTATTACGTATTGATTATTGTGGAGAAAAATATCACAATATATCATATATTGCGATACTTTTCAAGAAAACTGACTCACGAGACAAATTGTTAATATCACTAAGGTAATATGATCATGGAGTTACAATTTACTTCATGATATGATGAACACAAAAAGAAATGATTTGCAATTCTAGCAGATGACATGATCACGTGACTATTACAATCATCACGCATCACGCACATGTTTTGGTAATTCAGCTAACGTGACCATGAATCATTGAAGTGCGAGCCTGAGTTGAACATTCTGGACCAATTTTTCATTCCTTTTGCCAACTTACTTTGGCGCGTGCTGGTGTGTGGTGATGGAGCACGATTTTTATTTAGTTGTTTTATGTTTCACGATTATTTTGCACATTTTTAATGGCCTAAACTTGACTTTTAGATATAGTATCATAACGTTAGAATTGTAATGTACTGTACGAAGTAGCCTAGCCTAGTTGCGCGAAAATTTCGCACTTGAATATTAGTTTTTGGTATCGCGATATGTTGCAAGAGCCATATTTCATGTCGTGGGAAAAGAGATATCGTGATAATCGATATTTTATGACAGCACTAATTATATAAAACGTTGCAATTCATCAATATGCATAGTGGGCGGGACTTAATATGATTTTACTTAAAAGAGTTTGTTAATACTGTATCTCAAGAACGATAACCTGCATTCATGTTATATTTGGTACAAAGATAGCCTGTGGTCCGTAGATGTGTCCTACTGTTTTGGGTGGTGATATCATTCATATTAATAAGTAGGCAGGGCTTATTGTTAAAATCATGAAATGCTTATATTTTAACAATCACATGTCTGTTTTGTTTCATATTGGAGATAATTATGATGGTAGCTAGTGTGTGCATGTTCATGATATAAAAATGTTGAATTTCATTAATATGCATAGTGGGCAGGGCTTGAAATGATTTTGCTGAAATGATTTAATCACGATATTTAAAGAATAATAAACTGAATTCAAGTCACACTGTATGTAGTACACAGATAGCCCATGGTCTGTGGGGTCTGTGGATGTGCCTGATTGGTTTTGGTGGTGATACCATGCATATTAATGAGTAGGCGGGGCATAATGTAAAGTTCTTCAAATATGATACATAAGCAACCATATGTCTGTTTTGCATCATACTTGCTATGATAATGTTGTTGGTTATTGTGCACATGCTAGTGTTGTCAATAGGTACTGTACGTCTATTTTATTGATCTGCATGTTGGTCGTGGCTTATGAATAAATATCCTGGAACAAATATTTCATGATATGCAATGACATGACAGTTAATACAAAACTTGCAAATCAATCAGCCTATGAAAAAAAGCATCAGAACCACAAAACCATTTTGGTTTTGGTTTAATTTTGCGGTCAATTATCTCTTAAACTATTTATTTTCAGCCCAATAAGTGTATTAGAGTTGAATAGAAACTTGACCCTGTGAATCTAATAACCATACTTATAAACCCAAATTACCTCTCTAAACCGCTAGGTCAAAGGCCAAGTTGTCAAAAATACGTCAAATGACATTTTTTTTACCAAAATGCATTCTTACAATGTCATATCATAGTATATTTAATAATGAATGCATTCCTCAGTTAAATACTATTCAGTTAAATACTATTTAGTCCCAAATGACCTCTAAAGTATGTCAAGACATGAAAAATTGTAAGCATTCAATCAAATCAAAGACCATCCAAAGGCAAATGATAATACAAGCACACATTGAGGTATTCATTCATTACAAGCACACATTGGGGTATTCATTCATTACGTTACCCTTTTGGATACACACTGAATTAGAACTCAAATTCATCTAATGGTAAGTTTGTACCTAGACCGTCTGGACACTTTGCACAGAATTCAGTGCAGTAAACCCCATTTTTCTTGCATATCTGTGGGTTACAGTACTCCATACATTTGTAATATAGCATACAGGAGCTGGCTTGCTTTACATTCTCTCAGGCAACAAATTTTCGCATTGGATATTCCATCCCCAATCTTCTGGTTTCAGGGCTACGTTTGTAAATTGTATAAGAAAGGTACCTGTCAGCATCATCCATTGGTGGAATTTTTTTCTGTGGACAATCTTGAAGCTCTTAGCAACCTTTTCCCAACAGTTGTATCGTGTTCCGCCATACACACATACCAATGCTTTGGCCCAGCATTTCTGCTTCCATCAAGGCTAGCTGAACTCGACATGAAACATTCGCACACAACCATTGCCGATCCCCTGGAGTCCAGACGTGATATCGCATCTGCATAACACATGTAGGAATGGTAGGTGCATGCGTAGCTGGCTTCCCAAGGTTGCACATGTTGCCCGGATATTCCACAGTGGTCTCTTTAATGCACTCTTCTCTGACTTCACGAACAAACTGGTACCCGGTTCATGGTGGTGGCACAAAAGCACAAGGCTGTCTTGTTATTGGCCATATTGACTGCTGTCTGAACATAAAGCAGATTGGCATTGTCTTCTGCTGCATGGATGGTGTCAATACTCTCTTTCAGCATCTCATCCGATAGCATATTTATAACATACCTGCTTATTTCCTTTGTTTTGCAAGAACGTTTTCTTTTCCATCCTAAGGGGAAAATCGATGGCTAGTTTGACTATCAGAAAACTGCCCTGTACTACAGTATTTATAGTCTCTTGTAGATATTCATGATCGAACACAACAATCTGATAGATGTCCTTTTTGACCATCCATATGTAAGAGCTGATCTGTCTGTATGTTTGACCCTGTGTTCATGGCAAACGTGGAACCACCATCCAGTACATTGCTTTCTGATTCAGCAACTGGGGTCTCTGGGGTATCTTTACAGCATTTGGAAATGGCATCTGGAAGTTTTGGTTTCATGGCAGAGTTCAGCAGGCTTTGTTTTGTGAAGAGCGATGGTAGATACACAGACAGTTCTTATGTAAACACTTTAATCAGGTCAATATCGCTGTTGTTGGTGATAATTAAAAGGTTGGAATAGTAGCGGGGACCCGACAGTTATTTCGTTTCCATCAGAAAACACCTTGCTCCATTACTCGCACTTGATTCTTTTTCTTGAAGACATACTTTGTAACCCATTTTGGATGTCAGCAAGAACTACCTAATAAACAATAATCAACAATAAAGCAAACTCTTGCAATTTGTTTGACTCAAGGCCCAACTTTTGCAAATTCCGCTAGTCTAAGTAGTTTGTGAAAGTTACTTGTGATAGTTACTGTATGTGCACAAAGCAGGAGGATGAGGTGGGCAAGCCCCTAGTGGTTACTGTATGTGCACAAAGCAGGGGGGGTGAGGTAGGCAGGCCCCTAGTTCAGACTCCTTCAAAAGGGGTGTTCCACCCTGTTCCATCAACCCAAGAGTTGGAATTATTTACGAAATTTCTTAGTTCTGAACAAAGGTGTCAAAAATCTTCCCACGAAAATTGTGACAAATAATCTTATTGTAGTAAATACATCTTTATCAAAACAATCATGCGTATATAATCTCTGGAAGCGTAGATGTTTTCCAGGTCTGCTCTACCCTTCCCTTACATAAATTTTAGCTTGCAGCAAGCTTGCGACAAGCTAACATATTTAGCTTCTGCAAGCTTGTGCAATCATGCTGCAAGCTTGCGACAAGCTTACAATTTTAACTTCCGCAAGCTTGCAGCATGCTTGCGACAACTTAACATTTCAGCTTGCACAAGTGTGCTGCAAGCTTGCACAAGCATGCTGTAAGCATGCTGCAAGCTTGTGCAAGGATGCTGCAAGCTTGCACAAGGATTCTGTAAGCTTGCACAAGCATGCTGCAAGCTTGCACAAGCATGCTGCAAACTTGCACAAGCATGCTGCAAACTTGCACAAGCATGCTGCAAACTTGCACAAGCATGCTGCAAACTTGCACAAGCATGCTGCAAACTTGCACAAGCATGCTGCAAGCTAGTATTTGGAGCAAATACTAGCTTGCACAAGCTAACATTAACTTGCACAAGCTAGCATAAGATATTTGTTAGCTTGCGCAAGCTTGCAGAAAGTTTTGCTAGCTTCCGCAACCTTGCAGATAGTTTTTGCTAGCTTGCACAAGTTAATTTGTTCCAAATACTAGCTTGCAGCAAGCTAATATTTCTGTAAGGGTGCCACTATTTTCTTCTACTCTGCCCCTTTTTTTTTACAAATCGTCTACATTTTGTTCCCAAAAACTTTATTGTAAAAATTGCTTTCCATTATTTTGATTCTTTTTATTGTTCCTCAATGCAAAAAGATGAAGGTATATTACAGTAATTATTTTAGTCATTTTGGCTCATTGTTCTGTAAATTTGCAAATAGAAAAAAGGGTCATCTGTTGGCAGCAGGGAGTCAGAACATTTTTTTTTTCTTTTTTAAGATTTTATCTGGCAAAGATATTGAGCAATACTAAGCTGATTCTCAGATTGGTATAATCAGAGTCTTCAATAGACAAAATTACAACAGTAAGTTTGTGGCTTCTGGACAATATTTCTCCAAATTTGAAGACATGCCATCCCTGAATATATAGTATTTAAACTGCATATCACATCAATCACACTCCATCTGCAATATTATCACAATTAAAACGCTTTGTTAGGAAACCATGAAATTACCCCCAGGGAATAATTCCACTTCCACAGTTCAAATTGAACAAATGAGTGGAAACTCTCAGCTAGATAATGTATAACAGGAGTGTATTGTAACACTTGTTAATTTATTATAATTGTTCATGTTGTTCTTTTTATCCAAGAACCAACTGGTGCCAAAGTAACAAAACTTTTGTCGCATATTTATGACATTTGTAGCCCCTATAAAGTGTATGAAATGCCATTTATGCCCTGTTGCCATAGTTACCAGCATGAAGCTGCCATTTTCTCTCATTTAGCTCAGCATGGTCGGCAAGCAATGCAGACAGTTATCACCAAGCATGCTGTGTTTGACCAAAGTCCCTTGCGTTGGGTGGGGTACTGGAGAACGCAATTCAAACAAAACATATGAATAATACTTGTTATCATTGTGTTGACACAGTTTGTGTACAGAATTAGCCTAAATTGCTGAATGAGTATATACCCTTTTTAATTCCCAAAAACTAGGTGGAATTTTTCCTGCTATTGACAAAGTGAAAACATGCATGCAGTACCCAGCACCCTGAAAACAATAATTGTTTACGCTCCTGCTGGGTGCTTATATAGTTACAATGAGAGATAATTTGAAATTGTTTTTTCAATAAATTTTCATTTAGACAGTCATACTGCATTTTTATGAAGTGTTTAAAGTAATCATTTAGAAATTTACTTAAGACCTTTGAAATTCGGAAGTGTTTGTATTCATTAAACTTGATATTTCTAAAGAAACTATATAATTCAAGAAGTAACTACTGTTAAAGTGGTACTATTCATAGTTTATACAAAAGTATCTGAACCTATAGTTCAATGATACTTGCAGTTTTGTTTTCCTTTAAAAATAAACTCTCAATATGATTTTGTTTCGCAGTATTATAAAGTTTTGTCCTTGTGTGTTTTACACAAGTTAACCCCACAACGCAAAATAATCTGTGTAAATCAGGTCAAGAGTAATATCTTATTCTCCAGATGCTTTCTAAACCTAACAAATAAAAAGGGATAATTTCTTTGCCGTACATTGACATCAGGGTTGGCTCCATCAGATGAGAATTGTACATTGACATCAGCGTTGGCTCCATCAGATGAGAATTGCTAAAAATGAACTTGTTTTTCTTTAATCTAAATTTAAAAGTGTCTGTCTGATTTGTTCTCCATGACTACCTAAAATTAAGTTCAATTTTGGAGATGGAGTTCCCAGCAGGCTTCTGTTCTGCACCGCTGCTGACCCTTTCTTCATTCTGTAAAAGGGGTCATAACCTAATTTCAAAAGCAATTTGTAGAATTTAGAAGATGACTCTGGATTTGGTAACCCCTGTCATTGCCCAACACTTCAGAATCGATACCAGAGTTCAAGATGTACCCCAGGCTATACAGTACAACCGTTGGCATTATGCTCTTCACATTTCGTAAATAGCTCTTTCATCAAGCTCAAGCGAAAAGTGTTGTTATGAAGAGCAACACCATGTCATTGTCGTGCTTGGAAGAACTTAATCATCTGCCGGGCATCATTCAGTTTCTTCTGATTTCGTTCAGATTTAGTCACTGATTCCATAATAATAGAAAATGGTCATCACAGCTCAAAAAGCCATCAAGGAACAGAACATTAATTTCAAAAAGTGAAGCTGAATTTCAGCCGGGGGACTCTTACTGTGTTACATTTCATCGTTCCCTGTCATCGTGATACTTATGTGCTCCGATAACCCTTAAAGCTTTTCAGAGGCGGGTACTTTATTTTTCAAGGATTCCTTTTTCATATTTTAGTGATTTTTCCTGATGGGAATATGTTTCAGGGTGGACTTGTTGAAATTATATGTCAATACACTAAATACAGGTATGACAAACAGCCCTGCAGTATACAGAAACATCTTTTACAGCTCCCTGGTATAATTTACTAGAATTTGTTGTCACAATCATGTATTCATGAGTAATGCACTTCTGCATTCAGGCAGTCACAGACTCACAGGAGGAGCTTTGAGCCATGACTTTAGGGTAGCAGAATTACTCTAAAGGGTGCCACCATATTCTGGTAGTTTCAGATCAATAACCAGTGATGAAGAATTATTGGGGGACTACATACAGTAACAAATTCCCAGCTTGATTCAGAAAGGGGGAGAGTGTCACTGGCCAAAATGGGCATTTATATGGCATTACAGCTCTTTGATGGCAGGTTTGAGGGCACTTGTGGTTCATTAAGAGTCCACTCTGATGAAAAAAACCAGGCAGTCAATAAAGAATAAATCGAAGATGACGTGCAAAACTCATCAAACACTGTAGACTACACTGTTGTCTACATTGGTTTAAACTGTACAGAGATTAGGGAAGTTCATCTATTCATTCGTTCTTTGTAGCTTTATTTCATAAGGCTATTTTCCTTAGGTTTTCCATATCGTCCGTATCATAAAGGTTTATTTTGCTCATATCCATTCCAGTAATGTTCTTGTTGTAAAAACAGTTAAAATATATGTTCATTAGTATCTTCATGGTCACAAAAATCACAATTTATATTAGGGTAGCTGTTCTTGTAATTGGCTTTGACTTTAGTCATATTCAGTCTTAATTTGATTATAGTAAGGGTCTCCATTGTTTTCAACTCTACAATATATTTCTGTCTTTCAAAACCATGTTCTAGTTGAAATCTGAGTTTGCTAGTTTTCTTTCTTTGATCCATTTCCTCTATTTCATCAGCAATTGTCTTCTTTTACCTTCTTTCTTCCATTTGTTTTTTGACTTTCTCCGAACATTATTTATACCAATATCAATTCCATATATTCCTCCTATGTATTTGATTTCATGATACCAACTTCCAAGATAGCCTTTATCTTTTTGTTCAATAAGTATTTTTCTTGCTGTTTTACTTTCATCTTGAATTGAATAAATAATGGAATAATATGAGTTTCTTGTAATGAATAATTTGTAAGATTGGCCAAAAACCTGCACTTGAAATGTAAATTAGGGAGTAGTCAATACAACAAGTAGTGTCATTGCATCTTTTTATATTGGGGAGCTGAAATCAGCATGACAGGAGGGCTAAGTAGTTCTCAAAAGTATGCTTATTTGTGAGAAGAAAAAAAACATGCTTAGAGTACTATGTTAAAGGGGCATGATGGAGCAACCCTCTTAAAAAGTGAAACAAGGGGCCTGCAGCAATCCATGCTAACGTGCAAGGAAGACTGTAGACATTGCAATTATACTTAAGGGAAGTATAGACATTGATAGGGGTTGGGGAGATAGGCACTGTCATTCTGAGATAATGCAAACATTTCAGAATGTAAAGCACTGTCAATGATACAGTTCATCATATTAAGGTTACTCAATTTATTTTTTAATTAGACATGTGAATGAGCAGAAGAGGGAGGGAAAAAAGAGGTTGCATAGCAGGAGTGTATAAAAGCTTTCGAAAAGTGATGGGGCACAACCTCTTGGGGACACTTTAAAGTCATATGCCCCATCTCACTGTGTAGATAGAATAAGTGAGCCCAAAACAACAAAGTCAAGTAAAAGGGGCACTTCATTTTTAGAAAATGGCACTTTTACGATGGGAACACATCCCATACATGGGATTGACAAAAGACACCAGCTTCCTACGGTCATTGGGTCGGTAATTGAGGGGCACTTTTATTTTTGAAGGGGCATTTTTGTTGTTTTTTGGAAAATTGGGGGGCACGTGGCCCCAATGCCCCCTGGTTCCTACACCTGTGTTTCATAGTTATTTCAAAATTCCCATGAAGTAGCAAAGTGCAAGGTCCTCAGTTTACATTTTGAGTGCTCCTGTGTATAATATTATAAGACATTATTAAGAAGATATCCTGATTGGTATCCACCACCCCCACCCCTTGGGCCCTCCTCTGAGTTTCCTCCAAAAAAGGGTTGATATGAGCTTACAGTGCAGGTGAAAGATTAAATCCAGTGCTCATTCTGTATAGATGATGTCATACTGATTGGTTTTGTTTACAAATGTCTTTATCAGCTCATGGAGCTTTTGAATCAGTTAATAGCTCCATGATCAGTTGTAAATTACAGTAAATAAGATAAGGGTGATCTTTGAATCTTTAATCAAGTTCATGAATAGAATTGTTACCTCATCAATTTTCAGATAAATTGAGTCAGGGTGGAATGTCCCACATGGTACAATTCAAACTTTAGCTTGATCCAGAAAGTGGTAGGGTGTCACTGACAAAAAGGGACTTTTATAAGGCATCAAGGGCATGCACTTTAGGGCACTTGAAATATGAAATAAAAATAAGGGAGTAATCAATACAATAAATAAGGTCCCTGCACAGCCATGCCCCCACCCCATCCCCCAACCCCCAACCCCACCTTCTCCCAAGCTACATCCCTTTCCTGCATCTTTTTATATTGGGGAACTGTAATAAGCATGAAAAGAAATCAAAATATTTCTAAAAAGTATGTTTTTGTGAACTAAATGTATAGTGCTCAGTGAAAAGATGTCATGGTGAATGCAATGAGGGGCAGGGTGGAGGACCCCTCTGAAAAAGCAAAAGATGTCCTGGTGAATGCAATGAGGGGCAGGGTGGGGGACCCCTCTGAAAAAGCAAAAGATGTCATGGTGAATGCAATGAGGGGCAGGGTTGAGGACCCCTCTGAAAAAGCAAAAGATGTCATGGTGAATGCAATGAGGGGCAGGGTGGAGGACCCCTCTGAAAAAGCAAAACCAGGGGCCTGCATGTTAATTACCACTCTGCAAAAAGTTATATTTTAAGTATAACGAAAAACACCCTACAGTAGCTCACTTTTTTCACATGCATTCACTTCCTATATTGCTATATTGCTAGAATTGATGTGCAGCATCCCAAGAATGATTTATATTAAGGTATTACTACTTTCCTTTTACTCTGTTAATCCAAGATTAACAAACTTTCCGCAGTCCATTGTTTATATCATTACTGGCTAAACATTGTATATCTAATGCAATGGTTGTGAATCTCCTTTCTAAGAATTTTAGCCCAAAGTGCTGTTTATTCCAATTTCTTTTGACAAGATGTCCCAGGTGAGGATGATTAGCACACTAATGCAAGACAATGTTTTCATTAACCTAATTATCCTAGCCATTTGGCTAAAATCCTTGGGAGCTTTCCTGACCTATATGGAAAACAAAAACCAATTAATCAAAGGCTGTCAAAACTAATACAAGGAGCAGTTTGTCCACAGACTTCTGTAATTTCCTAAGCAATTGTGACCAGAATTGGCATGTAAGTGCATCCTCAAGCTTTGATGAGAGTTTCGTTAAAGGCGATAAATTACCTGATTACTCTTGTACATCCACCATTTCCTGAGGGACTCTTGAGTTTTGAGAGTTCCCCACTTTTGCAAGGCTTTTATCGTAGTTTCCGAGACACATAGTTTCTAATTGATATTACCTTGTTAATAAGCAATTTAATTAATCCTGACATCGGCAAAGGGGAAGTGTATTAGTCACATATGAAAAGTGAAGCAATTTATACATGCACATATGCATAATGGAGATTTCACTTATGTTACAAATGATGATGCCCATCCTCCACTAGAACATGAATTTAAATAACATTAATTTTAACAGGCAGTGACAGCGACCAAACCGACCTTTAGATAAATTAAGTCTGACTGAAAGGCGAGACGAATCAAATATGTAAGGATAAGCTCCGACTGCACTTGAACCAGTTAATCTGACACTGTCAAAGCACTTTCCAGGTTTTTTGTTCTTTGTTGATCGATCAAGTGGACAAATGAATTTTGGGGATAATTTACGAACACTTTGAAATGATTGATTTTATGACAGGAGGTGGAGTTTAACAATGTGCTGATTGCATCTGTGCTTGGTCGTGCTGTCACATGTGAGGTTACCCCTGTGTAGGTGGAAATTAATTCATGTTTTCCGTGTGAGTTATGGATGTCAGCTACTTTATTTTTGATAGGTCGCTTGAATGTGCAGGAGAAACCCATTTTGATTCAGTTTTATCAGGGAAATCTTATGATTCCATTTTAGGATTCATTGAACCCTGAGACTAAAATTGGGATAAGTGGTCCCTTTCAGTGCTAGGTTGTATCTCTGAGAAAAAGCAAAAAAACATCTACTGTATTAACACTGCCTCAATTTAAAAATTAAGGGAAAATGTTGTGTATTTGTAATAATCAATACACTGACATTTAACAAGGAAGAAAGGTCAACTCTCTGGCATACAAACATACACAAGTACTGTACACAACACAATGATTTATTAATGCTTCTAATAACATTTTGAGGTTAGTCTTGAGGGAAAAACTTGAAAATTTCTGCATTTGTAGCATTTCAAAATAAGAAAATAAATTCTTTTGGTTCTCGCTGCAATCCATTGACCATTCAGCAATAAACCAAGGTCATTTTGTATTGAATGAAAATTAAAAAAACATGCATGAAAAGAATCGTCAACTGTTTGAAATTATCTACAAGAAAGAAGAGAAAGTATATCCCAGAGCCACACTTTCCACAAATATCTGACAATTTAGATCCCAATTTGGAACCCATTTTATCCCTTTGCCTCTTCTCTGTCTTTTGGATATTAGGAAACCTTTTCAATTTTAGCCTGGCACTCAGAAATCACCCCAAATATTCAAATTTGCATTTTTTTTTCTAAATCTATTGGGAATCACCAAGAAAGCTTAATTTCATATTAACCTGATTTCACTTTTCTTTTCTTTCTGTATTTGTTTGGAGACCTCAGGGATGGATTAACCTAATTTTGGAGAAACATGGGGGGAGTTTCTTGTTTTTCTTCTCCCATTAAACAATTAAGTTCACCATATTAACACTAATAAATTGGCTCAAAAAATAGGGTTTGTGTAGTGTTTTTTAATTCCCTTTATGCATTTCAAATTAAAGTATTTAGAAAAGGGAAAAAGAACATGGATAAAAAGTTTAGGTTTTAATAACAAAAGTGGTCCTTAATGAAGTGTAACTCATGTTACATAAAGCCCACCCTCGTGAATCAGATTACTTCAAAAGCTTTGCTGGACAAAATGTGATACTGTAGGTCAGAAAAGTGCAGCGCTTTTTATATTTTAAGTACTCTGCCTTGGTGGCTGTTAACTCTTGATGTCTCTGGAGTCGTAATTATACTCATTTCATTTTCTTGCCCCAAAAGGAGTCACCAATAATTCTGTCTAATGTGCACTGTTTCTAAGAAAGGACATTTTAAAGTAGGGGGTGGGGATGAAACCTTGGAAACTTATAAAGGTTTCATTTCTTTCTTAATCTCCTTGTGATTTTGCTCAAACACAAATTTGGTCACTCACCAGACAAAATATTTTATTAAAGCACAACTGTTATTTCATGTCAGTGGGGATGGTGACTGCTGGTGGACAGTAGCACCGGCATAGGAGGGAAGGGGGGGGGGGAAGAATTCTAAAAAATTCAAAAGGGTTTTAATGTGTATTTGACATGATTTTTAAGCAATTTCCTGCCACCAAAACTATGAAAAATGTAGGGCTTTTGGGAGCTTTGGGGAAAGTAGGCAGAAAATCTTTTTTGACAGTAATTGAGGGGCACTTTTTATTTAAACAAAAGGGCCCTTTTGTCAGTTTTCGAAAAATATGTAGGCACGTGCCCCTGGCCCCCAGTTCCTACACATGGTTTTAGCATCATGACGGGATTTGGGGGGCACTTCCCCCATCCCCACTTTTTTCCAAATGTATACTTTTTGTGCGGTGATTTTGTGTATCTATTTGATTTTTCCCCACCCACCCCACCTATTGGTTTGAAATTAGGGAACCATGACCAATGTTGGCAATTGCTCATTGGGTGAATAGGATTAAAAGCCTAGACTTTAAAAATGATTGGGGACCTGCCCCATCCCATCATGCATGGCCCTTAGTGTCAGGTCCCCTGGTAAATGAGCATGCTTTAATTGTGATGCATGTTACATTTTGTATATACTATGTATTATTTGTGAGTGAGTGGATTTCTAGTTATTTTTAAGCTTCAAGAATGACCTAGAATAATTTCATGTTACTTTTCAAAAAGGCATCTCCTGCCCTGGTCCACTTTCAACTTTCAAAAGAACACCTTCTTTCCCTGTCTGCCTTGACTTTCAAAAAGGCACCCAGACCTCCTAGCTTGATTTAATAAGGGGCAGGGTGCTAGACTTGTTGAGGGGCACATTAATGCGCATGCGAAGCGCTTCGTCTTTTCAGCATGGAGTCCAGGGGCTCAATCCCATTATGAAGAAGCTCTGGGATTTTAGCTTTAATCATACCTCAGAATGAAACTAGTCTGATTGATAAGGACCATTCATGAGCCAAACAGAACAATTGCTTACTATGCTATCATTCTGTTCTGTATCCATGTAAGGTATTCATTTATGAGGTTATTTAAGATTATTAAGATTTAAGAATATTTGATAAAATCATGAGGGTAGGGCGGACCACAGGGGGCAGGGCGGACCCACAGGGTGGCAGGGCGGACCAACATGGTGGCAGGGCGGACTCCCAGGGGGGCAGGGCAGACCCACAGAGGGGCAGGGCGGGCCACCCCTGTAAAACAGCAAAGCTAGGGGTCTGAGCACCTCCTGCTCCCTTCACCCCCTTACTCTAGGACAAGTGAGGCAGTTGTCCCCATGGTTCCGACACTGCTGCCTGTCACTTACTTACCATTGTAGGCCAAAAAGTTGAAGTATTGCGCAATGCCTCTGTACTCCATAAGTCAAGTTGTTTTTTGTTCATGGAAGGATTTTGGGGTAATTGTTATCACAATATTGATGTTTTAATAAAGTTTTATCATAACTTACTGCCTGAAACTGATATAAATGTAATTTATTAACTTTTTGTGGCAGTTTAATAGAAAATATTTGGATGTTTTATAGTCATGTTTAGCTTTTTAATAGTTCATGTATTGTGTATTATCATTGAAAACATAATATTGATATACCGATATGACCCTTGAACTCAATATCAGCCATAATGATAAGGGTCAATAAAAAATATATCAAATATCGATATATTGCCCAAGCTTAGTCCTGATCATCATATTTTTGCATATTCGTAATTTGTTTGATTTGTGCTAGTTTTAACTGTTGTTGTTTGAAATAAGTTTAAAAGTAACCCTAGTTTTCATGCTTTGTGTAGGCCATTTTATTCCACCTATATTGCCTTAAAGGATTTTCATTTTTTTATATGATAGAGAATATTCGTAGAAACAAACTGGTGAAAAAACTATATAAATATCTTATTCCGTTTAGAAGTTATAACAAAATTTTTTTTTTTTACATTATTAAATTTTTGGTTAATTATACAGATAGGGTGGAATATATAATTGACAAGAAAACATTGTTTTTTTCTTTGTGCACATCACATTTACAATGAGAAAAAATCTTAAATCATTTTTAATGAAATACAAAAGATGTTTTGTTGAAATTGTCTCTATGACATCACCAATGTTTCTAATCCGTCACTTTTGTCCAAATTCAAAAATACTTTAGAATTTCGTAACTTCTAAATGGAATAAGATATTAACATAGTTTTTTCACCACTTTGTTACTACAAAATTTCTCTATACATGAAAAAATGAAATTCCATGGGAATATTCCTTTAAAATTTTCTTTCAATTATTACCCATCTGTTTATATTTTAACAGTCAATATGCCTATTATCTTAAAAACTTTCTTCACAAATATTCTTTGACTATAACAAACATCTATGTTATGTACATAAATGCACATGTTAATTCTTATTTACACATTTGAATGAAATTCACCCTGGGCAATAAATACACCATGCATGTAATAATTCCTTAAGTTCCAGATTTTTTTTTTATGCAGTTTCTTTCAAGCAGAACAAATCTTATTGAAGTCTACTGAACAAGTTCCATCTTCCTAACAAAATGATCATACAATATACTACCCATTGTTTCTCCTAAATACAGTACATCACAATCCGGGATTACAATATGAAAAATTGCCAACATCCATAACATAAAAGCACCCTGATCATGAAATTGATATTCTTTATATGACAGTAATAGGTTGTCTTCATGTTGAAATGGTAATGTACAATATTTAGTTTTCTTTGCACAATCTAATGCAGGTGCATATTTTGATGGTTAAGATTAATAAACAGATTATTCATATTAAAGCATAAGTGGCTGAGTCATGGCAAAATTATGAAGCCTTAGTGAATTGCTTATCAAAATTCAGAAAGTTATTGAAAACAGGAATACTTTTACAGTGTGTTTAATGGCAAATGAATTCCAAGAGCTGTTGGCTGTTGATTGTCGGCTTGGGCACTATTCATGAGATTCATGAGAACTTAGAATAACTTAAATGATTTGAGAATTGTAAACTTGGAAAGAGTATAAAATAAGTGCTGTGCCCCCATCTTTAAAATCAGGTAATAAGTGTTTTTTTTTTTTTTTTAAAGTAAGTGTATTAGGTAGAATAGAAATGAAAAAATCTTGACTTCATATTTATTTGAATGAAGAAGAAAGAGATTAATTTCTTCCATTTATTAGCTTAGCTAAAGTACATTAAACTCAGTATCTCTTAGGTTAGCCGCAACTGTTTCTTAACTCAGTATCTCTAAGGCTAGCGGCAACTGTTTCGTCAGTATCTCTTAGGCTAGCTGCAAGTGTTTCTTAACTCAGGATCTCTTAGGCTAGCAGCAACTGTTTCTTAACTCAGTATCTCTTAGGCTAGCCGCAACTGTTTCTTAACTCAGTATCTCTTAGGCTAGCCGCAACTGTTTCTTAACTCAGTATCTCTTAGGCTAGCTGCAAGTGTTTCTTAACTCAGTATCTCTTAGGTTAGCTGCAACTGTTTCTTAACTCAGTATCTCTTAGGCTAGCCGCAACTGTTTCTAAACTCAGTATCTCTTAGGTTAGCTGCAACTGTTTCTTAAATCAGCATCTCTTAGGCTAGCCGCAACTGTTTCTTAACTCAGTATCTCTTAGGCTAGCCGCAACTGTTTCTTAACTCAGTATCTCTTAGGCTAGCTGCAAGTGTTTCTTAATTCGGTATCTCTTTGGCTAGTGGCAACTGTTTCTTAGCTCAGTATCTCTTAGGCTAGCAGCAACTCTTTCTTAACTCGATATCTCTTAGGCTAGCCGCAACTGTTTCTAAAGTCAGTATCTCTTAAGCTAGCCACAACTGTTTCTTAACTCAGTATCTCTTTGGCTAGCCGCAACTGGTTCTTAACTCAGTATCTCTTAGGCTAGCCGCAACTGTTTCTTAACTCAGTATCTCTTAGGCTAGCCGCAACTGTTTCTTAACTCAGTATCTCTTAGGCTAGCCACAACTGTTTCTTAAGTCAGTATCTCTTAGGCTAGCCGCAACTGTTTCTTAACTCAGTATCTCTTAGACTAGCTGCAACTGTTTCTTAATTGTTTTGTTTAGGCTAGCAATAAGAACTGTTTCTGTTAACTCAGTATCTGTTTAGGCTAGCAGGGGTTTTTTCTTTTTTAACTCATTCTATCTCTTAACATGTAAAAAGGTTGATGACATTAAAGAACTGGGGTTTCTTAACTCTATTTGTATCTGATTTTGGCCAACTTTCTTAACTCAGTATCTCTCAGATAGCCCCAACTGTTTCTTAACTCAGTATCTCTTAGGCTAGCCGCAACTGTTTTTAACTCAGTATCTCTTAGGCTAGCTGCAACTGTTTCTTAACTCAGTATCTCTTAGGCTAGCCGCAACTGTTTTTAACTCAGTATCTCTTAGGCTAGCCGCAACTGTTTCTTAACTCAGTATCTCTTAGGCTAGCCGCAACTGTTTCTTAACTCAGTATTTCTTAGGCTAGCAGCAACTGTTTCTTAACTCAGTATCTCTTAGGCTAGCTGCAACTGTTTCTTCATTGTTTCGTTCCCACTAGCAATAAGAATTGTGGGGATTCTCTGTTATGTAAATTTATGTTCAATTCCTGTAAATAGCAGGTTTTTTTTTTTTTTTTCTATTCTGTGTACTGTAACATGTAAAAGGTTGATGACATATAAGAACTGGGGAATTACTGTTTACTCTATTTGAATCATGATTTTGGCCACTTGCATAATTCATATTAGCCATGGCTAGGCAACAAATTTAACATCACTTACGACAGAATACACATGTTGTGTTCATCATTTTAAGTCAAAGGTTGTCAAATGTCTGTGTACTGTAAGTCTATAAAATTGATATTTGCTCATTAAAGCTATAATTGGAACACAATTTACACAAAGTTTAAGATGAATACAAATGCTATTTTTTGCATGTTTATTTCTATTTATCTGTTTTTTTAAATGTATAAAGATTAAAAATCAAGCTTGCATTTAACATTTGGTTAATGTATAAATGGTAACCAACACTAGCACATACAGTACCTCCATTTTGCCACTGTTTGTTTTTGATTGTGATTACAGAGATAACAGTTATGAGTAACATGTCATCTGTTCTTTCTTGGTAAATACAGATTTGAATAAGAAATGAAATTTGTATTCTGTACAATGTTGTAACTGTGTAAATATGGAACAATCATACTTAAATTAGTTTTTTACTGGATGTGGCGTGGTTGGATGAGTCATTGAACAAATGCTAAATCTGGGTAAATTATTAGTTTGTATACTGGTTGTTTACTTTGTAAAGAGCATTTTAAAATTTGAAGACAATCTTGAGTGAGCTAAAAGGGTATTAGATATTGTATGAGAAATCATTATCGTAATCATTCTAGAAAAAGTGTGTCATTAGCAGGTGCTTGGTTATTAGTGTAAGCTTAGACAAGTTTAAAGGAAATGAGTGTGAGATGCTTAAAGTTAATAGCGGAAGTAATACAGACATTGATTCACAAAAAATAGTTAATATATAGTTAATGTAGGATCTCCAATAATTGTATGGCTTTTTTTCAAGTTGAACAGACCTCATGATTTTATAAAGCATATTTACTTTATTTATCTTATTATCTCAAAGATCATAACATTGTAGAGACAAATATGCAATGCAATTTTTTGTAAGCCTTTTTGTGTGCATTCCGTAAGAAAGCTCTTATTCTTTTGTAACGTTTTGGTCCTTGCCCCTCCCTCTCCCCCACCCACCCCCTCCCCGCTCATCACCCAATTCAAAACCCTGTAGAAGGTCATGTGTCTTTCCATAAGAAGAAAAGGAGAAATTCAGAAAAGTTTTTTTTTAAATCAGTATCAAGCAGGCAGATATCAATATCTGATTAAAGGAGCTCTCAGCCGAAAAGTGTCGGCATTAGTTTTGGCTAATTTCATAGATATATTTCATATCTGTAGTTTATTGATTTAAACAATAGGAAACACACCACATGGTCTGCTTTACAGAAATTTTCACCCATCACTTGCAAGTGAACAAATTCTAAAAAGTCAGTGGGAAAACACGTACAAACTTTAAGTACTCGGGTCGGGATTTTTATGTTTATGATATTCTGTACTACGCAGGTATTCGATTAAGGCCGAGAGCTTTAAGAAAATACGGACAGTCAAAGGAACACTCTGCCACAGAGTGAGGTCATATTATTGTTGGGTCACTGCCTCTTGAATATTCAAATATATTTTCTTTTGCAGGACTATTTCATATGAATATTCAACTCAAATGGGATTATTTTGCTTTATTACTTCTGTACTAAATCCCCTTTAAAACAATGCAGTTAATAATGACAGGAAAGGAACAAGAGATTAGATGTCAGTTATTTATTAATTAGTTAAATCATTAGTTCTTTAAAAGCACAATCCTGATTTTCTTGGTTTCTGCGTTCCTTGAAGGAATATATCCTTGCAACTAAAGCTTTTTCAAGCCCCTTGAGGTGAATAACACAGTAAGTTCCACATCAAAACCCAAATAACATAAAGTGTACCCCATTGTACTAGCACGAATCGTCTCAACACAAATTATTCAGAAGAAAAAGAGAGAAATAATTGGACTCACAATAACAGTGTTGTAGACTTGAAAGGGCTGGTTTGTTTGGCACGCCTGGATTGTATATTGTGGCCTGTAAAGTACAGTAGGTTCAGGTGATAATCATTGCTTGAAATGCAGGTTTTCTGTCTGAACCATAAAAGGTAAAGACAGCTAGAAAATAAACATCTGAAGTCTCTTTGTTTATTTGCTTTAAGATTTAAAGTTTTTTTTCTGCTTCTTGTGTGAGATGGGTAAAAACAAGATTGTGAGTGGAGATGAAATTAACTGATGCCAGTTACATGAACAAGACAGGTAGGGTGGTGGTAGAAAATTACCAAGGGGAAAGATAAACTAGGTGAACAGAACAGGGAATTGCGATTCCCTGAACATGATCAAGCTAAGAAAGACAAGACCGCTCAAGGTAAATAGAACAGCAGTCAACTTAGTTGTTTTTCAATAATTTTCAAGGATACTTTCTCCTGGAGTAGCCTAATATACCCATTGAATAAGAAATCATCCTTTGATAGCTGGTCTTACTCATTATTAGATCACCTTTCATAGAATTGTAGGTGGATGGTCATGTCTGCATGGTCATTCTTTTATTCCTGATGATTTTTATTTTTTTTACCGAGGTCAAACGTCAGAGAAAGTGAAGCAGTCTTGCCATTCCTTCTAAAAAAAATGAGATTTAACCTGATATAGGTTTTTCATATCCCTAAATTCAATAATCTGTCATGTAATCCTGGTTCTAAGTCCATTTTCATGATGAAAAAGGACTTAAAGATTGATCATTTAATGCTTGCTCCAAAAAAAACTTGAAAGGGATTTGTGACATCATAACAGTTTGCTAAGTCATTTCAGGGACTGCTGATCGTAAACAATGCATCACACACATATTAACCACATACAAATAGCATCTGATTGCGAAAGCTTTTCGGGCGATTTAGATCTTAATTTGTCATTTTCAACTTCAAACTATGATCAAAATGATTTGGAAATAAATGAAGAATAATCTTATAATGATTGGATGTAGTTTCTTGAACCGCTTGCAGACAAAAAAGAAGGATCAAGCTTTACAACCCTTACACGGTCTTACAGTACAAAGCTTGCATAGTCGGCATGAAATTTTACTGTTTTACAAGTAATATTTTGTTAAACATAATCAAATTAAAGTGTTTGCAACAACATCTACCTTCTTTTATTACATCTAAAGGAAATTAAAAAATATTGATGTTCAAGTCCCTGTTGCTTGACAGTTAGTCAACAGGCCCTACGTGAACTGAATAGTTAATTCACACAATTCCGTTTGTGTTTTTGCACTTGAAAGTTTTTAAAGAAATTGTGAAAATTTGTTAGTTTATATTTTGAAGTTCTGATATGCTAAAAGGGACGGCTTGGCATATGGACGCAATAATTACAATTCAGTTCTATTTTATCAATTTTTCTTCCTTCGATCATATTTTACACTATACATCAAATAAATTATACAAATTTTACCTTATTAAGTAGCCCAGTCGGTTACGGCTTCGTCTTTTGAGCAAGACATCCTCAATAATTTGTGATACACTAGTATAAGCAGACAATGGGCATGCATGCAAATGCACTTTGCTTTAATTGGGCTTGTGACACGGGTGGTGGAGGGGGTGGGGACATAATTTGTAAGGCAATGTTTTTCAAAGGATTCATATTAACAAGTAAGTGTCCTTTAGCTACACGGCAGGTCCTAACCCCCATTCCAATATCAAAAACAGTGTAGGAAGCCATCTTTCCATGAACAATTGGGTACACAGTATGTAAACAATAAATTATGTATCAGGCCCATATACAGTACCAATATTTTCTAGGGAATTTGGAGGGAGGGGGACGTTTCCTCAGTCAAATTTTACATGAAATATAGGGAGTATGAGATTTGCGTACCTTGGCGGACAGTGGGGGAGGGGTGCGATTATTTTTATATACTTTTTTTCTTCCTCTTTTTCTTTTAATTCAATTTGTATTACTTACATAACATATAAATTTTTATGTCAGAGACGATGCAGTGAAGCTACTGTTTAAATCAAACAGATCAGGGGTAACAATCTGGCGTGAGCTGAATATGACACTACCCAGTAAGCCCCCAATACTTGCTCGGTTTATGTCAAGTGCACAAAACACGTCCAGAATTGTCTCGTTTTGTTGCCCTTTGCCATTGATAAACGACTTTTAGTCGTTCTTAAAATTTTAAGAATTTATATGACTGCATCCTCCAACTACACAATGCTGTGGCATTTTGTTTAATATTTGCTTGGAAAATGTAATATTTTAAAAGAACAAACAGATGTTATCGATACTAGTTGTGAAATTTCAATGGTGGCCACATGTTATACGTGGCATCGATGTGTTGTTTACATACAGTCGTTCCCAAAATGACGTAATTGCATATTGAGCCTTATTCTCGGTTTTTTCATCAAGGTGACGAAAAATGTATTTTTCTTTTGCGATATTTTTGCAACCAATGAATGGGCTTTTGTACAGACAAAGTTTATTTTTGCAAATCAGTTAACCCAATTAACCTATTTGATGTAAGATCCGACCCCCATGGCAGGACCATTTTAAAGATGATGTAGTTGGTTCCAGGATGTTCATCTAATGCAGGCATGAAATGAGGGTGGGTATGTTCGCCAGCCGCACCCCTTCCCCACTGTTTGCCAAGGTACACAAATCTCATATTCCTTATATTTCATGTGAAATTTGACTGAAGAAACGACCCTCCCCCCCTCCCCCCTTCCCTAGAAAATATGGGTACTGTATATGGGCCTGATACATAATTTATTGTCTACATACTGTGTATCCGATTGTTCATGGAAAGATGGCTTCCTGCACTGTTTTTGATATTGGAATGGGGGTTAGGACCTGCCGTGTGGCTAAAGGACACTTACTTGTTAATATGAATCCTTTAAAAACATTGCCTAACAAATAATGTCCCCACCCCCTCCACCACCTGTGTCACAAGCCCAATTAAAGCAAAGTGGATTTGCATGCATGCCCATTGTCTGCTTATACTTAGTGCATCACAAATTATTGAGGATGTTTTTTCTTAAGAATAGAACTGTGGCTCCCCTGCACCGTAGTTAGTGTGCCCATTTGATAATTAGGGGAAGCAGTGCATAAATTTGCATAACAAACCATTTGTGAAACAGGTTCTCAAATTCTACTGTGGGTTATCAATATTTTGGTAACTGAAAGTGTTTTTAAGTACCAACTACAGTATTTTCTGGAACTTCTTGAAATCATTTACTGTGGTTTTAAAATGCACTTCCAAACACAGTAATGTTTGTCCAGGGAGCTGTTACTCTAAATTTTAAAAGTAACTGCTCCCTGGTTTGTCTTAAATAATATTGTGGAGGTATTGATTAAGTTAAAGATTCTTCTTACATTCCTTTAAGATGCACATACACAAAGGAATCAATGTAGCCTTTTATTGTTGTTCAAATGAGTGAAACCAGGTCCATATCCTTTGAGAAATAACTTTGTATGGTGCATATCATTAATTAATAAATAGATTATAAACGAATCAAAACTGCATTGATTTTGTTTTAAAGGCCATCTATCATATTTAAAATGTGGCAGCGTACATTTTATTCCAAAACATACAGATTAGCATATCGATGTGGAGTGCACATTGTACATGTCGTGTTCGTAACCAGGAATTGACACTTTTTTTTTTACCTCCACACTGACTGGCTTTTAAAGGAATATAGGTACAATATTTGTTGTATCTCCGAAGATCTGTGTTAAAAGAATATGTTTTGCATTAAAAGAAAATCACAATTCATAACATTCATGACAGTGAAATTCAATCTAGAGACATTTCCATTTGAGAATTTTGGTGTATACTGTAATAATGGAACCACCTACAGATCCAAAAGGGTGCCAACAGGGCCCTCTCTTTAAAGATCTGCAAAGAGTAAAGAAACAGGTGCCTCAAGTTGTTTAAAGGAATATGCTTATATGTTTTTTTGTTGTTGTAACCTTTCATAAGAAAGAGACATAATTTTTAGAAATAATTTAGTATACAAATTATGTTAATATGTTATTCCTACCAGGAGATATTTAAATTTCAAGGTTCACAAAAAATACCAATAAACGAATAGGAAAAGGCTCAGTATGACATCACAGCAACACATTCTCCCACTAAGTTGATGTATTTCATTAAAATCTATCATCTTTTTTTTTATTAGTAAAACCTGCTAGAAAAATAAATTGATGAAAGTGAGGTATTTATATACATTGCCAAATAAACCCCACTTCAATCAATTTTTAAAAATTATTTCTAATCATATAAAACCAACCAATTAACATTCAAAGAAATACATCAACATTTGCAATGGAATTGTCTCTATGACATCATCAAACATGAATTCATCATACTGTTAAAAACTTTAAAATGCAATTGGAAAATCTTTAAAAATCAATATCTCCTGAACCGAATATGATATCAACCTGATTTTCATACCAAATTGACTCTAAAAGTATGCTCTTAGAAATAAAATTTTCCAAAAAACCATGGGAATATTCCTTGAATCTACAGAAATAAAAAATCTTTTTACATGAATGAACAAATCCCTTTACCCTACCCAGGTCTTATGGCAGACCCCTGGAGCACACAATACTCACAGTGTAGCGCTTCACACAATATGTGTTTTTTTCCGCACCACATTTCTCACATACGTACAGCATTTGGCCCTTTGCTTTTTTCTTCCTAAATTATTAAACATGTTATTTACTGCAAGAACCCATGAGACACACTTTTGTTGCCACTCGGTGCCTCAAAACCTTAGGGCAATTTTTAGTTACTGCACTTTCTACCTGACCGTTCCAAATAAAATAAATATTCACCCAAAAATTCACCTGGCTTTATCCAGTAAAACATTTGTACAAACCTCGGAGGACAAGGTAGGTAGAATTAGGCAAAAAGGGTCACTTCTGGTCAAGCTGTTTGGTCACTCTTCAGTAAGCCTCACTGACCTATTTATTGATCAATTCAAATCTTATTTTTTGTCTGAGAACTGGCTATAAACCCAGCAACAATTACCACTAAGGATTTAAGCTGATTAAATTCTTATCCATAAAGTATGCTATTCATCCTGGGCTGACTTGGTTTTGGCTTAAAGGATATTCATAGTATTCAATTTGTAATTGTTAAATCTGGGATGAAAAGGTACCAAATTAGTGGTTAGATTTCTGTTATTATTGGTCACAGGTAAATTGTTTCACTAAATTAGAAATTATGGGTGAGGTCATCAGAAACAGCTGAAATAGGAATAGAGAAACATAATGAGGTCATCAGGAACAGCTGAAATGGGAATAGAGAAACATAATGAGGTCATCAGAAGTTGAAATGGGAATAGAAACATAATTAGGTTTTGCAATGGTGATGGTAAAATTCCCAATTTAAAAATAAATTGTGTATTTTTTTGTTCCGATGCTATAGACCTATGCGATCATGATGGCATGTATTTATGTGTGTGTGTTTATGTATGTATGTGTGTGTGTTTGTGACTGCCAGCTCGTAAATGCGATATCTCAAGAACGATACACTGGATTCATGTCATTTGGGGTATACAGATAGCCCATGGTGTATAGATGTGCCCAATTGGTTTTAAACGTGATGCCATGCATATTAATGAGTAAGCAGGGCTAATGTAAAATTCTTGAAATGTTCATACTTTAACAACCGCGTGTCTGTAGCGTAGATGTTCATGACTCAAAAACGTTGAATTGAATTAAGTGGGCGGGGCTTAATAAGATTTTGTTAAAAAATCTTGTAAACATGGTATCTCAAAAACGGTAAACTAGATTCATTTGATATTTGGTACACAGATAGCCCATTGATCGTAGATGTACCCTATTGTATTTGATGGTGATATCTTGCATATAACAACTGCATGTCTTGTTTTGTTTTATATGTGGTATAAATATACTGTTAGCTAGTGTGTACATGTTCATTATGTAAAAAATTAAATTTTATTAATATGCATAGTGGGCGGGGCTTAATATGATTTTGCTAAAAAGAGCTTGTAAACACAGAATGTCAAGAACGGTAAACTAATCATGTCATAATTGGTACACAGATAGCCCACGGTCTGTAGGTGCACCAGATTGTTTTTGGTGGTGATATATATTAATGAGTAGGCGGGGCTTAATGTAAATCTTGAAATGTTCAAATTTTTTAACAACTGCATATCTGTTTTGTTTCATATGTGGGATAATTATGATGTTAGCTGGTGTGTACATGTTCATGATGTAAAAGTGTTTAATTTCATTACTATGCATAGTGGGCGGGGCTTAATATAATGTTGCTGAAAAGAGCTAAATACTATCTCAAGGATGGTGTACTGGATTCATGTCATATTTTGTACACAGATAGCCCATGGTATTATGTTATTAGTTAGTGTGTACATATTCATGGTACCAAAATGTTGAAGTTCATTAATGTGTGTTGGCGGGGCTTAACATGATTTTATTGAAAAGAGCTTGTAAACACAGTATCTCAAGAATGATGCTAGGATTCAGTTCATACGTGGTAGACAGATAGCCATGGTCTGCAGATGTTCCCTATTGTTTTGGTGCTGATGTCTTGCATATTAATGAGTGGGTGGGGCTTAATGATAAAAGTTTGAAATGCTCATTTTAACAACCACATGACTGATTTGTTTCAAATTTGGTATAATTATTTTGTTAGCTAATGTGTACATGTTCATGATACCAAAATGTTGAATTTCACAAATATACAACATAGTGGGTGGGCCTAACATGTTAATACAATAAAATAGTTGACTTTAATTAAATGTGAAATTCCATTTTTGTGAGAACATAAGCTATGTGGTTGTCATTGTTATTTTGAGCCCATTGTGCAATAACATATGTTATACAAAAGTTCATAACTTAAAATCCATATTGTGCATCGAGCATCATGGAAAAATGGAAAGAATGCGTATGCCACAAACAAGTCTATCTTAAATATTTTTGTTCCTCAAAACAAAAACTGAACATTTACGAAGCCTAACCTTAAATCTAATCTAAGTTTTGCTTTAAAATAACTTTTTTATACCAGCAAATTTTACTTTTTATTGTTTTTAAATTAAACATTGAATATAACATGAAAATTTATCAAGATAGACTTGTTTGCGGCATCAGCATTTTCCCCATTTTTTCAAAACTGACCGATTTGCGTGCATCGGAACCTTAAAACCTTCGGTTTTTGGTTTCATCTTTGATGGTATTTAGATCTGGAACTGTATTACAGCTAGCTATCTCTTATATTTTTGAACCGTAAATTACATTCACGGAAAGATATATTTTGTGAAGGATGTTTATTGTAAACATAGGAATGAACTTGTTCTGATATTTAAAAGCAGTAATTCAAGCAAATGGTTCGGAGGGCCTCTTCATTTGATTTAATTGACTGAAGAGTGTTTATATTGAAGAACTTCAAGCATACTTCATGCAACAAATATATAGCAACTCGGCTTTCTTTTCTATTGACAATTCAAAATTTACAGCAAGTAGGATGAATAAAAACATCAATAGGAGATTCTGCATTGTCTTATCCAAAATGAGCAGGCATACTTGTTAGATGTTGGTTCATTTATGAAAGATGTCTTACAAACCACATGGATCAGGTGATTATAACCTGAGACAATCCATCCACAGTCCTAGTTTCTCGTTCAGACAGAAGTCCTCTTGTCCCCAAGCAACAACATGTAAGGATACCTTTGTGCCACAACTAAATTTGAACCATTGAAATGTAATCGTATCTGGCCTGCAACCTGTCTGGGGAATTGATTAAAGAGCGTTGTGTCTTTGATTTGCTGAGGGTTTGTGAGCTGCAACAAATGGTATCATGTTACAGAGTCTTGATTTAATGAGAAAGGTAGGTAGGATGTGTTCTCATTCATCTCCATGTTTATGATCCCCCGACGATAACCTTGCTCCCAAACATTGTCATATATTCTTACTTCAGTGTGAGCTAGTGCTCAGATCCACTGTAGGTGATCTGATCACAGTTCATAATGACCAAAAAACATTTATAAAAAAAAAAAAAAATATTTTACAGGCAGCTAACAGGATATTGCATAATTAACTGGATTGTGAGTCACTGGTCTAATCCGAAAAAAAATTGGCAGATATGATTGCCTGCAATGGATCTGATTGCAAGCTTACAATCAAGTGAGAACACACTGTAAGTCTTCATCAGGGAATTGTCATTTAGATTTGAAATGATGGTTATAATTTAGAAAATATTGCCATAGCCTACAGGAAGAGAAAATTTACTGTTAGGTAGATATTACCATAAAAGGTTTATTGTTGTGGTGAAAATTCACCATTACAGAACTGTAGATGTCTGGACAAGTGGGCTTATCTAGGGATATTTTATGCTCAAGTATACTGAGAGGTCTTCACTCAGTTTTTACTTATAACTTCTTTTCATGAATACTGTAACATGAGCCGTTCATGAGGCAATATTGAGGCATATATATATATAACCAGAGGAGGTTGGGATGGAGAGAAGGACGGTTGGTATGGAGCAAAGAGAGGTACAGATAGGGGGAGGGGAAGCGGGGGGAGGGAAGGTGGGGAAGCGGGGGGAGGGAATTCCCCTACCTAATTTCCTCTCCTTCTGAGAGGATTTCACATTCTTGGTTGTATGGTTTGGAAATTTTGAAAATAAAATTTGTTACATTTATCAAATTACTTAAATCCATTAGAGCCATTAGGACTGGGGATGCACCGGCCAGGGGCATAAATATGGGGGAGGTGGGAGTTCGCTAAAGCTGTCAGTAAATCAAGGTCCGCGTTGGTAAAACTTCCATCAAAGATGATGATAACTTTACCAAACAGATAAAAAAGTAATAATTTTATGGCACTTGTTCTGCGATTTTGAACCAAAGACCTTTCTTCTTCTTTTTTTTTGCTTTTTAAAATTTTTGACGTTATGGGGACCCTGAATTTGAAATATTTTTGTCAGTAGTGTTGAACTCTTTTGTCGTAAGTTTGTAAATTTACACCCCCATTCCCCCCATCCCTCCCTCTAATAAAAATGGTCTACTGACGCCACTGGCACTGGCCCTAATGATGCAAACGGATGAGAGTGTATGTATGATTCACCCTGGATCCATTAACTCCCCACCAGTGCTCAGGTACTGGAGCAAGTAAAGTAAGGTGTCCTACTCCAGGGAACAATGCCGTGCTATAACGGGAGTCAAACCAGGTATTTTTCGCATACAACTTACAAGCATGGCTTCTAAACCACTGAGCCACTGCAACTCTACATTTTGCACAGTTAATGGAAATTTGAGTAAAACAAGGAAGTTTTGTTAAAATTTGGCAAAATTTTCTGAAAATTGAAAAAAAATCTTGAAAATTGAAGATTTTCTGGTTTAAACAGCATTATACTCCATTTACCAGTGCAATAAGGGAGACACTTGACCAACACTTGTCAGAAAATAATTTATTTATTGACAAATTTCCAGTCATAAAGTTGTGCCAGGATTTAACAACATTTCTTTCAGATTAGCAAACACCAAATTTGGAAACTTTGTCATAATTTTGAGACTTATTACAAGTTCTTTGTGGTAAAAAAAAACTGTACTTGTGATAGATTTTTAAAAAATAAAATGGAAAGGTCTGTAACTTTTGCCTTGGGTCTAGACTGCATGTGTATAATTAGCATTTTAAACTAATTTTGAAAATAATTGAGTTGTAATACCTCCAGCCCTGCCTCCTCATCACACACTGACCCAAAAGAGCAACTGAAACACTCATATCCACTACATGAAAACTTAAAAAAACTCACAAGTATATGGGCAGCACATACAGTATGTTTACCTCGTAAATAGAATTAAGTACCCACTCTCCTACATATTGAAAGGAATATGTGTGGCACTTTTAGTGCATGTTTTGTCAAAAGTACACCATTTTCTCAAGATGTAAAGAAAATCAGTAAAAAAGACGAGAAAGTTGAGCATGGCAAATCCATCATGCCTCATGTCACAAGTTCAACTCCTCCCAAGTTATATGGAATGGAAGTGACAACTTCAGGCCTACATTTCTCTGATGTGTGCATGATGCTATATTCAATGATGCAGAATGGACTGCGCTCAACCATGTGATACCTTAAAGTAATTGGTGAATGGGTGATTACCTCCAGGATATGATTGGGTTCTGGCACTGACTTGAGAAATACCTGACCGGAAATTTAACGATCTTATCTTCATGTTTTGTTATCAGAATTTGCAGTTTGCTTTCGTAATGCTTCCAGAAATATTTTCCAAAGAGTGTTTTTGAAGAAAATGCAAATTTCAGCTTGACGTGAAAAAGAAAATGATTTTTCTGGAAGTTGTTTTAATATTTGTGACCTATTTTACAGGTTCGTTTTTGTGGCCAGGTTTTTTATAACTGTAGTTTTATTAAACAGAATAGTTGATTTAGTGCATTTTATTTAAATAGAATTTGCAAGATAAATTTTTGAACAACCTAAATAAATTTCAGGTGCATGTTTATGTAATTACGATGAACATTCAAAGACAAATTAAAAAAACTTTTGTTGCATTGACTGTTATGTCCAAATTCTGAGATTTTGATATATCTTACATCATGTAAGTGTTAGTAGCCAAGTGGCATCACAAAGATATTTCACATTGAGGGGGTGGGGATAGATTTGATTTTTGTTCCAAACTATAAAATTGTATACAATTTATATCCCCCAACTTTTGTTATTATGGGAGGAAATTTCGTAAAATTATTTGTAATTTTGGCAGCATCTAAAACTTTTCAGAAAAATGAAGGAAATTTTTTTAAATTTAAAGAAATTTCGTGAAAATTGAAGCAAATTTTACAAAATTTTGGAATAAGAAAAGATGTGAAGAAAATCTCTTCAAATTCCAAATTTGTGAGATTTGGGCCAAAATGGTACTCGGCTACCAATAAAATTATTGGGGGGACATTGTCCCCCCCCCCTTCCCCCCTTGGTTCCTATGCCCCCCTGATAGCAGCCACCATGTGGAGACCGATGTTTGAGTGTGTGAGCTGTAGAAATTCATCACAAGCACTGTGTACTGTAGCTACTTTGATTGATATTCATGAAGTGATTTTCTGTTGCTGCAATTTTTTCTTACAGTAGGTAAAAACATTTTCCAACATATATATATATTTTTTCATGTCAATTTGCCATAACTTACTAGATCCTACCATGGAGCTCTAAGTTAATAGCTCCATGGTGAAATGAAGAGAAGCACTGTGCTGTATATGAAGTCAGTCACCCAATCCTTCACCAGGTCATTCAATGACAAATTGCCATCCTTTGTCCAATCAGACATGAAATCCTCCACTTTGGACTTGAACTTGAAAATGTGGTAATCTTACACCAGTCCTTTGGAAATTCCAGCTGTCTTTCATTTTCTCCTTGAGGACAAGATGGTGCCAAGATGCTGTTGATGCAATCTCATCCGTAGAGGAGGAGGCAGAACCTTCTTTAACAAGTGATGTCTGCAGGACATTGTTTAATCAGAGCTGGTGTCAATGGGCTGGCATTTAATCAAGATTAGCTTCCATCGTTGATTAAGGCATGTTATACAAACAGTATGGTGCTTGGATACAACTGCAGAAAATATTGAAAGTATTTGAAATATTGTAAATCTTCACAGTGAAATGTAGCCAGTCGTTTAGTTCAGATGCAATGCCTCCAGAATGTTTAACTTTTGTTTTATCATAAGGAAAATTTATGCAAAAGTTAAATTTGTATTTATTCAAAAGTAATTCCAAGTTGTTTTATATGCCCACTGAGAGAGGTTAGGCAGTTGCATATTTGCTTTGTTACAATAATTCTTTATTTTACTTAATACATTTTTAGATTATAAAGATTAAATGGCATATAGTAAATCAGGAGATCTTAAATTACAAATCGATTTCCAAACACTTGCAGTTGTCCTGTCATGGGGATCGGAACTTACGTTAAATATGTTAATTGGGTTAATTGATTTGCAAAATTATAACTTTCTGCACAAAACCCAATTGATTGCGAGAAAATCGCAAACAAAAAATGCATTTTTCGTCACCTTGACAAAAAAACAGAATAAGGCTCATCACGCAATGACGTCATTTTGGGAACGCCTGTATGTAAATAAAGCATTGATGCCACGTATAATGTGTGTCTGCCATTAAAATTTCACAACTACAGTAGTATCGATATCATCTCTGTTTGTTTGTTCTTCTAAAATATTACAATTTCCAAGCAAATATTAAACAAAATGCTGCAGCGTTGTGTAGTTGGAGGATACAGTAATAATATAAATTCTCAAACTAAAAGTTGTTTATCAATGGCAAAGGGCAACAAAACAAGACAATTCTGGACGTGTTTTGTGCACTTGACATGAACCGAGTATTCGGGGCTTACTGGGTAGTGTCATATTCAGCTCACGCCAGATTGTTACACCTGTTCTGTTCGATTAGACATAACAAAAAAAAAGTGCATGTTGTTGCAAACACTTCAATTTGATTGTTTAACAAAATATTACTTGCGAAACAGTAAGTTCATGCCGACTACAGAAGCATTGCACTGTAGGACTGTGTAAGAACCCGTGTATGGGTAAGCCTGATCCTTCTTTCTTGTCTGCAAGCGGTTAAAATTCAAAAGGAATGACATCCCCCTTCATTATGAGAATGTTCTTTATTTAATTCCAAATCATTTTTTTCATAGCTTGAACTTGAAGATGACAAATTAAGATCTGTACAGCCCGAAAAACTTTTGCAATCAGACGCTATTTGTACGTGGTTAGTATGTGTGTGATGCATTGTTTACGATCTGCAGTCCCTGAAATGACACAGCAAACTGTTAAGACATCACAAATCCCTTTCAACTTTTTTTCAGAGCAAGCAATAAATGATCAATTTCTAATGAAAATAGACTTAACCAGGATTTTTAACAGATTGAATTTAGGGATTTAAAAAAGTTATATCAGGTTAAATCTCAATTTTTTAAGAAGGTATGGCAGGACCACTTTAAATATTGATTGAAAATACTTAAATTTTCTCAAAAACATGTATTCCTTTGTAGTTTTATTTGAACACACACTAGTCACACGGTCCTTTGCCTCAACACAAGAAAATGTTACCACAGAAATTTTGTTTACCCAAGTCTTCTTTGTTTGGCGATTAAGGGCAAACATTTTTGTGGTTCATTAACATGATACATGAAAAACCTACCTCCTTCCACATTTCCGTTTTGACCAAATCTTTGTCAGTTCAGGTTCAGCAGTCTGTTATACTTTACTGAACACCTCTGGAGATGTAATGGTTAGTTTCAGCCTGTACACACGGCCATAAATTCAATGTCATATTTTGTATACTTTTGTTATTCAAAATGGCATTCATTCATGTCATAAGAATTCCCTTAAGAAAACACAGTGTGTGTGTGGTCCATGTGGGAGTTTTGTTTCTCTGCACTTGGCTTTTGTGAAATACGAATCAATGTTTATTCTTATATAAATTCATTAGCTACATTGCTTCCTCTTAATCTCTAACTTCCCACAAGTATTTATTTTCTTTTGTCTAAATTATGAGATGGGAAGTGGAGCAAAAGATTCAATTTCTGATATTTGATTTGGTAAGAAAGAAGCAAAACATGGTTGAAATTCCTGAGCTTTTTGAGGGATTTTTGTGAACAAATTGAGGTGAAAGAATGAATAAGAATGGAGAAGAAATAGATAATCCCATGTTATTGATATTCAGCTACTGTATATTTCTTTTGCAAAATCTTTCATGAACTTCTTTTAAAATAACTGTTTATTGAAATCCTAACAACTGGAACTTGGAAGATACTACAGTTTTTGAATTATTTTAAGAGGAAGCAGAGCTTGGGGGCACTGGGGAAACGTGCCCCCCCCACTTTTACAAAAAATAACAAAAATGCCCCTCAAGAAACTAAAAAGTGCCCCTCAATTACTGACCCAATAGTAGGAAAGTGGGTCGGGATAATGTATCCCTATTGGAAAAGTGCCCCTTTCTAAAACTAAAGTGCACCTTTTACTTTACTTTGACGTTGTGTACTTATCTACTGAGTGGAATGGGGATATATGACTAAAAAGTGCCCCCTAAGAGGTCGTACCCCCCCCCCCACACTTTTCAAAAGCTTCCTACACCCCTGTGCACCATATAATCTGAATGGACTGAATTACTTTAAAGCTTTAAAAAATCACAATGCTGAAAGTTCAGAGGTTATTGATGAGAAAAAATGGACAGGAAATTCAATTTTGAAAAGCCTGCAAAAGGTTGGATAAGGCTAAAAAGGGTTTTCAATGAGTAATATTAATGCACCTATCAATTGTATGAAGCACCCTCTCAACCCCTGGATATGTGCGTCAATGTTGTGTCAATTACAAAGCAGGGGTAATTCATTGTACATAAAATGTCTGTTATTCAAAGAAAAATAGGTTCGTCAATGTGCGTCATTCTTTTAGTTGTGCTAAAACCTAAATCAAACAACATTATTGTGTTGGTTCCAATTATAATCTCCCATGTATCAATATGCAACTTATGCCATATGGCAATGAACAGGCCATGACCACAACCATATACGTGGCAAGAGGTATTAAGTATCGATTGACTTTCCGAAACAAAATAAATTTGCATGCTGCAAATATTATAAACGGTAGAATTTTTAAAAGACTTATTTTAACATTTTATTTTCGTAATTTTTTTTTTTAAACCTAAAGAATTTTTGCTAAATCATCCACAATTTTGGTGGAATTTGAACTATTTTTTTCATTATCAATAAAAAATATGGATATAATTGTTGTCAGGTGCATCACAAGGATAGTCATTTTGTTAGTCACTTTCACCAATATATCCATCAGAAAATCATTTTGAGGTGTGTCAAAAGTAGGCCATTGTCAGTCAAAAACACTACACAGGGGTGCGTCAATGAGTCATAATGAATGTATGACGCACCCATAAACATTGACACACATATCCTGGGGGTCGGAGGGTGCAGCATACACTTGATAGGTGTTTTATTGTAAAGTTTTTGTTTCAGAATTTTATTAAAATATCTTTCAAAAGTAAAGATTTTTGTTTGGGTAAATATTTATCATTCTCTCCCACTCGTGATTTTGAAGACTATAATTTGAATAGTTTCTTGCATAAACAAATCATAAGAAGTAGGCCAAGAGTTCATTAATGTACTACACATCAGAAGCAGCCAAGTTGACACTTCAAAGAAACACCTTCCTCATTCTTCCTGATCACATAAGAACATTCCCTGTTCTAGTTACATTACAAGTGAAATTTTGTTCTTAAACTGTTGGTTGTCGAGATCCAAGCGTCATAGTTTTCAGCGAATTTCTTTGTGTTATAATATTCCAGAAAAAATGGCAGCGCCTTGATTATTCATTTAGAGCATTCTACAGACAATCAATAATTCCACTTCTTACTAAAAACCTTTTTAAAAAGGAGTTAATTTAATTTAAATTAACTTGATTGATAGCAAGGTTAGGTAGTATTTATATTTCTTATATTGTAGTGGAATATATCACCAGGCATGTATGGTATACATGGTAAAGATTATGCAGTGTTTGAACATCTGTTGCCCTTAGACCATGTTTTTCATATAGTTTGATTCTTTATCCCAGGCATCCCTACTTATCCCAGGCATCCCTACTTATCCCAGGCATCCCTACTTATCCCAGGCATCCCTACTTATCCCAGGCATCCCTACTTATCCCAGGCATCCCTACTTATCCCAGGCATCCCTACGTATCCCAGGCATCCCTACCTATCCAGGCATCCCTTCTTATCCCAGGCATAATAATAATAGGAACATTTATATAGCGCTTAATCCACACTGGAGTATGCTCAAAGCGCTTATACAATACAAATGATAGGTTAATGTAAATAAACGATTAAATTAAATTATAATAAAAATCAAAAATACTTCTTAAACAAATATGTTTTGAGCTGAGATTTAAACGTATTCAAAAATTTAATGTCTTAAGGCATCCCTTCTTATCCCAGGCATCCCTTCTTATCCCAGGCATCCCTTCTTATCCCAGGCATCCCTTCTTATCCCAGGCATCCCTTCTTATCCCAGGCATCCCTTCTTATCCCAGACATCTCTTCTTATCCCAGGCATCCCTACTTATCCCAGGCATCCCTTCTTATCCCAGGCATCCCTACTTATCCCAGGCATCCCTACTTATCCCAGGCATCCCTTCTTATCCCAGGCATCCCTTCTTATCCCAGACATCTCTTCTTATCCCAGACATCCCTACTTATCCCAGGCATCTCTACTTATCCCAGGTATCCCTACTTATCCCAGGCATCCCTTCTTATCCCAGGCATCCCTTCTTATCCCAGGCATCCCTTCTTATCCCAGACATCTCTTCTTATCCCAGGCATCCCTACTTATCCCAGGCATCCCTACTTATCCCAGGCATCCCTACTTATCCCAGGCATCCCTTCTTATCCCAGGCATCCCTTCTTATCCCAGGCATCCCTTCTTATCCCAGGCATCCCTTCTTATCCCAGACATCTCTTCTTATCCCAGGCATCCCTACTTATCCCAGGCATCCCTACTTATCCCAGGCATCCCTACTTATTCCAGGCATCCCTTCTTATCCTAACCTGCTCTACTTTCCCTGTTTCTAATATCTTCCTCCATATGCTGATTTCTACGGTATTTGAGATGCACAACATATATCCTGGTGAGAATGTCCCAATGCTTGATTGTGGAGTGCAAGAAACTGCCTGGAGAAAATAATTTCATTTCCAGAGCTAACAAACAGGTGTTTTGTGCTGAGTTTCAGAGCATAAAGTATGTTTAAGGAAGTTATGAGAACCTGGAAGCCAAAAGGTCAAACAGGTGGAACTCTTGTTGCATTTTGTTTTCAGGTATTGATTTGAATTTGATCATTTGAGCGTGATAGGATATGCCCCAGGTGATCCATGTCCTTTTTCATTGTTACATAATCTGGTCCCTGTTTTTCTTTTTCTGTCATGATCAACATAGCTAATCATATTTTGTTATTTTATCAAATGATACAATATTATGAATTGTTGAATTCTCTTTTTAGCTGGTAATGTGATATGATGTCATTCTTATTCCATTAAAGTATTCAGTTACTGATTTTATTGTGAAGTTTCTTCAATTTTTGAGTGTTTTTTTTTTTTTTTTTTTTTGTGATGAGGCAGCATGTACATTTTAGGAACTAATTATTTTCTTTCTATAGTGGCCTTTCCCTGGTGTGACATAACATTAGTGCATTATATTGTAAATTGGTTTAATATAGATGGCACCCTCTACCAACATAATCATTTGCTTGAAGTGTTGGTCTTAATTTTATGATCATTTACAAAGTCTTTTTTGTTACCCTGAGAATAATTGCTGCTCCTGCTTATCCAGTGATGTACAGGTGTAGCTAATGTAGGCACTGGCATTTGGCAAGAGTGGGGCAGGGTTACATTTTGTGGGGGCAAGATTAATGATGTTTTAACAATTACACTATATTCTGTCATATCATTTGGGGGGAAACAGGGGGTAGGGCCTCTGAAAGTGGGGAGAATGCCCCCTGATCCCCTCTGGCTATGCCCGGTGTATTCCAAACACCTTTCAGTTTATTTGAAGTGTGGTTTTTCATTCAAAATAAGATCAGACAGTCAGATAGTTAAAATGTATTGAATAGCGGTCAAAATATGTAGAAATAATAACACAATGACTTCTGAGACAGTAACTACAGTCAGTGACTTGGCCCTGGGGGATAGGAGGGGACAGTACCTACAGTCAGCGATATGGCCAGGAGGGAACAGTACCTACAGTCAGCGATGTGGCCATGAGGGGACAGTACCTACAGTCAGCGATGTGGCCATGAGGGGACAGTACCTACAGTCAGCGATGTGGCCATGAGGGGACAGTACCTACAGTCAGCGATGTGGCCATGAGAGGACAGTACCTACAGTCAGCGATGTGGCCATGAGAATGAGAGGACAGTACCTACAGTCAGCGATTTGGCCATGAGAGGACAGTACCTACAGTCAGCGATGTGGCCATGAGGGGACAGTACCTACAGTCAGCGATGTGGCCATGAGAGGACAGTACCTACAGTCAGCGATGTGGCCATGAGAGGACAGTACCTACAGTCAGGGATGTGTTAATGAGAGGACAGTACCTACAGTCAGCGATGTGGCCATGAGGGGACAGTACCTACAGTCAGCGATGTGGCCATGAGGGGACAGTACCTACAGTCAGCGATGTGGCCATGAGGGGACAGTACCTACAGTCAGCGATGTGTTAATGAGAGGACAGTACCTACAGTCAGCGATGTGGCCATGAGGGGACAGTACCTACAGTCAGCGATGTGGCCATGAGGGGACAGTACCTACAGTCAGCGATGTGGCCAGGAGGGGACAGTACCTACAGTCAGCGATGTGGCCAGGAGGACAGTACCTACAGTCAGCGATGTGGCCATGAGGGGACAGTACCTACAGTCAGCGATGTAGCCATGAGGGGACAGTACCTACAGTCAGTGATGTGGCCAGGAGGGGACAGTACCTACAGTCAGCGATGTGGCCAGGAGGGGACAGTACCTACAGTCAGCGATGTGGCCATGAGAATGAGAGGACAGTACCTACAGTCAGCGATGTGGCCATGAGAGGACAGTACCTACTGTACAGTCAGCGATGTGGCCATGAGGGGACAGTACCTACAGTCAGCGATGTGGCCAGGAGGGGACAGTACCTACAGTCAGCGATGTGGCCATGAGGGGACAGTACCTACAGTCAGCGATGTGGCCATGAGGGGACAGTACCTACAGTCAGCGATGTGGCCATGAGGGGACAGTACCTACAGTCAGCGATGTGGCCAGGAGGACAGTACCTACAGTCAGCGATGTGGCCAGGAGGGGACAGTACCTACAGTCAGCGATGTGGCCATGAGAATGAGAGGACAGTACCTACAGTCAGCGATGTGGCCATGAGGGGACAGTACCTACAGTCAGCGATGTGGCCAGGAGGGGACAGTACCTACAGTCAGCGATGTGGCCATGAGAATGAGAGGACAGTACCTACAGTCAGCGATGTGACCATGAGGGGACAGTACCTACAGTCAGCGATGTGGCCATGAGGGGACAGTACCTACAGTCAGCGATGTGGCTCTGACAGTCAGCGACATGGCCCTGGGGGATATGAGGGGACAGTATAACTACAGTCAGCGACTTGGCCCTGGGGGATATGAAGGGACAGTCCCCTCCCCACTTTTTTTTTTAATTGTCCTTCATATTCTTATTTTATGATTTAGTGTAAGCCAGGTTCCTGGTCTAGGCCTTTATTATTGCTTTAAGTAATGCTATGCAAACATTACATGGTAAATGGTAATGTTAACCAGTCTCTTTATATGCATCTGCCGTCATTGTCAGGCTACTAAAAGGTATGCGAATTTAATACCCTTCATTTTGACTCCCCCTCCCCTTTCCCCACACTTATTTTACCTGGCCAAACTGCTGCCTGCAGTAATTGTACACACTTCTTCATTTTCTCCTACTATAGAGTGAAACAAAGCTTAGGTTTCAGTATTTAAAGTAAAATGGTTAGCAGGTGTGTCTTTTGTCTACCTCAGTACACAACACTTGCAGCAGCTTTAAATTGACCTTATACAAAGTGGTGTGTTTACCAATAAGGGCTCTTAACCATCCCTCTTAACCCAGCTATAGAGTCAGATAACCCATTTCCCAAAACCGTGTTACATTTGAAATATGCTGGTATAACTCCAGGTTCAACAATAGTTGAAACTCATTATTGTGGCATGTACAGTAATAAGGGTGCTGTGTAATTCAATTCAGAGGCTTTTTATCAGTAAATATAATTAAAACCTTTTAATGTATTTGGTAATTTTGTTAAATTGTAATCATAATGTCAAATGTCCTCAGAGAGGGTGGGACAAAGGTGCAAACAAAGTTGGGCTCACCCCATATGAGTCTTAAAGAAAGTATCAAAAGCGCACAGTGATTACCATCACAGTATGAGGAAGTGACATACAATACTGTACAATACAGCTGTTTGTGTGCAAACTTATAACAAAAACAAAACTTTCTCAATTTTGATTTTAAAAACTAGATTAGAACCTCAATACAAATTTATCAGCATTTTTAGAAAAATTTGATGATTTTTTAGTTTTTACCCCTTTTTAATTGTTTGGATCTGAAAGTAAACAGCAGGGCCTCACCAGTGGCATCAGTAGGCCATTTTGACTGGGGAGGAGGGTGTAAAGTATGAGATTTACCTACGACCTCAAATTAGCATCTCATTTCAAGAAGAAAAACTGCCTTCCTGTAAAAAAGTTAATAAAGAAAATCGGTGTTTTTATCAACCTGACACCAGATTTACCAACTAATATCAAATTGTACAGACAAGTCTCAATTATTTGTTTTTTTTGGGGGGGAAGGGGGAGGGAGCCACACCCCTGGTATTTATGCTCCTGGTCCTCAAACCACATCCTTTTTCAGAAAAGCCAAATTAGCCTTAAATTTTGTAATCAATAAGCTTCAAAACATATACATGTATTTTTAAAGAAAAATTATTGAAAATATTTTGTTTTTATCCCTTTTACTTAAGAAAATGTTTGTTTCATCATTCCCATATCAAAAACACATGTTACTGTACTGCATAGTGCATACTGTGTAAAATACATTTACTGTATGCTGAACAATCCGATATTGTCTTTGCTGCGAGTAACTCAGATGAAATCAAAAGCATTGATGCATTCATTATTCAATACTATCCTTGAAGTTTTCTTCATATTGTATAAACCTCTCTTTATTCTCTAATTTGTGTCATCTTAGATAATCATACCTTGACATTTGAATGTAGGCAAATTTTGTTTGATGCAATAAGCCTGTAAAATCTTCGTTATGTTGAGAACTGTAGAATTTGGGATGAGTTAATGATTGTTGTTACCATAGTTACCAATAATGATAAAATATGTAAGTACACCATAAATTTTAGAGATACTGCCTTATTTCTGTAGGTGACTGACAAAGTCAAGTCTCTAATTCTGGCCAGCGTCTTGATCGATAACTTTGAAGGATTCATATTTCAAAAGCCGTTTCCAACATTAAGAGGAATGACTTATTATATGTTCTATCTTCAGAGGGGAAAAAAAGTAAAAGCTTTTCATATCCTGACCGGATTCTTCTTCAGCTGTTGAACTTTCCCTCAAGTGACTTTTCTTGCTAAAACTAAACTTTTAAAAAGTGCAAGTTTAGGTCACACCATCGGAACAATTGTTAATGTATTGTATTGAAAATTGAACTTACTTTTTTTAACAAATTAAAAACATTTTATATTTTCACAAAAATTATTCTGGAGTACTGCAGTAAATCACAGTTACTTCACTAGTTTGTAACAATGCACAACCGGATTTGACGTGAAAGATGTGAAAATCACAATTTTACTGAGAAAAGATTCCCTCTATAAATATGTATGGCTAGGATAAGTTCAGTGGTCAATCATGTCCATCTTATATGAAAGAGGACTTCAAAAGAAACAAAATGATCTGTGTAGAAATGATAGGTGTAATAAGTCTACTATGGAAAGTTGGCATCTTTATTCATCCTCACATTCTTAACAATTGTTAATGTATTTTAAAGAAAGTTTATTTAATTTTTTCACTACTTAAATTATTTTTCCTCGAACTTTCTTCAGGTGTTATTGTAAATACCTTCCTATGATTCAGTTTTACTATTTTTTGACAAATCCCATAGTTTTTAAGCCACAAAATTGCAGTACAAGATATGATAGAATACATAAAGACTTTGAGGAATCTGAGGCTATGACATCACATATAGTCTGATTTCAGTCGTTTCTACACAAATGATACCAAAATGTAAACTTAGGTATCTCCTTAACAGAATAAGATTTTTGAATGCTTTCATGTTTCTTTTGAAGTCGTCTTTAAGATATGCTTGCTTGACCCTAGAACTTAACCTTTAACCCTTAAATACCCAGACCATGCATGTCACGCTTGATTGAGACACACTTTTTCAAAAAATAAATTTGTTCTTTGTCAAATAGGCCCACAGCAGTGATCTTGGTATCATTTGAAAGAGCTCTAATACTTCTTTCAGAACATATAACGTTTTGATGGGGGTTATTTTGAAGAATTTTGCGAAAAAATGGAGTGAAAACAGAGGTAAAAAAATGCACAATATTTAACGAAAAAACTCCTTTTTTTTTTTTTTTTTAAAAGCTTCCTTGCCATACTTCCAGACCTAGCTTTTGCTTGAAAAGCTGTGAACAAGTGTCAAAGAAATCAAAGTATCCAATTCAGGTCAAATTTTGACTGTTCCTACCTATCATCAATAATTATTTTTACTTTTTTCTTCAAATTTTTAGCCTTTTTGAGACCAAATATTTAAAGAAAAAAATTGTAAGTTCTGATCAAGAAAGGCCAAGCCATGTACTTTCGATTGATATGAAAAAGAGCCAAGTACCCCCTCTCTAATTACTTTTAATTTAAGTGATTATAAAGCTCTTTCTTTTACAGTTAGTTACTTTGGTCTAGTGGCAAATCAGTCTGTGCACAGCACTTGGATGGCCTGCGTTCTATTCCCACACCGGACACGCAGCTTTAGTTTTTCCGCTAGTAATTACAGCGGTGATTTTTTTTGTTGAGTTTCATTGTTTTTGCATGTTTTGCTTTGAGAAAAAGATTAGACTGGTATTAATGGAAAGGAAATCTCACAAACAATCTAAATATATTTTTTTAAATCCTAATTTTTCATTATTCACAAGAAAAAAAACAAGCTCAAAAAAATTGGCCTAATTTGGACTAAAATGTGCAAATTTGCATATTTTTGTTGATAATTTCTTTAACTTGACTTTTTTTATTGAAAAGTTGATTGCCATATCATTCATATAAACCAAACTTGTAGTAGTAGAAAACAAAAGGAAAGTTCTGAAAATTAATTTTGAAAAAATAATTCTGATAATTTTTTGTCATGTTTTGAACCCCTGGGTCTTTAAGGTTAAGAACATTTTCTTACACTTTGTTCATCAATTTTCTTCCCCTTTTTTGCCTTCTTTATTAAAAGATGACCCTTGAACTTGTAGATGGCATCTTATGTCCATGCTCTGTACATCTGGTCCTGGTTACCCAGTCAGACCATGGAACTGGACACTCACAATAACCAGCCAGGCAGGGATTTGTTCGCAAATAACAAATCCCTGCAATAACAATGACAAACATTGTGTAATCAAAAATCTGCAGGCTGTTGAACCTAGCTAGTATTACCAGGGATGATTCTATTCCAACTCCCAGATATTACCATGTATTACAAAGTCAAGGTCAATTGTGGAGATTCTAGGGTACTGGGAGGTGCAGTATCTAGGAAAATTTCATTGGTACCATCATCCTAGAAATCTCTGTCATGATAACCTTTAGTAACCTTCTCAAGTTAGGATATTGTGTACTTTTCTAATTTCACCTCCCTACAGGTATATGGCTTAAATACTCCAATGCTGTTTTTCACTCCTATATTTTTAGTGCCCTTTCAAGCCAGATGTGCCATGTGCTCAGGGCGTAGAAGTCATTCAAACTTATCAGTGTTTTCCTTCAAAAAGTTTTGGTTGAGGGAGAGCGTGTGATGCAATCAAAATGAAATTTGTCAATTCTTCGATATGATTTATGAAAGGTGTTGTGCTTTGCCTCTAGGGCGATGATCCAGGGTCTTGAATCCAGGTATAAGTACAGATGGTATTTTTCACCATATTGGAAATTGTGCAAAGGTTTTTAACCCCCAAATTTTGAGATGTTTTTCTTTTTTTTGGTTAGTTAGTTTGCTACCGCCTTTTTACTATATGTTTTGGCCAGCCCATTGCTGCAAGATGTAATACCTATACAGGAGGTATATTAACATGTAGCAATTTGTGATGTATGACTGGAGTGAATGCCTTAGAATAAATATTTCAAAAACAAAGGATTTACAAAAGAAAATACCTTTAACTCCTTCTGTAATGCATCACAAATTTGCATATTGATTGTAGAAATACAAATTTAAAAAAACCTGTTAACTGGTCAATTTGTGGCCGATTTTGATTCACTTTTGGGCTACTCTCAAAAAGTCTCTCATCGTGTTTGTTACATTTCAAAACAATTAAGCTAGTGTTAGCCCCTACGCGACCATGGACCTTTCAGCAAAGCTTTTAACTTGATACAATAAATGAAAATGAGATCAAAGAAAAAGATAACCAGCAAATTTGACACAGAATTGAGAAAGTAATGGTTAAAGACATATTTGATGGTACAAGACATGTTGCAGGCATTAGCTTGTTAGACTAGGGAGGTGTTATAGATTACAAGCATGCCGAGAAGCTTTCAACATGAGGGATGGGAATTAAAGGAACCCATCAATCATGCGCTCACTGACAGGTTACACGATTTTAGTCACTTCAGTTCTCTCTCAGCTCTCAGACCGGCTGTATCTTAATAGACATTTGATTGATAGGTAATGCTCTCACTTAAGTGGTGGAAATTGATTTTGTCCCAGTTCAGGGAGGTTCTGGTGGGAAATAGAGGACTGTATGGGGTTGATGTATTGCTGGGGTCAAGTGTTTTTTTTTGGGGGGGTGTTAAAGGGTATCAATGGGCCAGTGATATCAAGTGGATAAAGTACTAGGGAGGTGTTGGTGAGTGAGATTGAAGGAGATAGCTAGGAAAAGTGGACAAGAATACCATGGGTTGTAAACAGTCACTGGGGGTGTCAGAGGTGCATGGCCAGGATGGTTAGGATTCCAAGGGATGTTGGAGTCACTGGAGATGTCAAAGTTCATGAAACAGATGTGCTAGGGCTGAAAAACAAAAAAGAATTTGCTTTATATATAAAAGATATATAGAAGCATTGCTCAAGAATTGGTATAGGTGTAAAGGGTCACTGGGGAGTGTTGTGGGAAGGTTGTCATGATGCTGATGGTTACCGGGAATGTTGGGAGTCACTGGAGATGTCATAGTTCCAGGATATATCCAAAGCTGATATAGACCTAGAAACCAGAGGAATTTACTTTATATAGGCCTAGTAATAAGCATTGCTTAAGAATTGGTATAGTTGTAAAGAAAGGGTCACTGGGGATTGCTGTAGGTTGTCATGATGCCGGAGGGTTACCAGGAATGTTGGAAGTCACTGGAGATGTCATAGTTCCAGGACATATGTTCCAAAGCTGCAATAGACCTGGAAACAGACGGAATTTGCTTTGTATAGGCCTATAGAAGCATTGTTCAATAATTGTTATAGTTCAAATCCAAAGATGCAAAAAACTTAAATGGGATTGAAACTGAACACATCTAGAAGCAATAAAGAAATCCACAGGTGTATTGGTAAAGCCCTGACACTTACTGTGTAGTTCATTGCTCTTGTATTTTGGGCTTAAGGCATGTAGATAGGAAATAATTTCTTGTATAGCAAAAGCTGCAAATATAGAAAATCATTTTCTTTGCAGTTTTATTCCTTTCATTGCTTTGTAAGTCAAAAGGGAGTCAAATTCTGAGTTAAGTTCATTTCTAATATTCTTTCAAATAAAAATCCCAGCAAAAATCAATTCTGTGGATTTTAAGTGATCAATAATGAAAGCTGCAGGGTAAAAACATGGCACCTGTGATTTAGTCAAAGCAATATTTCTTACAAGTCTGTTTATTACCAACAGAAAAATTCATTTGTTGAAGAATTGGGATGCCTCTGGTCTGTTTACCTGTTGACCTCTATGCAGAATCTGTAAGTCAATGTTTCATGGATACCTAGGTCAAAAGGTCAGAGACCTTTAACATTTGACCCATAAATCAAATCATCATCTTTGAAGTGCACCTCTGTTAAGGTATCTAAATGACAGCTCTGTGCTCTGTACAGGGAATTATATTACTAGTATCATTTGTTAAGGAAATATATGTTTTAGAGGATCTTTACTGGTGATTCAGGCCATTGGTTGACTTTCTCAAGTCCTACTGTAATTGCATCAATTGGAAGAAAATTGATGGTAATATTTAGACTCGTAGAGTCCAATTTCTTAATACATTTTAGTGTAGCAGCGACTTTCAGATTTGCATAAATATGTGACATATTGATCAAATTACTCAGTTTATGTGTTGATCATGATTATCCGATTTTTGGTCTCTCTGAAAAAATTTATCGTAGTGGCAGTACTGTGCCCCTCATTGAATATTCATACATTTTGTTTGATCAAATAAACCATATGAATATTCAAATGCCTTTTTTTTTTTTTCTCCCCTTTATCTTGTGAAAGTATGTAAAATATTCAATTTTGTTTTTTTGTGAACCATATAAGGTTTAATCAAGTCAATATTAAAGACTATGTTCCCCTGAGGCTGGCAAGGACAGATTTAAGGGATTTTCAAACTGGAACAGAGCCATAGCTACGGTTGCTTTTTCCATAATTGATCTGATTTAAGTTTATTTTCTTTCACTCGTTAAAGGAATTATGTGAATTTGTGAGTAGATCCAATCCACAGCCATGATGGCTTTTCTATGAATTGTTAAAACATTGAAGTTTTTGTTATCCCTTTTACTAAAAGTGATACAAGGTTACTGCCTGAAGCTAAATACAAAGGTATATTTATCACGTGGGTCATTGGGTGATAGTGGTTGTAGACCTAAGAAGCTGTTCTGAATTTAGAATGACCTATTGGAGAAAATTCAGGACATGAGGTTTAAGGAGACTTTTTCAGAGCAGTTTGTTCCTTATCATACAAGGGATACTCTATAACAGTATCCCGCATCATACCAGGGAGCTCTTGTTTACACTTTCCTGGTTCTGCTGGAACTAACTCTCTGGCAACACTGGTGAAAAAGCTGTTATTTAAAGAAAAAAACTGACAGATGTTGCTGAGCATGAAATTTGACGGCCTTCACCTAGTGTTGCTGCAGTGTAAACATTAAATAAAATGCGAGGGGCATTTAACGTATATGAAATAAGTATTAATGCAAAACAGGTGAATGAATGTAATAGGCACAAATTTAGAATATGGTGCATTTGTATCTTTTATGTATTTTGTTTCAAAAGAACAGAAATCAGACAGCAAAACTTAAATTAGCAGAAATTAAAAGAGCACAAAACAAAAGAGCACAGATTAAAAGAGCACAATACAAAAGAGCACAATACAAAAGAGCATAAAACAAAAGAGCAGAGATTAAAAGAGCACAATACAAAAGAGCACAATACAAAGAGCATAAAACAAAAGAACAGAGATAAAAAAAGAGCACATTACAAAAGAGCATAAAACAAAAGAGCAGAGATTAAAAGAGCACATTACAAAAGAGCATAAAACAAAAGAGCACAATAAAACAAAAGAGCATAAAACAAAAAGAGATCAAAAGAGATTAAAAGAGCATAAAACAAAAGAGCAGAGATTAAAAGAGCACAATACAAAAGAGCACAATACAAAGAGCATAAAACAAAAGAACAGAGATTAAAAGAGCACATTACAAAAGAGCATAAAACAAAAGAGCAGAGATTAAAAGAGCACATTACAAAAGAGCATAAAACAAAAGAGCACAATACAAAAGAGCATAAAACAAAAGAGCAGAGATTAAAAGAGCATAAAACAAAAGAGCAGAGATCAAAAGAGCACAATACAAAAGAGCACAATACAAAAGAGCATAAAACAAAAGAACAGAAATTAAAAGAGCACAATACAAAAGAGCACAATAGAAAAGAGCATAAAACAAAAGAGCACAATACAAAAGAGCATAAAACAAAAGAGCAGAGATTAAAAGAGCATAAAACAAAAGAACAGAGATTAAAAGAGCACATTACAAAAGAGCACAATACAAAAGAACAGAAATTAAAAGAGCACAATAGAAAAGAACCTAAAACAAAAGAGCAGAGATTAAAAGAGCACAATACAAATGAGTATAACACAAAAACAGCAATTAAAGGAGTAGAAATCCAAAGGGACAAAATTCTAAAGAGAAAACAAGTGAACAGAATTAAAAGAACACAAAACAAAAGAGGATGAAAAAAAAAAAAGAAATCAGAAGAGCAGATATATGCAGATGAGAGATTATGATTGGTAATGACTTTAAATTATCTTGTGCTCTGTTCTTCACTTTCACTTAATGCAGAAGCTTAAATGGCCCAAATGATAATATGGGAAAATTAGTAGTTCCATGAAACACTAGAGATTGTGATCAACCGTTTACTTGTTAAATGAATTTAGAAAAAATGATCAGTTGTTGCCTCCTCCAACGAAGTTGGTTGGAGGTTAAGTTTTCGCCTCATGTTTGTCTGTTTGTTTATTTTTTGTCTGTCATCAAGATATCTCAAGAACTGATAACTAGATTTGGATAAAATTTGGTGTGTTGTTTTGTTTGTGCTTAAGGAAGAAGTGATTAAAATTTGGAACAGGGGAAGGGTGCAAATGGGGGGGGGGGTGAGAACATATTTTTGTCTTGTTTGTCTGTCATCAAGATATCTCAAGATCTGATGATTGGATTTGGATTCAGTTTGGTGTGTGGTTTTGTTACTGCTTATGGAGGAAGTGATTAAAATTTGAAACATTGGAACAGGGGAAGAGGGCAAATGGGGGCATGTTTTTGCCTCTGTTTATCTATCATCAAAATATCTCAAGAACTGATAAGTGAATTTAGATTAAATTTGATGTATGGTTTTGTTACTGCTTAAGGAAAAAGTGATTCAAATTTTAGACATTAGCACAGGGGAACAGTGCAAATGGGGAGGGGGGGAACATGTTTTTGCCTCTGTCTATCATCAAGATATCTCAAGAATTGATAATGGATTTGGATTTAATTTTGATTAAATTTGTTGTGTGGTTTTGTTACTGTTTCAGGAAGAAGTGAATACCTTTTGGGACTAATTGGAATAGGAAGGGCAGAAATTGAGGGGTGGGGATGTGTTAGGATGAGATCTGTCTAGACTAAGTTGTCAAGACTAAGTTAACTTTCTAATTGAATGTGCTGAACAATGATTTTATGCTCTGAACGAAGATCAAACAAACAGTTTTCTGGACTCAAAGAGACTTAAATCAATTGTTTTAGAATCAAAGAAAATTAAACAATTGGTTTCTGTCATGAATTGAATGAAAATGGATTGGAATGTGAATCCTGGCTGAATAGAGCTCAAACAATAATGCTTCACTTGAATAAAACTGAAAACAATGGTATGGTCTTGAAAGAAATCCAGTCAAGAAGATTGCAAATGACCATTACAGATCAAAACTTAAAGATGATTCTTGGTGGGCCTAGGATTTCTGAGGTACAGTAGATTATGTTGGGTATGGGGATCAAATATCTCTTAAAATTTTGCTAGTCATGTTGGAATTGCAACGGGGCAGAGGTATGCGCTCTAGAGAATGCTAATATTCTAGTTTATTGATGTATTTAAGATAGACTGATAAATCCATTTAGAGGAATACTCGTTGAAACAGAGAGCTGTCATTTTAGAATGACAGCTGATTGAAAGCTAATGTAACATGATGTTTTTTGCTGATTTTCGCAAATTTTGAAGTGAAGTCTGATCTTGCAGTCTTGTGGTTGATTGTTCATGTTGATTACTAATTGTATTGTTTAAAATGTATTTAGTGCTAAGGGATGGCGGTTGATTTTAATGTCCATACGAAAGATTTCCAGTAAGTAATGTCACCTGCAAGAAAATGTGTATTTAGATATTGTATGGACCCCAGAATAAGTCAAGGTGATATTAATTGTGTCATTAATTTGCTAGTTTACATTTTTTTAAATTTTGCAGAGACTGAAGGAGGGTATAAGGGGGTCCCCTCTTTTCAAACAAAAATTTAAAACAAATTGGCGGTCAACCCACACTGACAGTATCCAGGTCCGAGTGAGTGCTGAAATAGCTGACAAGGGAAAAGCAGAAAAACTTCATTAACATTATTTGTTTGTGGAGTTCGGTCTGCTGCATTTTGTTGTTCATTTAAGTGGAGCTTCAGATCAATCCCTATACTAAAAGCATTATTGTTTCGTGGAATTTACTTCGTATTGTAACTTGATTAATATTGTAGGAATAAAACACAACCAAAGGTCATTGACACAATTCATTAAGCATTCCTTTTTTTAGACCAGAAATGTTTTTAGTTGTAGAATTTCCAGGCATTGATTGCATCATCTTTAATTTAACTGGAAATAATACCCCAAGCCTAAGAGCTCAACCAAAATAAATCGATTCAGAGTATTTGCTTTCTAGAAACCGCAAAATCTGAAGCTGTCATAACTTTCTCCCGTATACGATGATTTCCAATCAGCAGAATCCCAGGAGGGTACCTGTAAATACTTAGTACTGGGAGCTGTCACTGCATAGCACATCTCCTACTTTTACCTGTAAGTGAGGTTTTGACATTGTTAAATACCCAGAAGCCATCCCAGTGTTTCTGGTTCCACGTAATGAGGGAAACCTTTAAGATTACATCAGAATGCTTGAGGTGGCAAATTCATAGTAAAAGACTTTATCGTTTTTTGGTTCCGATGCGAGCATCAGGAATCTATCCTGTCCGCTTGTCGTGTGTGGTGTGTGTGTGGTGTGTGTGTGTTATGCCTAGCTAGCTTGTAAACATGATATCTCAAGAACGGTACATTGGATTCATGTCATATGTGGTATACAGATAGCTCATAGTCCGAAAATATGCGCTATTGTTGTTGGTTATGATGTCATGCATCTTAATGAGTGTGCGGGGCTTAATGTAAAAAATTTAAATGCTCATATCTCAACAACTGTTTCTCCGGTTTTTCTTAATTTAGTATAATACTGTTGCTAGCTAGTGTCCACGTGCTCATGGTATAAAAACGTTGAATCTCATTAATGTGTGTAGTGGGCAGGGCTTAATGTGGTTTTGCCAAATAGAGCTTGTAAACACGCAATCTTTAGAACGACACATTGGATTTCAGTCATGTGTGATAATGTACACAGGTAGCCCGTGGTCCACAGATATTCCCTAGTATTTTTTGGTAGTGATGTCATACATATTAATGAGTGGGCGGGGCTTAATGTAAAAATCTTGAAATGCTTGTTTTTTAACAACCACTTCTCCGTTTTGTTTCATATTTGGTACAATTATGATGTTAGCTAGTGTGTATGTGTTCATGGTTTTAAAACATTGAAATTCATCAATATGCATTGTGGGCAGGGCTTAATATGATTTTGCTGAAAAGAGCTTGTAAACACAGTATCTCAAGATTGATAAGTTGCATTCATGTCATACGTGGTACACATATAGCCCATGGTATGTAGATGCAGGGAGTTGGTAGATGTGCCCTATTGTTTTTGGTGGTGATGTCATACATATTAATGAGTAGGCCGGGCTTAATCTAAAAATCTTAAAATGCTCATATTCTAACAACTACATGTCTGTTTTGATTCATACTTGGTATGTTTATGTTTTAAGCTAATGTATACATATTCATGGTATAAACTTGTTGAATAATATTATATACATAATGGGTGGGGCTAAATATGGTTTTGCTGAAAAGAGCTAGTAACCACAGCACTGTACATCGCATACAACTCATATGTGGTACACAGATAACCTATTGTCCACTTGTGTCCCCTATTGTTTTTGGTGATGATCTCATACATATTACTACGGGGAGGGGGGGGGGCAGGGGGCGAAGGCTTGGTATAAAGAAAATCTTGAAAAAGTCATGAATTTATAGCAACCATATGTCTGTTTGCATCATACTTGCATTTTATTTGTCAGTTGTGCATATACTTATGTTTACAACAGGTTATATGCATGCCTTAATGTGAAGATGCTCAAAAAAACTTGTAAACACATTGCACACATGTCATATGTTGTACACAGATGAGTTATGGTCCATTATGTGACCTATTGTGTTGGTAGCGATGTCATGTAAGTGGGGCATTATGTAAAATTCTTCAAACAGTAATAAATGTGCAACTATCTGCATGCTTTGCATTATACTTGTAATGTTGTCAAGTTCACTTTATTGATATGCATGGCAGGTAGCTTATTAAATAAGCATATTTCATGACATACAATTCCAGTTAGTATAAAACTTGAAAATCAACCAACAACTGAAGGATGCATAGGAACCACTAAACATTTTAGTTTTCTGGTTACCGATGTTTAGTTCCTACCGTAGTGCACTATGGTCCTAATTTGCCAGCTCTGTGGAGGTTATTGATATCGGTTGGTGTCAATGTGGGTTTACACTGAAGCCACCAAAAACAAAATGAATCTTTGTCCATGATTTTGTAAAAGAAATCTTTAATTTTATGACAAAATCTTTTATTTTATGACCTAAAATAATTTTATTTTATTAAATTAAATCTTTGCATATAGGTTTCTATATTGTTTAAAAGAGAATTGAAATCTATTTTTTTTTTTATATTCTTTTAACATCTGTTCTAAATCTCACTAAAATGCTGAGAAAGTCTTTTCCTGCTGGTATCTGACTGGTGGCATAACATAGCTTATGGTCGGCATTTGCTGATTCAATCCAAAGAATAATGATAGACATCTAAAAGACAAGGGATTTACAATCAAAAATACCAAGTTCGGCAAGTAATACATCACTAATTAGCATAAAATTTGCTTATTTATACCTGCGATTCAAAATGTAAAATGGTGAATTTTTATGCAATTTGGATGAAATGTTTGCTGCATTACTTTCCTTTTTCACTTGAACCCTGACACCAAATAACATACTGCATGTACATCATTGCAGGTAAGCTGTCCAAACACCACCAAACAATCTGATCCAAACAACAGCATATGAACAATTTTTTTCTTCTTGGTGGGACGGTTCTGAAAGTTTATTTACCACGAACCTCAACCCCCCTCATTCAAAAGTCTCATTTTTGTCCCATTTATTTTCACGTTTGTGGGTTTGTTGTTGTTTTGTTTTTTTAACAAAGAAGAATAGACAATTAAGTTAGTATAAGACGTGGCACTACCTGTATGTACACGTACTAACTGCATGCTGTATGTTACACATATGCAGGCGCTACGTCGGTGTATACGATTTAATGCTACATTTTACGGTCAAGTGTAGTCAATTCAAATGATTATAATTAGGGAAACTAAAATCGGACCTGGGATCAGACCGAGGTATTATAAATTATAATTGAATTAATCAGAAGAACAAGCGCCGAAAAGGTTTATATAATTCACAGAGGGTACAAATAAGCCCAATAAGGGGTTTTCTTCTCTGAAAAGTGGGGGGAGTTGAAGCATACTTCCGCCCCTCACATTTTTGGGGATTATTATATCCCCCCCCCCCCCTCCTCCTTCCACTTCCTATGCCTTTGGATCCAAAAATTATGCCTTTGGATCCAAAAATTTGTTTCATTGATTGTTTTGGTACAGTGGAGGTAAGTCATGATAGAACTCCTCAACTATTTACTCACAGTCACACTGTATCTCTGTGTTTTGCCCTTAACTTATCCAAAAGACTCTGCTTTATCTCATTCTGTGGGTGGGCTTGATAATTACTGTACTTTACAAGATAAAAGCCTTTTTGATCTCCCAGGTAATAAATCTAATCCATAGATTTGAAACCCATTATTATCTTTAACCATAGTGGTGTGCTTCCATTCTTTTTAATTAAGCTCCCTGTTTTTCTTTCATCCAATGATGCTACAGTGGTAGTGGAGAAATTTTATAGCAATTACTAATACCTAACCCAAAAGTGAAACTTACAACAAAAACAACACACACTGTACAATATAAAGCCATGAAACTATTCAATAAATCTTCATTTTGACCCCAGTGTCAATATTGTTATATCTCATGGGAGATGAGGGCTTGTTTGGGGACATTTGGTAATTAGGTAAATGGAGGCTTTCAATTTTTCTATTAATTTTTATATTTCTGCCATATGGTTTTCATGTAGAGCTTATGCAGAAAGGTAACTTGGGTAAACCTGCAGATTTTCCCTTTGTGCAGAGCTGGATTTTAGGGCGCTGGTTTGATTCTTTCATGCTATTGTGAACGTAAAGTGTGTTTGTAGTATGGAGCCGTAGCACTAATGGCAGTAGTATAACAAGTCAATGTTCATTCCAAGAAGATTCTAATGTTTATGGACAGCTAAAATAATTAATTCAATTTTATTTTTTGTCTCCCATTAACAAGAACTTCAGAGCATAAAATTTTGAGTAGATTGATATGGTTGAAAATAGCATATTTAGTATTGAAATTATCTCTGATTAATAATTAAGAGGCTCCCATGGATATTTTTCATGTCATTACCAGATATGTATGGTATTGTTGGTCAAAAACATTACAAAGGAAGGAAAAAGCATTTAGTTTATTCTCCAGTCCATCCCCACCCCATCACCTTTTCCCTATAAGGATTGATAACCACTGTTTCTATGATGTAATACTCTTTTGGACACCAAAAATAAAATGTTTAGGTTTCTGGAAATTCTGACCTGTAAAGAATCATTACTGAGCTTACTAATTTTTAGATATATAAAAAAATGTATTGACAGAATGTTTAATATCTACTATGTACAGTACATTTAGGGATTTGGACAAATCTTACATTATTGAAAATGTAAACTCTTTAAAAAATTAAATATGATAAAAGAGACAGTGCCATGCTATCAAATCTAATTACTTAATATAATTTTTTTACTCACAGACTGTTCTTTCCACTTTTTGTTTTTTTGCCTTTTTTTTGCCGTAGTTCATATATTACTTGAATTATTATGCGTAAAGAAAAATAACTATCATGAAATTGCCAAATGTAAAAAAAAAAAATGAATTTTTGTTTTGCTATTTTTCGGTGCTCTAGACTAGAACAACTACATCAAAGCACAAATTACAATGATATGTAGAAGCTTAGCTATCAGAGTTTTATTTTTAGCTTGAAGTTAGAAAGGTTAATGTCTTCAACAAATCAATCAAATATCACAGTCATATCCGGTTGATGCACCCAGGAAATACATGTAGCCCAGGTTACCATATGGCAAAAGCACAGATGGTGTGTTGAAAATGTAGATCAATTAAAAAACACTAGGATTAAATGGCAAAAGTATTTAGCGTGTGAAAGTGTAAGATGGGGTTCATGAAAGTGTGAACAATAATGATTGCTAGGGGTCGTAATCGATGGATTCCGTTGTTTGTTATGATTGGTCCAGGGACAAGAAAACAGAATAAATGTAATTACTGTATGTCATAGAAAGACATTAATTGAATTTTGTTAGAGTGTCCACTTTGATATTAATTTGTTTTTCTCTGTAGAAAAACTTACATTTCTTAATTAATTTTTTTGGGAGATGTCAGGGAAGGAATGGCAGAAAAAGACTCTCAACGAGGAAGGAAGTGCTATGGGGTTTGCCTTCTCTTGTTCAGAAAGAGGTTGAATTTGAAGAGGCCTGACATTTCTTAGTGGGAGAAAGTTGATTTGAATGTAGTAATATGTTTATAGTTTTTGGTGCTTATTCTCAAGTGTTTATCTAATGCTTGGGGTGAAGAGTGGAAAGAGGTTATTGCCAACTTTCCTGGTGTGTTTTAGAAGATAAAGTATTTTTGCATTGCTTATGTTTGAGCAGATGCTGTGTGGTGTGGATGGAGGGGGTTAGCAAAGGCAAGATGTTTTCATGGAACTTGAAATGTAGAACAAGTTGTAAAGTGGTAATTGAAAAAAAAATGTTAAGTAGGGTTTATCCTAAGGAAAATACATGCATATTTTCTTCTTGTCAAGCAACGTAGAAGATACAGTATTCTTGCACGACTTATGTTCACTATTAGATGTGTAGCTCTTGCACAAATATTTTACACTGAAATGCATTTCCTTGAATGCCATTAGTTGAATGTTACACTTATGTATCCTTTTGAAAAATTGGTGGGGGATGCTTTTACAGAAGAAGTATATACATAAAGGTAATAATGGCATTTCACATGATAATAATTTGTAAAAAATCTCCTTACAGTTGGAAAAGAATCAATTTGCCATATGGAGGTTTTCCCTTGAAGTTGTTAAAGGGAAACTTATAGTTGTGGTGGGTACGTACGTTGATCCCCTCATTCCTAACCTTTGGTTTTTCTTCTTTCCCAACTCCCTACTGTTACACTCTCTCATCAGCTTCTGCTTTTATAAAGTTGTCTAAAACTTTTATTGTTAAAAACGAAATTTTTCTAGAAAGGTTCAAAGTAAATTTACAGACTCGCCTTGTAATTTTCTCCAGTTCTTTGTTTAAAGTTAGACAAGACCCATATGTGAGGACATCTTTTTAGAGAATTTTTCAATTATTCATTGACCTGTTTCGCCCTTTCAATACTTAGCTAAGTTTTTTAGCTTTGAGAGTCAAAATACTGTGCTGAATATTTGTGAATCTCTGGAAAATTGTGCCCTTACTTTTTGGTCTACCACACCAGCAACACTCTGAAGTCATTGTGAGCTGTTAAGCTGATTAACTTCTACTACTGTAGGGTGGTATACCCTTTACTTTTTAGTCTAGTGTCCCTTTAAGTGACTTTTTAAAGTCTCTGATTGGTTTAATCACACCAGCAACACTTTAAAGTCATTGTGATGCTTTACGCCATTAAGCTGATTAACTTCTACTACTGTAGGGTGGTATACCCTTCACTTTTTGGTCTAGTGTCCCTTTAAGTGACTTTAAAGTCTCTGATTGGTTTAACCACACCAGCAACACTTTAAAGTCATTTTGATGCTTTACGCTGTTAAGCTGATTAACTTCTACTACTGTAGGGTGGTATACCCTTCACTTTTTGGTCTAGTGTCCCTTTAAGTGACTTTTTAAAGTCTCTGATTGGTTTAACCACACCAGCAACACTTTAAAGTCATTGTGATGCTTTACACCGTTAAGCTGATTAACTTCCACTACTGTAGGGTGGTATGTTCTTCACTTTTTAGTCTAGTGTCCCTTTAAGTGACTTTTTAAAGTCTCTGATTGGTTTAACCACACCAGCAACACTTTAAAGTCATTGTGATGCTTTACGCCGTTAAGCTGATTAACTTCTACTACTGTAGGGTGGTATACTCTTCACTTTTTGGTCTAGTGTCCCTTTAAGTGACTTTTTAAAGTCTCTGGTTGGTTTAACCACACCAGCAACACTTTAAAGTCATTGTGATGCTTTACACCGTTAAGCTGATTAACTTCTACTACTGTAGGGTGGTATACTCTTCACTTTTTGGTCTAGTGTCCCTTTAAGTGACTTTTTAAAGTCTCTGATTGGTTTTACCACACCAGCAACACTTTGAAGTCATTGTAATGCTTTATGCTGTCAAGCTGATTAACTTCTACTACTGTAGGGTGGTATACCTGATAAGGAGTCATTAGCACAGCAACTATTAACTTTTACTACCCTTATCTCTGATACAAGCCCATGAATCCAGCTGAGAAATCAAGAGTTGTTACTTATCATAATTGCTTTTTATATCATAACTCAAATCATGCCAAGTCAATAGGGAATACTGTCAGAATAAACTTCGCAAGGCAAGGATAAAAACGTGTAACAATAAACCACCCACAAAGACAGTAATAAGAAACATTTTATGTGGTATTGCATCTATGTTTATATTGGTTACAAGGGGTCGGTTTCACCCTTCTAATCGACCAATTAGCAGGAATAGCATGAAACATTTGCTTGAGCTTAGCTGTCATTAACAGGAAATGCCCAGGGCACTAGGGGCACATAGAGAGGTATTATTGCTATCCTCCAAGAGGGAGATTGTGCAGATAAGATGATTCTACCTTCATGCATCCTATGGGATTATATAGTCACTTTCCTTTTCTCTCGTATTTATCCATAAGAAATCTTTTCAAGGCTGGCTAATTTTTCACCTTCAAGCCAGATAGCCAAGAAGATTACATGAATTTCTTGTACAAGTAGATGGTCTCGGCATGGAGTTAAAAGCTCAGGCAGTCTAGTCTGATCTTAACAACTCCCTGATCTGATACTGGCTGGAGGACAATATTAGTGTGTAAGTCATGAATTAATGCAACAATGACCATTTGTAAGAATGATCTTTTTATCTGTTAGTTTATCACATAATATTTATTTGCTCCACATGCAGGTATTGTATTAATGGCAAAAATGAATGGAAATATGTTCTATGGGACTCATTATTTGGAAGAGATGTTATTTTAAAGAAATTAGGTCCTCTAATAAGCGCTCGTAGTTCAAACTTCATCGTGTTAGCGACCCCCTTCCTCACTTCAAAAGTGCCCTGCTATCACTGTGGGTATAAAGGGGAAGGAGAATATAAGCTAACCTGACACTCACAAAATTTAAGTTTTCCTACAGTACGCATCAAGTCCTTTTCTTGTTTTTATAGGAAAACAATGTATATGTTCCAAGTTGCACTGAACTCGTAAGTTGTAGCATTAGAACCTTTCATGTCGACCAGTAAATCCTAGTTCTCGGCTAGGTCTGACTGATAATGTGTCAGCAAGCTTGTATCACTAAGGGCAAGAGACCAATCATACAGTAAAGAATGATCTCTCTACAGTACTCATTCTCGACCCATTCTTTACAGATACTGCCATAATCTCTGTTCCCAGTCATTCTATTTTAAAAAAAAACCGAATATAGTAAATCTTTAACATTTATTTTTCTTATCTACAGGCTATCTCACATCAACCTAAGGCTGAAGAATCCGGGATGGTCTACCATGGACTCAAATGACTCCACATCCTTTGTGAAGAATTTGTTACTGTAGCTGCCTGCAGACGGAAACCATATGCCAACCTCCAGATGGCTCCATCGTATCTACGTTTTATCGCAGTAAGATGGTGGAGATTGCTAAACATCTTAACATTAACAGCTGGTACGTGTTGGACCTTAGCATCGCAGACATGAATGGAATTTAGAGGATGTTCTAAATAGGTAGATTAATTGTAGCGGATGCATGAAGGGTTGGGTAGTGAGACTGTTTGAGGGCATCTTAATAGCAATGACATGATCAAACATTTAAAGAATTAGTTTAGGGGTCCAGAAAGTCTTACCTTTTATATGAAAGAGGATTTTAAAAGAAACAAAATAGTGCAGAAAACGTTCAAAAATCGTATTCCATTAAGGAGATATCTAAGTTTGTTTGGTATTATTTGTGTAGAAACAATGTAAATCAGACTAGTTGTGATGTCATAGCCATATTTTGTGCTGTGATTTTGCAGCTAAAAAAATTAAAATCATTTGTAATATACCACCTGAAGAAAGTTTGAGGAAAAATTATTTACAGAGAAGAAATGAAATAAACTTTCTTAAAATACATTAACAATTGTGAGGATGAGACACCAACTTTTCATAGTAGACTTACTACGCCAGTCATTTCTACACAGATAGTATGGAGCTTTAAACTTGAATATCTCCTTAACTGAAGAAGATTATTTGTAGAAAGTCCTCTTTCTTATAGGATGGACATACCTGGCCACTGAACTAATCCTTTAAATAAATGCATGGTGATGTGTTACTTTCAGATTTTAAATGTTCATTGCAATGGTGGAAGAATGCAAAAAAGAACAAGATATTTATGGGGTCAACCCAAATTGCCATGAAGGTTGTTCAGAATTGTCTTAGCTCTTTGTAACATTTCCTGAATGAGAAGTAAAAGTGGTATTTGTGGGGAATTTTGTATTTTTAGAGCAGTTGTTTATGTGAATGGAGGTGGTCTGTGCACTGAATGTTAAATGTATCAAACCATACTGTAGTCCAAAGAGCTGTAATTAATTCAAAGCTTGCAACCATTTAGTGTTATCACTTGTGGAATTTTCTACTGTAATGTATTACGGCACTTTTTGATGTATAAAGTTGAAAAAGTGACGAGGTACGGGTATAATTTTCACTTCTTTTAAAGTTATTTGATTATTTTTCTACGAGGCTGAAGTTTGCATTCTAGAAATGGAAAAAAAAATACATGCTTTAGTGCATTCCGTATCTTTTTAAAAAGCTTTCATGGAGATAATGTTTCACAAGTGAATAAAGAATATCTATGGCTGTTATTGACGTTGATAACAACAGAAAATGTGAGGCTATTAAAAATTGGCTTATGTTTTTCTTCTTGAAATTGTATATTATTTTCAGGTGGGATTATTGGCCTCTTCCTGGGTTTTATGGTGTATATCAAGAAAGCTTAATTGATGGATAGAATCCTTTAGTGACACCATCTTTTGTTTTGCCAATATCCATACACAGTTGCAGTCTTTCCTTCCTTTAGGTTCCTGAAATAAGTAGACAATTAAAGATATAGGTTGCTTAAATGGTTTTAGCAAATGCAAGCTTCCTTAATGATATATAGACATATATACAGGCAACATTAGCTACATTGCTTTAACATCTATCAAAAACCAAAACATTTCAACATCATTGACCATTATGCAGTGTTTTCAGAGAGACATAGCTAGGGCACTCTGGTTGGGGGTATGTGTGGTCAAAATTCACGACAAATTGTAGCGTGGGATTTTAGGGGCCTGCTAAGGGCCCCTTGTGAAGCTCTGTGTTTTTAGGTATGGAGAGTTAAATTCCGATCAGAATTCTTATTAGCCTTTAATGTTTGTTCTTGGAGTTGTCTTTGTGGAAAAGCTACCCATCTTTTATAAAACAACGGCGGCAGAAGGAAAAAGATTGTCTGTTAGGGTGTGGGGTCCAGAAGCCCTCCTAAGGGGTGAAACCCCCAGAAGCTCTCGCAAAATTGACATTTGAAGGGGAAAAAAAGATATGTTACAAGCATAGGAAGAAGGTATATTATACAGTCAAAATTCATGTCAAAGAGAGATATAATATGCAATATACAACGCATAATGTGGAAATAAGTGTTTTATTGCTCACGCTTATATGTGTAGTCTAAAAGAAAAATGTTTGATAAGCTTCCAATAATTTACTATGGACGAACTTTTAAAACGAGCCTGTTCTATATCCCTTCCCCTCTCGGTGTCTTAGTTGTATCATATTTTGTCCTGCAAGTTTGTGGCTTATAAACCATGGGATATGTCAAAAAAGTAATAAAACTGAATCTAGGAAGGGTATTTATAATATAGCACCTGAAGAAAGTTTAAAGGAAAATAATTCAAATAGTGAAAAAAATTAAATAAACTTTCTTTAAAATACATAAAGACTTTGGGGATTCTGAGGCTGTGATGTCACAACTAGTCTGATTTCAGTCATTTTACAGAAATAATACCAAACTTTAAAATCTCCTTAACAGAATAAGATTTTTGTTTCTTTTGAAGTCCTCTTTCACATAAGATGAACTTGCTTGACCACTGAACTAATCCTTTAACCAATATAGAAAATACCTTGTCCGTAGGCCTTCAATCCTACAACACTCATCAACCCATTTATATCTACATCCAGCTTTGGTGTATTGCATATGGAATGTCTTTTATGTCTGTGCTATGAAGTTGTTTATTCACCTGTAGGCTAGCAGAATGTAGGACATGAATGTTTAATCAACAAACTGACATTGATAAGACATAAATCCATGTGATAAAGCTACATTCTGTTCAAGTTGTAATTAATTTAAGATTTGGTGAAGGGATATAATGTACTGTATTATAAATAATTCATCAATTTGCATAGTGCATTTTACCGAGGCCTCTCTAAGTGATGAACTTTTTGTAGCAGGAATATAATATGCTCAAGTGTTATTCGTATAGCAGTTGTGTGGTTTGTTTCTTAGGTAGCATGTTTGAGGCACTGAATTGATTGCCAGTGCTGTGACTGAGAGTTGGGAGGGGGGGGAAGGGGGCGATGGTGGATTTGGAATTTATACCCATGTAATATATGACATCACAGAAATGGTTCATTCACATTTTGATTTAGGTGTGTATTTTACAGTTGAAGAGCGAATCTCGTCCAGAGAAAAACAAAATTGTACACGTCATCTGTAAATCTTCTGCATTATTACATATTAGTGATGTCACTTCTGTGGCGATTATTGATTGGCTCGCCGATATTTGTGTAATTATTTGGACCAATCAAAAAGGTTGAATTGTATTGCATATATTTATCGACAAGCTAACAAGATTACTAGCTTTTAATTTAGTAATACATGTTGACAATAAAATTTAGATTCATTGGCACCAAACTTGACCAAAGATATAAAAGTTAATTTCTTCAATATTTGCAGAATTTCCGATAAGACCAGAGAATTAAGAATATGACTACAATTTTTAAATATCAAATGTTAAATTGTTCCTCTAGTCCAAGACTTATCAGAAAATATATATATAAAAATTTGACCATTTTTAAAATAATTATCAGACCTGAAAATGATAATGGTGCATAGTAGCTGCAGACTGACGTGCTCTCCTTCATCAATGTTTTGGTTTTTCCTGAAATTGTTTGAATAACCTTTCGTTCAAAGCATTTTGTCATCGAGGTGAAGAAAAAAATTATGTTGGTATCCTGAAATGTGCCCCATTTATAATGTTTTGCTACTAGAGTTGTTTGAAGAAATTTCATTTCAAAGCATTTTGTTATTGAAGTTCAGAGTGAAAATAGTTAGCTGGGTGACCATGTAAAGTATCATTTTGTAGACACTCACTAATCATTAAACAAAATCATGTTAAGAGTTAAATTGGAATTTCCAAAATGTATTTATTTTTAAATTAAGACTGTCAGGAATATTTTGGTAGACTCCTAATGCTATTTTGCAAATTTTGTGGGCAAATCAAATCTTGTGGGCAAATCTTGTGGGCAAATTGTGTCAGGTTAAAGATGCCCTTTCAGATTCTGTTATATTTGGTCTCTTTTGGTCATTTGTTGATGGCTTTCAAAGATCCTTGCATTTCATTTCAATCACACCGCTCAGCTTACCATGCTATATAACCCATTACATCAATTCTCCTGATTAAGTAATATAGTTTTTTCAGTCATCTGGAAAATAGATCGATTTCCTGCTCACAGGCAGCACTTTCTGCAGCACGACCCAATTGTATATTTTTCTGAAATAACACTTTTTTATTTGATATTGAAATTCCTACCAATTAACACATATAAATCAAGTATAATTCTCCAGAATTCAATATTTATAATTTCAATATGTTTTTCAAAGCATGCCAGATGAGTTTCAGTACATGGGGTGATGTAGATATATCTCATGAGATGTCAGCGACATTCTCGTAATCGATTCATACCCTGTTCAATCATCGTCTCTCAGACATTTATCAGATATTTTAAGATCTTTTCCAAGACATAGCCTTCATGATATTGATTCAGGGCAAACAAGAAGTTCAAAGCTTGCAATGCAAAACAGATATCTGCTATGAAGGTCTCTTAATGTTATTCTTCTTCTCAAATACAAAATGGCAGACTGCTGTATAGGTTTTTCTCATGCGAGTAATTAATCTGTGGTATTAAATTCCCACAAGACATGAAAGTCTGCATATTCTGCTTAACTCGGTACCCACTCTCTGAAATTGATTAGAGTTAATCTGTATCTTGACTTGTTCAAATTTTCAAAACAAATATGGTTTGCATTCTAAAAGAGGATTACATCATAAAGAGTAGATAGATCATGTCTTCCCTCTTTCTGCATTGTGATGAATGTATGAAAACAATAAGTTCTGAGAAAATCAATGGCAAAGATTTTTCATTGTGATTCTGCAGGGTAAAATAGTACATTATTAAAGAGGGCAAAAGATACAAGGTTTAAAAATTATCTCAAAAATATATATATATCAGTTTTCTTTTACATTTTTATTCGTTTTATAGACATTTGTCAGTATGCAGAATTGATATACAAAGGTAATAATAACAGTCGTCACTTTGTGAAAAGAGGAGGATGCAGCAACCAGGTGATTTTTTTTCTTGAGAGAAATGTTCAAATAGTTTATTTGTGGCTGTAATAGGTGCAAGTCATAACAATCCAGTATATATAATTACCTAGACAGTGACTCACTACTGATTACAGTAAGGGTTATTATATTAGTTTTCTTTTCTTACGACATTCCTTGATGATGTCATATTCACCTAATGAAGCATTGATTCTGAGAATGTTTGATATAAGGCATTCGTCCTTGAGTTGGTATTGATCGTCCAAGTTTGTCTCGTGATAAACAAAATTCAGACCTAAAAATTATTAGCAGAAACAGTGAGGTGAGAGTTTTTTGAAGTTATCCTGTTTTGAAAATTGTAATGCTTTCGCTGTAATTAAGTCCCAACTGATGCTTTTAAAGGCCATCTATTGTGATTAAAATGTGGCTGTGAACATTTTATTCCAGATGATTACTGATTGGCCTATCAATATAAGTGCATTTAGATCATTGTTTTTCGACCAATCAAAACACACGAAATGGGATCTATTTACCTCCACATTAGAGACGATAACTGACCTTTAAGCCCATTCGAGATGGAAATGTCTGTAAGACCGTAATTCTTCATTAATTTCAAAGAAGAGTGAAATATATTCGTTGGAGTCAATTTTATATGAAAGTACAGTGCCATATGATGCGCCTCATTTGTATCTTAATTAGAACATCTCATCGGTGCGTTTAATGATACATAGTGGTCATATGTTTGCAAAAAGAATAGAAGGTAATTTCATTCAAATTTAATAAAAGAGTTTGAAACAGGCTTTACATTTCAAATTTCTCTGAAGCATTTAATGAGAATCTGCATTTATCCATGATGATTGCCCTGTAGGGAATTCCAATGCAAATAAGTTTTGACAAGTTTTCAAGATGTTCTTACATCGGGAATTTCCAAAAATAGAGAATCCGCTTACGATTTAAGTCAATGATGTCATGTCCTGATAAATAGGTGTCTGATCCCCCCAGTCTCTTCTTTCAACAAAGTGAACATATTAACATTTTAGTTTCTCACCAAAGGCACAATATATATCTCTTTCATAGATCTTCACCATTTTGTTTTTCCTACCTTAGCTAAAAGCATCTTTTGATCTGTGTAGACACATGTTAATGAGAAGGTCATTTTAGATATCTGTGTGCTCTTTTACTGCAAAATATTTGATGTTGGTGGAAATATTTATATCAATACCTTCGGTACATTGGCCATACTTAGAGGAAGCTTTGTATGTGTAACTCATATCGGACTTGATGAACAACTAGATTGTCTGTTGTTGTATTGATTGTCAGCGAGGACCAGGTTCTTCTATCTCGGACAAAAAAATCATTAAAGTTTAGTATGAAAATCAATTTTGCTATGTGTTTGCAAATTAGTGGAACGTTGTTCGTTGGTGTACTTTAAACATCTTTTAAAGTGATGCTCGGTGTAGCTTGACAAGAGTTTGTTTTAAAAAGGTCATGAGGAGATAGATGCGAGTTCCATGTGGGCTGTATAGATTTTCGTGTTGGAAATACGATAATGCTAATAAAGAATGAGACTGTCCCTTACGACTGATTTATATTACTTCTGCGGTAAAGGAATGTACATTTTGTGATGCCCTAAGTTGCAAAAGTTATTTTAAATTGTAGTAAAATTCCATCAAGCGTTTTATTTTGAATTAAAGATAAAGATGCAAAAGTGCATTTCTTTCCAATTGAGAAAGAAGGTAGATATTGCTTTTGTGGGTATGTGGAGTGCAGATATAGGTAACATTTCCACAATGGCAAAAAACTTTGTAGATTTTAAAACAATGTAATATCTGATACACCATTAATTTGCAGGAATTTATTTTATTGGAAAATTGTCAAATGTGTAATTTTTGTTATAAGAAGTAATATTCCTATGTGTAAGTTAAAATAAGATATAAAACCATTGATTGATTGAACTAATGACTTTCAAAAGTGCATCGCCATTACATATTCTTTGGAACTGTAACATCAAAGTATGTCACCTAATTAAAAATGCATATGTACTCAGAAAACGGTTTCATTGGTAGCCTAGAAAATGAAATATCTTTGCCTCACAATGTTTATCTGAGACAGTATTACTGAAACACATTTTGAAAATTGTATTTATCACCTTCGGAAACTTACAGGGTAAATGTCAAAGAAAATTTTGACACTGATGATATCTCATTTGTCAGAAGTATTAATTATCAGAATTAGATCTCATTTGTTAAATAGTTGAACATGTCCTTCTCATATGAAAAATTGTAGATAGTTATAAGTATTAAACATGATGAAGAATGTATTCAAATATCTTTTTCAGTTTTCTGATTCTTGTAGAAATGACTAAATAAAACAGACTACAATAGACACACACAGTCTTTGCATAGTTCATTTAAATATTTTCTGACTTAAACCTATTGGATATATCACGCGAGTTTGAAAATAGATGTTGAGTTAAGTCAGTTTTACCACAGTATTTTTAATTATTTAAATTATTTGTTTAGTTTACAATAACAATTATCAATTAAATGTGAGTGTAATGTCTGTCACTCTTCTATAGTAGGCTTTCTGCTCCAGTCGTTTTTACACCAATTTACATCTTTTTTATTTAGTTTCTTCAGAACAGAAGAAGATATTACTGTAATAACAAGATATTACTGTAGTATCTATCTACACAGTGACTCCAGGGAAGTGCCATTTGACTCCAGTCATTTTGTACTCAATGATACAAGATCTGACATGTTTAAGCTCTGAATTAATCCTGAAAAGATTCTACAAGAATGAAACAACTATCCCCCTTACTATCAACTCATTCTGTTTGTCTCCAGATTTTCTACATGAATGAATCTCACGAAATTTGATTCAATCATGCTTGATTTACCTTCCAATTCCCAATGTTCTAGTTGACATGTTTTTATTCCAGTGTTATCTGAATTAATTTTCTTGCTTCACAGCTTCTGGAATTGAACCTTTTTTTTTCTTCTTCATATTTGTGAGTCCAGAGCAAGATGCATGGTTGCATTTCCTCTGGAATTCATATCAGTTCAGTTTGGAATTTTATGTTTCATGGAATTATTTATGAATCCTAGAGGGTTTTGTAGATCAAATCTTTTTACAAGTCCCTTGTCGGCCATAGATCACATTTCTGTTACCTTTCGTTTGACTGCGCAATTACAGCATCATGTGAGAAATCCTTTGCAGTTGGAGACAATGAAATATTCATGTCTGTAATAGTTAGACATTCAGACCATCATTATTTTACCTACATTGGGAAAACCAATATATTACGAAGGTTTTGTGTTAAGTTTATGTTTAGTATGTAATTGTATTCAATATTTATGTTCATTAATCAAATCCTTAGATTTTGTATGCACCCTTCGTAAAATGAAAGACTTAAGGCCTTAGCACACCGAATGCGACACGGCGAGTGATATTTTAGATAATCATACAGGAAACAAATATTATAAGATGCTTTGACTTGCTGACACACGATGAAGTTTACAATTAAGGCTTTCTGTTGATACTAGAAAATTTGTTAGAAATGCTTTTTTGTTTAAACTGTGGAGAAATTTGCTTTAGTGGGGTGCGATTTTCTGTCGCTGCGCGAATTTTGCTTTAATGGGCATAAAGCCCTTTCAATCAATTTTGAGTTACCATCTGAACAGCCATGCGATGACAATGCTTCTCTGAAAATAAGAGGTCAAAATGTTTCTTTTCCTTTGTTTTATTTAATTTTGTATAAAAATGGCTCGCCGCGTCGCGTTCGGTGTGTAACGGCCTTAATTCAGGGTTCTAGCTTGTGGGCCGAAAGAAGCAGGGGTAGTCATGCCCCTCTTTTTAACTAATTATTATTATTGCACCTGGAGATAAGTAAAACTGGAACTTACATAATATGGTTCACTTTTTCACATTCCTCAACCCCACTAATGTTAAGCTATAAGTCTAAAGAATAGTTGTGATGTCCAAATTATATCGATCAAAGAGGTTTGGCTCCATCATAGGTATAGTATTGTATTTTGAAATAATATCTTTCTGCTGATAGCAAGGAAGAGCCGCATCATTTTATGAAAATGCCTGTTTGACAAAGTACATGCAGACTTCCGTGGTGTAGTGGTTAGTACTTTGTCCTCTCACCCGCACGTCCCGGGTTCGAATCCCGGAGGGTCTGCAACCAATGAATCTGCAACCAGTGAGTTTACAACTGGTTATTGAAGGCCGTGGTCGTCTTGATATAATGTCCAGCACTGGATGCTTTCGGGACGTTAAACCTTGCTATGCTATGCTATTTGACAGTAAAAAGAAAAAAAAAACATTAACAAAGAATTGTGATTCATGTAGAACATAACTCATCTGAATTAATCGTTGTCATGTTTGGAATTCTGACATCCAAGAATCAACAAAGCAAATATTTCTCATGCCATGACATATCCCAATGGAAAAATAAGCATTAAATTATGTTTTGGCGCTAGTGCATTAGTTGTGCAAATTTTGCTACAACATTTTAATTCATTTATCACTCACCAAGATTCATATTGAGCGGAATTACAAATGTAAGATTGTTTTTTTTTAATCAGCTGACGTTTTCCAGTTTTGACTTGTTTTCTTTCTTGAATTTTTGGCATCATAAAAATTATGAATCATTGTGCCCTTAAGTAATTAAGTTGCGGTTTTGCATTGCATGCAATTCTTAAAAACGGGATAGCATAATTTTTAATTCAGAGAATAGTAATTGTAGAATGTTATAGCATACCAAGATCCCATGTGACAATTTTAATTTTCCAAGTATATTTATGGTGTTTTTTCAATGTGCAAGTTTATGCACAGCTTTGTGGTTAACACACATTTACATATCATATGCTATCAAGATGGTTGTCATACTGTTCACAACAAGATGAATCTTAATGGGAGATGAACCTTAAAGGAATATTCCCATGGTTTTTTGTTAAAATTTATTTCAAAGAGCATCCTTTAGAGCCAATTTGGTACAAAAATCAGTTTTTGTACAGTATGATGAATTTGTGTTTAATGATGTCATAGAGACAATTCTATTGCAAATGTTTATGTATTTCTTTAAAAGTTAATTGGTTGTTTCTGTATGATTAGAACCAATTTTCCAAAAGTTATTGAAGTATGGTATATTTGTCAATGTATATAAATACCAAACTTTCATCAATTAATTTTTCTAGCAGGTTTTACTAATAGACAGATTTTAATGAAATACATAAACTTTGTGGGAGAATGTGATGTCATACTGAGCTTTTTCCTATTTGTTTATTCCTGGTAGAAATAACATATCAACTTGATTTTTGTACTAAAATGTTTCTAATATTTTTCTCTTTCTTATGAAAGGTTATAAAAAACATGGGAATATTCCTTTAATGGAAGAGGCTGTCATAGTTCTCTGTTACACCATCTCAGACCTAACATATTGTTCCACATTTATATTTTTGAAAGATTTACACTTGGTTAATATCTTGTTCTTACGGATGTGAACTCCTGAGAAAAAATTAAGGTGTAATGAAGTATAGAACAAGAGGAAGACAAAGGTCCAGCATCTTCACAGACCCCCCTCAAGATTCGGCTTTGTTACGATGTCGAATCTTCAGGTCAAAAATAAGAAGTTTGGGTAAATCTTGACCTAAAATAATTTTGGGTGGTGTCAATATTAAACTTTTTTTTTTTTTCGTTTTTAAGTCTGGTTAATCTTTACCTAGAAACTATACCAGATGGGTGATTTTTCAATCTAAACGATGGAAATGCGTCGATTTTAAATCATTAACGTCAAATCACTTGGTTAATATCTTGTTCTTACGGGTGTGAACTCCTGAGAAGAAATTAAGATGTGATGAAGTAAAGAGGAAGACAAAGGTCCAGCATCTTCACCGACCCCCCTCAAGATTCGGCTTAGTTACGATGTCAAATCTTCAGGTCAAAAAAAAGAAGTTTGGGTAAATCTTGACCTAAAATGATTTTGGGTGGTGTCAATATTAAAACTTTTTTTTTTTTTTTTTTTTCTTTAAGTCAGGTTAATCTTTACCTAGAAACTATACCAGATGGGTGATTCTTCAAACTAAACGATGGAAATGCGTCGATTTTAAATCATTAACGTCGAATCAGCATCAAACTGAAGAAAAGAAAATTGCTTAAGTTATACTATTTCCAACAGATTTCATTCTATCATACAAGAAGATAATAGGGAATAACAGAACAGTACATTATGTATGATACTTGATTAAACAGTAAAAAAAAACCAGAAATCATTTTTACCTAAAAAAATTGGCCGAGGAAAATCTTGACCCCATTTTTTTTTTTGCCATGGTGAAACTTGACCCAAATTGTTTTTGGCCAAGGTGAATCTTTGCCTAAAAAAATTGCACGTAGGTGAATCTTGACCTAATTTTTTTGTTTGAAAAAGGTGAAGGCTTGAGGGGGGTATATAGAGATGACATTTGACCACTGCATTAATACAGGCAGCAGCCAGGAGGGATGGGGGGGAGAACCCCTTTTGTTGGGTACCCTTTTGAAATCTAAAAGAAGAAGAATCACCTGGAATTTCATAGTTAAATGCCCTTTTATGCAAAAAATGAAGCCCTTTTTGTTCAGGAAGTACCCTTTTAAGTCTAAAAAAATAATAATGCACCTGGAATTTCAAAGTTTGTTGTCCTTTTATAAGAAAAACGAACCCCCTTTTCAAATTTCTGTAATATGTTTTATAATAATGTTTTATATATATTCATAGATTCCATTTTGTATCTTTCTGTTGACTTTTAAAAACATCCTAATTTGAATTTGAATTGTCCTCATCAGAGCCAAAGGTCTTTAAAACCAAGAATAATCTTTACACATATTTCTGCTCACAAACCTTTGTAGGAAAACACTCACCTCTTAAAGTGCATTTTGATGTAATTAAGAACGTTTTCTTCCTTCACCAACAATTTCATCGTGTTTCAAGCACGTGGACTGAAGATGACAAGCGAGTATTGATGAAGCTGCTTGTCCATTATTTGTGACACGTTAAGTACACCAATTGCTGTCAATACCGTGTTACGGAACTTGTTGAGTGACCTACATCTATTTTAATTAATACGGGAAACAGCGTCTTGACTCATTTAGTTATTGAGCATGTAAGCGGAGAAACCACGTTTTTTCCTGGTTCATGGCAAAAAGATGCTCCATTCAAGGTTAATTATTGATTTTAAATTGAGACGTATTTTATATCAGGAGTTGCTGAAGAATAGCATCTATTTTAATATGTTGTCTCACTTGAAGACGTGTAGCTATGTGTAGATAAATTTGTGTAAAGCTTGAGGCATAGGAAGTTGTGTGTTGACTCTAGAACCCCCGAGGAATATGATCTTAATTAGGTATATTCAGGGAACCCAAACCCTGCTGCATTACAGTCATTCAAAAATCCATATTTTGTCCCAAATTACCTCTAGTTTTTGCTTTAAATGAGAAAGCCCGCTAGCGTACAGTACTAATTGTGTTGCCTCCTGTGCAAAAATAATATTCAACTTTGCCAAAAACAGTCTGGTAGATTTCTTGTCATAATTACCCACAATGCATCTTTCCAAATTCAAATCTCTCCAAAGAAATACATAGCGGTAAAATAGGTTTAAGCCAAAAGTAGGAAAAATGCATGCGAAATATTGTAATTTTAATGGTGCAACAAAAAATAAGATTTTCTCCATTTTCACCAGTGCAAATTTGACTTTCACCAGTGCAAATTTGACTTTCACCAGCGACTTTAAAGTAATCTTTAAAAAATCATTGTAATAGTTTCTGAAGAGCAGATTTTAACATGTAGTCATTAGCAAAAGCTCAAATTATACAAAAGTTCCAGAAATATCAATTTAAATATCATTTTCAAAGTATACAACTTTAGAATAACAGAATTTGAAAAGTAAAATAAAAATTAATGGCTACAATTTTAAACAGTTTGAATTATGGTCACTGCGCATGTCTCGATCTCCCAATGGGAGATCTTCCAATTAGGAGTGTGAACCAGATTGAAAAAGGTGAATATACTATGGTTTTGAGTTTTTTTATACGGATGGGTGGGGGTAGATGGTGGATGAAGAACAGTAATGAGGAAGTGCTTGATGTTGGGGAAGTGCTTGATGTTGGGAAAGTGCTTGATGTAGGGAAAGTGCTTGATGTTGGGGAAGACATGTTGGGACCTACATCAACTATATATTTATAGTCATGATGTTTGTTCACAAACTAACTCAGATCTTAAATTTCCCAATATTGAGTACTGCAAGGGAACACTTATATATGGTCTTTAAATCTCAAAACACAATTTCACTTCATTTTAGTGCCATATTCTTCTCTGTATATCCATGCACTATTTGGCAGACAACTCCATCAAGAGGTGGTTTGGTTGACACCTCAAATTGAGGGATGAAGTCAAATTTTAAAAAAAAATCTTTTTGAGATACATCATCTCTCCTATCAACACATTTTCCTGCATTTTTTCTCATCCAATTTGATTTTGAAAAGTACATTTTGACACTGCCATGTTCATTTTTTGCAGATGTGTCAAGCAAGAATGGCAGAGAGAAAAATGATTCAATTTTTGGCCGATATTCAGACGTGACAAAACGATTCAATTTTGGTCTCCATCATCGAGTTGATTGAATCTGGAAAATGAATCACAGTCACGTCACATTGACAAAAATAATGTGACTTGCTTCAAAAAATATGACAAGGTTTCTCCCTTATGATTGTTTAAACTTTTACGAATTAGGTTTTAATTGCAAACACAAACAGATGGACTAAGAGAGCAGACATCAATTTGTATCTTGTATTGTTTGGAAATTGATACATATAAGAATGACTATCACTTAAGTTAAAATTTCCTTTGGATTTTCTTTTTACATTTAGGGTATATATTTCATGGTTAGGTATTCAGTGAATAGAATTTTATATGTATTTCTGAAAGCAGCCAGAAAATGCATCACTAAATAGGGTAATGATTAAGCAAGTGTTACCAATCCAAATGAGACATTTTTGTATATTTAGCATTCGTTTTGTACACAGTTTTAAGTAGTTCCTCGGTATGTTGCCAATTTACAGTATAATGAAATGTTTTCCCATTCCATGATTTTTCATTCAGTATTTACCTGTGCTATTTGTACATCACGTTTCTTTGTTGTATTGGACTTACAATATAAGTAAATACACTAAATAGTTTCCATCTTTTAAGTTATGTAAGACTACAGTAACAACATTTTATATGCTTGTCTTCTGGTGTTTTTTATGGGTGTGATTGCAAGGATTCAACTATATAGATTAAGTTTTTGTAAAAGATGTATGATTTTTCAGTGTATTTACCAGTCTTATAGCATATCATCATTTTACATCACAATGTAATCACTGTAAATAACATATGTTGTCAAAACTGAGTATAATATATTACAGCATTAAAAAATTGTTTTGTGTTATTTTGATATTTGTGATAGATTTTTCTAACCGAAGTGCAGTTTCCCAATGGCATATGTTTGTTCGTGACTTTGTGTGGGTTGGCATTCATCTTTTTCCCACAAAATTAAGAAATTAAATGTTCCTAACCTTGTGCATTTGTTGGATTTGCCTACCAGAAGTGAGGGGGTCACAAAATCAAATTTGCCTACTGTAAGTGGGTGGCAAAATCAAACTTAAGCACCATACAAAAGACAAATGGGAAAGGTGGAGGAAACATCTCCTTGCCCCAACACTTTCCACAGGAGTGTTTGCAACATCGTTTGTTATATTAAGACCTTAACATTCAAAATGTCCAACAGATCTATTAAAAGATTAATTTAGCAATTAAAAAAACAAGAACTCCCTTATATGCATACACCATATATTCCCAAATAAACACCCTATGGGGCGTTACATTTTCAAAAAGGGGCGTTTATTTGAGGTTAAATTTCAAATGTACTTACGGTGTGCATAGAAAGCTCAACTCTTGACTTATGTTTCGGATGTTTTACAGTTTTAAAACGAGTTTTGGCTGAAGCCTAGTACTAAATCACACTGTATTTAATACTACAATATTACCATTTAATTTATGTGTGACTTTACGATTGTCACCACACAAAAACGGGGTAGGGGGTAGGGGGTGTTAATTATAAAATATACGGTAATATGAAGCCACTTAGAAAATAATGTTTTTCTAGAAAACACTAGTAGTTGCCTGTCTTCATCCCTTTCTACACAATACAATCAGACCCCTAGCTTTGCTGTTTCACAGGGTGGTCCGCCCTGCCCTTGGGGTCCGCCCTGCCCCTCATGAGAACAAATTATTGTTTTTCTTTTTTAGATTTATTTATTTATTTTTTTACTTAATAATCTTAATTAATCTCATAAATGAAATACCTTACATGGATACAGAACACAGATTGATAGCATAGTAAACAATTGTCCTGTTTGGCTGATGAATGGTCCTTATCAGTCCGTATAGTTTCATTCTGAGGTGTGACCCATCACTTCTTCACTATGGGATTGAGTTTTAAGGGGGCCCCTGGACTCTACACCGAAAAGACACAGCACTTCGCGTGTGCATTTATGTGCCCCTCAACAAGTCTAGCACCCTGCACCTTTTTAAATCAAGCTAGGGGTCTGATACAATTACCAACAGAAGCTAATAAAATGGTGAGCTCAGCTAATCTTGGGAAGAGAGTCTACCTCCCCCTTCCCCCAAATCTCTCCCTCAAAATCAACATCCTACACATCTGGCATGTTGCCCGTGAAACTAGTACTAGATGCACAGAGAATGGTGGTCATATTCCCGTTCACCAGATCTCTTTGCACCCACAAGAGTGCTTTTCCCCCAGAATATTGTGTACGGTCACATATATTGTCTGATCTATAGGTCTTTTCCCCCACTAGACAAGGTAGTCAACTTTGCAGACTTATACGTGTTTCAAGCCTCACATTTCTCCAGTAGACGAATGTAAAAACTCGCGAAGATAAGTGGAGCCCATGGGATGTGTTCAATAACTAGAGACAAGGCTTCCCCTCTCTTAACTCCCGGCATCAAAATCCAGGTACCGCCAGTGTGTATGAATGTGAGGAGGGCATCAAAACGATTCTGCTCTAGTTTACATGATTGAACTGCTACAAGTCTCAATATAACAAAATGAGTCACTAAAGTTGCCTATACGTCCCTAATACTGATAAACAATGAACTACACACCCCACCACTACGCACCCCACCACTGCGCACCCCACCACTATGCGCACCCCACCACTGCGCACCCCACCACTGCGCACCCCACCACTCGCACCCCACCACTACGCGCACCCCACCCCACCACCACGCACCCCACCACGCACCCCACCACCACGCACCCCACCACTGCGCGCACCCCACCACTCGCACCCCACCACTCGCACCCCACCACTGCGCACCCCACCACTGCGCACCCCACCACCGCGCACCCCACCACTCGCACCCCACACCCACCACCGCGCACCCCACCACTGCGCACCCCACCACTCGCACCCCACCACTGCGCACCCCACCACTGGCGCACCCCACCACGCGCACCCCACCACTGGCGCACCCCACCACTGGCGCACCCCACCACGCACCCCACCACCGCGCACCCCACCACTGCGCACCCCACCACTGGCGCACCCCACCACTGCGCACCCCACCACCCCACCCCACCACCACGCACCCCACCACTGCGCACCCCACCACTGCGCACCACACCACTGCGCACCACACCACTGCGCACCACACCACTGCGCACCACACCACTGCGCACCACACCACTGCGCACCACACCACTGCGCACCACACCACCGCGCACACACCACCGCGCACCACACCACCGCGCACCACACCACGCGCACCACACCACCGCGCACCACACCACCGCGCACCACACCACCGCGCACCACACCACCGCGCACCACACCACCGCGCACACACCACCTGCGCACACACCACTGCGCACCACACCACCGCGCACACACCACGCGCACCACACCACCGCGCACACACCACCGCGCACCACACCACCGCGCACCACACCACCGCGCACCACACCACCGCGCACCACACCACGCGCACCACACCACCGCGCACCACACCACCGCGCACACACCACCGCGCACCACCACCTGCGCGCACCACACCACCGCGCACTCACACCACCGCGCACCACACCACCGCGCACCACACCACGCGCACCACACCACGCGCACCACACCACGCGCACCACACCACCGCGCACCACACCACCGCGCACCACACCACCGGGCGCACCACCACCGCGCACCACACCACCGCGCACCACACCACCGCGCACCACACCACTGGGCGCACCACACCACCGCGCACCACACCACGCGCACCACCACTGCGCGCACCACCGCGCACCCGCACCACTGCGCACCACCACCACCGCGCACTGCGCACCCACCACCGCGCACCACCACCGCGCACCACACCACGCGCACCACACCACCGCGCACCACCACCGCACCACACCACGCGCACCACACCACTGCGCACCACACCACTGCGCACCACACCACTGCGCACCACACCACTGCGCACCACACCACTGCGCACACACCACCACCACACCACCGCGCACCCACCACTACGCACCACACCACACGCACCACACCACCACGCACCACACCACCACGCACCCACCACCACGCACCACACCACACCACGCACCACACCACTACGCACCACACCACTACGCACCACACCACTACGCACCACACCACTACGCACCACACCACTACGCACCACACCACTACACACCACACCACTACACACCACACCACACCACTACGCACCACACCACTACACACCACTACGCACCACACCACACCACTACACACCACACCACTACACCACTACACACCACTACACACCACACCACTACACACCACTACACACCACACCACTACACACCACTACACACCACACCACTACACACCACACCCAAGAGTATTTTACCATCCTGTTTGCATGCTTTATTATGGACTAAGAGATCAATAACATTTGCAAAATGCCATTATTGCAGTGTTACCTAAATGGGCGTTGACTTGCTAAAGAGTGGGTCATGTTCTTGTTTTTTTAACCCTGATTTGTTCAAAATATTTTGTCAAAAAAGGAGTAATATTAAGTAATACAATTTTTATTTTGAAATTAAAGGTATTAAGTAATGCATAAAAACCTTTGAGGGTAAAATCTGCTCTGATCCTTAGTTACATCCAAAAATCGCGTGGCTAATGGTGCCATTAGTAACGTTCAAAACAAGTATAATATTTGCTGTTGTCCAAATGTACCCCCTCCCTCAAATCGTCAGTATTTTCAATTGGGCAGAATCTAGCATTTTTTTTTTTTTTTAAATGGTCAGACGGTTTGCACTGCAATTTATAAACTTTTGAAAGCAGGGCACGTTTTTCTTAATTCTTCTTAGGCCTACAAACTGCCAAAAGCATGTTTCAAACATATCTATTATAAATCTTCAATGTTTACCAGCCTCATTAAAAGCCAAATTGCATTAACAAGAAAAGTCCAAATGTATACGTTTGTTGAGTTTGTGACCTCTTAAATCCTTTTAACCGGAGAGCTAATCAAATTAAAGATGATTCTAATCAAATATAAATATCGGTGAACCTATAAAGCTATGAATGTCGACCATCGGAAAGTAGAATTACAAAGGCCCGGATTCCGCAAATATACTTTTCTTGCGTGTGTAAAGGTAATACAAATCTAATTTGTATATTTTAAAGAAAAGGATGATGGTTTTTCACAATTATTATGAATGAAGGCTATCTTGTATGCCCCTCTGTTACGCGCCATATCGTGTCCAATGTTTGTCCAATTTTTGTAAAGTCATTTTCTTTTCTTTTAGAATTTCAAATGGTCAAGCATGTTTATTTTATATGAAAGAGGACTTCAAAAGAAACAAATGGTGAAGAAAGCATTCAAAATTCTTATTCCCCTAAAGAGATATTTAAGTTTAAAGTGAGGTAAAATTTGTGTAGAAATGACTGAAATCAGACTAGTTGTGATGTCATAGCCTTAGATTCCTCAGTCTTTATGTATTCTATCATATTTTGTTCTACGATTGTGTGGCTTAAAAACCATGGGATATGTCAAAAAAAGTAATAAAACTGAATCTAGGAAGGATATTTATAATATACTACCTGAAGATAGTTTGAGGGAAAATAATTTAAAGTGAAAGAATTAAATACACTTTCTTTCAAATACATCAAGACCTTGAGGAATCCTGAGGTCGTGACATCACAACTAGTCTGATTTCAGTCTTTTTTACAGAAATGATATTAAACTTTAAATTTGGACATCTCCTTTACGAAATAAGATTTAAAAATGCTTTCTTCACCATTTTGTTTCTTTCGAAGTCCTCTTTCATATGCTTGACCACTGAACTAACCCTTTAAAATCTCAAACTTTGTCGAAGTAGGACGAAAGGGTTAATACAAGAACGTGTCATAAACTTTGTGATTGCATGCAGTCTTCTGCAGAACTCATGTTCAGCAGCGTGGCCAAGGTAAAATATGCGGTGTATGTGTGGGACCGCGGGAGGGGGGAGGGGGATGTCAAACGAAGGGGTAAAATTTGTATATCTTTTAGTGACAATCACGGCTGATACATTTCAATGGGTTAACATTACCATGTACTGCTTACATGGCGTTGCTGAAGCAAACTTGAAACAATAATATAAACTAAATCATACAATGAGACTTGTAGTTTTCAGACAACTGTATAGACTGCTGAAGGACCATTTTTTATTACACCCCCTCCACTCCCTTCTTTGTCCACGACACTGATCGTGGGCTATTTTCTGCTGTTATTTTTCACGCTGCTAACAAGCAAAAGGAATTGCTCTGTATTTTATGTGGTGGAAACGAAATTTTATCGCATACAAAAAAAATGTGCAGATTTCGAGGGCGATATGTTGAAACAGAATGAAAGATAATGGATCAATCTGTCTCATTTATCGGTGTTATTTTACTGTTCTAGACTGGATGTGACACACCATTCTACCTTTACGGTGACACTATGAGAAAATACCCAAGAACGTGGTTTGGAGGGGCTCAGATCCCAGGGCTTTTTTTAAGGGAATTTTCATTGGTGGGCCAATTGATGGCGAAAATGGCATCGGAAGGCAAGGAATACCTGCAGCAGAAGCGGTGCCACCGGGTTAGGAGAAGGGAAACAAATCCTCCAATTCAAAAATAGCTGAATAATGATGAAAATTGGATGAAAGTTAAATCCCCCTCCCTCCCACTCCCGAGAAATAATAATAAATAGATAAATATATGAAAATTGGCCCATCAGTACGACTATTTTTTTAAAGTGGTGTGCCAAAATAGTCCTGTTGTCCCTTTAATAAAATTATCCGAAATTTAGGGGCCAAAATTTAAGCGGCTTTCAAAACTCTCCTGTACTGTTGGAAAGAGAAAAAAGTTAAACAAATTATCGGGTATTAATGGATTGCAAAATGTATTTACATAAACATGGACCTCACCCAAACACATTTCCGGCTTCCTACCACTTGCCATCAGCGACGGTGCATCGATTGTCTTACTTCCCTATAGTAAAAGTTTGTCTGTATTTTGTCACCAAATTTAATCTTTTGTTCATTCTATTTCTAAACATCAAATATATTTGACGAATTTAGCATTTTGCCTAATGCTCGTTGTATTGTGGTGGATGAAATTCTTTGTCCACGAAATGTATGCATGTGTCAGAGCTTGAACTTTCGAGTGTTCCTCCAAATGTATATTTGTTACAAATATTCGGCAAAAGATGGACATTTGGACCATATACTTCCTTCTTACTTTCATACTTATATACAATAAGAGCCCCCTTGTTAGTTCTTATTAGAATACAACAATATCCTGCCAATGCGTGAAGGTTCTCCTCAATTATCGTTATAAACTGCACACTGATCTTTTAAATGTATGTGGAAAAAAGTTAGGGTATATATTCGTATTACAGTACCCCCTTCTCCCCCTTCCGGCGGCAAATTTTGGGAAATGCCCATCCCCTGCCACACACGCGCGCGCAAAAACGTGTCGATTTTAATCGGGCATTAATTATGTGTAGGCCTAATCATATCAAGCTAAATGTTTCGATGGAGGGTGTAGGAAATTCTTGTAAATGCATGCATGTTAGATTACATTAATGTGATTCTTACACTTTTCTGATCTTTCCAAGAAAGCCGTTTTTAATTTTCCCCACCCCTAAATTTCAGAACACTTTAACAAGGGGACCGAGCTTTACTCCATACTTCAAAACTCCCCTTGCCAGTGCTACTTCCCAGCGCTCCTGCTATACTTCTCGACGCTCAGCCTGTATGACCCAAAGCTTATGGTGCCCTTAGCAAACCGTTCTCCTACCATATACGCCCTATATCATTCTTCGGTCTACAACAAATCATGTAGTCATATAATGAAAACAAAAACACATGAAATAGACGTAGATATTGCTTTCCTCTCATTGGACCATTGTGTGCTTATTTTGACAAGACGAAAGGAAACAGATCGCGAAACTTGTTTGTGTCTCAAGGGCCCATGCGCATACATTTTTCATGTCTTTAACATCTTCAATGAACATGAAACAGTGTATAAGCTCTTGTCTGTTTACGCACTCTTTCAGTCTTTCCAGACAAATGTCTATTTCATAAAATGACATTCGTCATGCAGACTTGACTGATTTCACAAGTTTTCATCTTTTGTGTGTGCCCTTTTCCTGTCGTATGTCACGGAAGGACAAATTTTGTCACTTTATTCATTTTACAGTCTATTTAATCTCTTAATGGAAGCCTGGGTAAAAATTATACCAGGAAATAAACATATAAAAACTGATTTCGGAAACTTTAGCGGTCAACGACCCTCTCGATATTTCATTATTTGTTACAAATAAGTAACTTAAAACTATACAAGACATGGAAAACACCCTTTAATAAAAGGCTGTAGTGGCAATTAATTTGTTGTCATGGATATCAGTGGCATGTATAGGGAGGCTATTGGGCGCTAAGTCTCCCTAGAAATATCACCCCCCCCCCCCCAAAAAAAAAAAAATATAATGGAAGGGGGAAGGGGTAAGAAGGGTGAGGGGAAAGAGGGGAAGAGGGAAGAAGGAAGAGGGGAAGAAGGGGAGGGGAAGGAGGGGAGGGGGAAGGAGGAAGGATGGGAGGGAAGGGGGAAGGGAGGGATGGAGGGAAGGGAGGGGTGGAGGGGGGAGGGAGGGGGATGGGAGGAAGGGTAGGGAGGAAGGAGGGGGGAGAGGGGAGAGAGGGGGGGGGAAGAAGAAAGAGGGGGAGAAAGGGGAGGGGAAGAAGGGGAGGGGAAGAAGGGTGAAGGAGGAAGGAAGGGAGGGAAGGGGAAGGGAGCAATGGAGGGGAGGGAGGGGAGGGATGGGAGAAAGGGTAGGGAGGGGAAGAGGGAGGAGGGGAAGGAAGGGGAGGGAGGAATAGGGAGGGTAGGGATGGGTAGAAAGGGAGAGGGGAGGGATGGTAGGGAGGGGAGGGAGGGAAGGAGGAAGGAAGGTAGGGAGGGAGGGAGGGGAGGGAGGGAGGGGAGAGGGAGGGGAGGGAAGAGGGAGGGGAAGTGGGGAGAGGAAGGGGAGGGAGGAAGGGGAGGAGGAAGGGGAAGGAGGGAGGGGGGAGGGAGGAGGGAGGAGGGGAAGGGGGGAGGAGAGGGAGGGAGGGAGGAGGGAGGGAGGGAGGAGGGAGGGAGGAGAGGGGAGGAGGGAGGGAGGAGGGAGGAAGGAAGGAAGGGGGAAGGAAGGAAGGAAGGAAGGAAGGAAGGAAGGAAGGAAGGAAGGAAGGAAGGAAGGAAGGAAGGAAGGAAGGAAAGGAAGGAAGAAAGGAAGGAAAGGAAGAAAGGAAGGATGGATGGAAGGAAGGAAGGAAGGAAGGAAGGAAGGAAGGAAGGAAGGAAGGAAGGAAGGAAGGAAGGAAGGAAGGAAGGAAGGAAGGAAGGAAGGAAGGAAGGAAGGAAGGAAGGAAGGAAGGAAGGAAGGAATAAATAAATAATACAAAATTGTCAATTATAAATATAATTAACTACATCAAACAAACTGCATCACATATGTAGGAAATAGAAAATGGCATTTTTCTGTTTTTGTAATCGTATCAACTGAGTTTTCGTTAATTTTGGACAAATCACTGATGCATAGAACCAGAATGAAACTCTGTTTGCACCAAAACTCCTCCATTTTGGACCATTTTCCACCAAATTCTCAAGTTTTGTCCTAAGAATGTGCATTTTTATATTAAAAAATCTTTAGGTTTTATACCAAAAAAAAAAATCTTCAGGTTTTTATAAACAAAATCTTCAATTTTGAACCAAAACTTTAAAGTCATTTACAACATAGAACGAAGAAGCTTTGGAATGGGAGGGAGGTGATTTTGCAATATCCGGGCCATGCACGCATCGTCTCCACGTCACAATAATTTTCAAAGAAATCTGGCAATACAATATAGGCATTTACAATTTCGGCCGATAAGCAAGGAATTTGCTGAACTTCCATTTTATCTCTTTATAAGGACAGAATAAAGGCTCAATTGCAAAAACTTTTTTTTTAATTCCATAGTCATTTTACAATGATACGATTTGGGTTTCTTTGCTAGGTGTTTCGGCACTGGAGCAGTAAATACAATTTTAGTCCAGAAATATTGTCCTTCACGTGAAGTTAACCTTTAATCCACTTATGTTTCCAATCAAGTCAAGTTGGATCATCTCCATGGTTGGATCAGGGAGTTTCATTCTGGTTCTATGCATCAGTGATTTGTCCAAATAACAACTCCCTGAATGCATTCACAACAAGAACATGAAAAGGGTTGTCGTGGCATTAGTTTATTTTTTTGTATGGATAATAATACAAAAAAGCAGTGACGTGTCTAAGGGCTATTGGGAGCTTTGCCTCCCCCTCACCTCTAAAAATTATGTTAAAGCCATAAATATAATTAGCTGAAATATCAAATGAACTATATGTGGCATTTTTTGCAATCGTATCAACTATGCTATCGTTAATTTTGGACCAAACCTTGTTGATTTTGGACCAAACCTTTTACAATTTACACCAACAATCCTCCCATTTTCGACCAAACATCTTTCATCCAGGCCCCAAAATCTTAGATATTGAACCAAAAATCTGCACTTTTAGCGGTTTGGATAAAAAGCTTCAGGATTTTATCAAAAATTTCAATTTTGGACCTAAATTTTAAAAGGATACAATTTACAATATAGAACCAAAAACCTTTGGATACGGAGGTGAAGTTCTTATCATCGGGGCTATGTGCGCATAGAGCCATAATGAATTTGCTAAGCAATACAATCTTAAAATAGGCCTTTACCTTTTTGCCCAAGCTAATTGGGAAAAATCATGGGAAATTTTCGGGACTTTTCCTTGAATTTACAAGAATTTTTCTTCATTTTCAGGAAAATTTCTTCAATTTCTTTGAAATGTTCATGAATTTAAGGAAATCTCCGTCAATTTTCGGGAAATCTCTTTAATTTTCCGAAAAATTTGCTGCATGTTTGTGAAATCTTCTTCAATTTCCGGGACTTTTTCTTCATTTTCCAGAAAAAAAAATCACTTTCCAGGACAGCCCTGTCAATTTAGAGCACTTCCTTTCACAACTTTCATATTGTCATTATTACATACATTTTTCCTATTGTTATAATGTTATTATGAATTATGAATGTTGTGATGAAACAAATAAAAAAATAAAATGAAAATTCGAGAAATTTTTAGAAACTGTTGCCAAAATCAAACAAAGTTTTAATTTTATGTTATTAATTTCACAATTTGTAATCAAAATAAAGTATGCATGCAACCGGGAAACCCTTTTCGGTGGTGCCTCGAACTCATACGCACCTCTGTCAGTCTGTCCTCCATAATCTGAAACTGGCACTCATTCAGTTTCCTCAAAAATGAAAAGCAAAGAAAAATAACAAGGTGATGTAGGTATTAATTCATTTATCATAAAACAGAATAGATACAATAAATAAAGACGTCATAAATAATAGATTGCCCCTGCTAAAAACAAGAAGAAAGAACACCTGCTTTCATATGCTATGTTTAACCAATAACAATCATCGAAATTGGTAATGATAACCTAATCCCAAACGTAATAAGAAGTACAAGAAATGATCATATCTGAATTTCCACATTCCCTATGCTAAAACGAATGTAAATACGCCTTTTTTCCCTAACTGCTCAAACCTAAAAGATTACAATGCTTTACATACCGCCAGACCACCAGTGATATTCATTCACCAAGTCTAAACTGCTTCAAAGCTAAAGTTAGCCTACTAAACTTGTTAACTGTTTTTTCCTCATACTTGTTACACTCGGTAATTGTCGTTTATATCCAGAAAGATTTTTGCCGACTTAACCTGTAAGCACTATTTAGGTCGTGGTATTTAATTGTTTTGTATGGATAGCAATAAAGAAAACAGTGGCGTCTCTTAAAAGAGGCAGGGGTGGGAAGAAGGGTGGGGGGGGGGTTATACCCCCTCTTCTCAAAAACAAAATGAATTTTATGAAAATCTTCGTCAATTTTCGGGAAATCTCCTTCATTTTGAGGAAAATTTCTTTAATTTTCGTGAATCAAAGAGCTTGAAGCTCTTTGGTGAAATATTCTTCAATTTGCGGAAAATTTTCTTCAATTCCAGGGAAATTCTTCACTTTCCAGTAATGCAAGCTGTCAATTCGAGAATTTCTCAGGGAAGTATTGCGAAAATCGAACAAAATTGAAGAATTTTGCACATCTTCCTTCAATTTTATGTTAATATTTTCACAAATTCATCAATATAAGGCATATATGCAACCGGAAAATGTAACACGGGGGCCATAACTCATACGCTTCTGTCCTCCCTAATTCAAAAACGGCATTCAGTGTTTTTGTTAGCTTTTTTTTTTTTTTTTTTTTTTTTTAGTGGGGAGGGGGGAGCTTAAGCCCCCTCAAAAACGAAAAGCTAGCCATGACTCTTAAAGAAAGAAAGCAAAGTTATGTAGGTTTTGACTTGGTTCTCCTGAAATAAATTCTACGAACGCCGAATTTGACAGGTTGCAAGATTACAGTGTGTACGTGATAAACGCAAGCAATTTCTTAACCTGTTAAATAAGTTCTTTAAGTTTAAGAACCGCATCCGGTGAGTCAACATTATGGCTGTATTATACAGTTATACGCTATAATCACTACATGGCTGCTATACAAGTACTGCAGGTATTGCCTATTGCATCTGGAGCATGTAGTGCCTCAGGCTACCGAGCATGCCGAGTGAGGTGTTTATCTCACTCTATCCGGTAAGACTAGGCTCGTTTATTTCAAATTTCAAATAATATTATTCTCCTTCACTTTATTTTTGTGACTCTTCAAAAAACAATTTCGTGGTAATAAATATTTTCTTTTATGTTTCTGAAACAGTAAAAATGTCTAAATAATGACAATCTTTATATCACTTTTTAGACCTGGCCATTAAAATATTGGATTGGCACCGGATGTTTTCGTCTACATTCCTCAACGTTGCCAGTTTACATGACGAATAAAAAAACGTCATAAATTTCTATATTTAGCGTTGCTGAAATTGATTGTAGCGTAGTAACCATTAAAATACAACTTTCAATAAATAGCACTTAATTTGAAGTCAATATTCTCTTCATTTAATAGAATTTAAAATACAGTTCTCAATTAAAAGATTGCGGATTTTGAGCATGGAGTCTACAATACTAGACCTGTCGCCCACTGGAGGCCACGACAGAAGAACGTAATGTTTTGACGCGTTCAAGCACATCAGTCCAGGATCTTGGCAGTTCTCGTACAGCGCAAAATAATAGCTTAATTTCGCAGCATCTACAGTAGGGTTCTTTTGTTTCAGCTCACTGAATATAAATAATCTTTATTCTGCCACATTTTGCTCACCTCTTTCTATAATGGTAGTGCCCAACAAAAATTGTCATTAGGACTTTTAAATGGAATTTTTATTTTGTTTTTGTATATTTTGTATCGTTTTTACTATTTCTCGATTCCTACTTTGTAAAATTAATCACATATTAAATTTGAAATTTCATATTTTTCAAAATATGTCAAAATCATTAGTTTGATTTATGAACGCTTGTAATTATTCTAAGAATTTCAAGCGAGGGTATCAAAGATGGTGGATTTTGAGCATGTAGATTACAATACTAAGTCCTGTCGTTTCTGAGGGCCACAACAGAAAAAGAATTACTTCGGCAAAGCAAATTCCTATACTGTTATATGAAATTAAAAGTACCTCTTTTTATCGTTTTACAGGTAGATGCAGAGGGCTTCAAAGGAAACAAAATGGTGAATAAATCATTCAGTAAAGATGGGTAGTCACCCTCTCAGTATTGCATTCTTTTACAATTATTATTTGTTACAAATAAAAGAACTTTAAGTAAAACAACATAGTTTTATTTTAGGATTATTTTAGTAGTCAAGAAAGTCCATCTTACATGATTACATTAAAGGAAACAAATGGTGAATAAAGTATTCAAAAATCATATTCCGTTTATTAAGTAGATATTCAAGTTTAAGGAGATATTCAAGTTTGAGAAGATATTCAAGTTTAAGGAGATATTTAAGTTTAAGGGGATATTCAATTTTAAGAATTATATCTCGTTTGTCAGTTTGTGCGGAAACGATTAAAATTAGACTTAGTTGGGTCGTCACATTCTCACATTCCTCAAATTTGTATGTCGGCCTACGCTCTTACCCTCTCCCCCGCCCCCTTTCTCCTTTTCCCCACGAGATTTTCTAGCTTGCGCCATTGGGTGTGACAGGAGAGTAGTATGGTTGATATAATTTACCATCTGAAGAAAGAATGAAGGGAAAATGCAATTAGTAAAAAAGTTAATTCATTAACAAAAATGTGGGCGCTAATCTTTTATATATAATTCCCGCATTATACTACATGTAAGCGTGAATACTTCTTTTAACAGTCTTAACAACTCCCTGGTTTAACGGAAAAGGATTTTGAAGCAGGGGGTTAAAGTATAGTTTCTTCACTTGTTCAACATTTTGTCAGGAAAGTTGCTTTTAGGAGGGTTATTGTTTTTGGGGACTTAAATTTTCCAGACATTGATTGGAATCCTTCGGAAAAAGAAGAAGTTGTGGCGTTGTTATAAACAAAGTGGGTGCCCTACGGAGCTTGCTAGGTTTAAGGATCATGAAAAGTTACAAAAGGTTTAAAAGTGCTTTTTGAAAAACGTTTGTCCAAAAAGGTTAAGATTAATCCTAAATCGTTTCATTCTTATATTCGCTCAAAGCAAAAAAACAAGGAGGATTTTGGTCCCTTTCAGGGCAATAATGGTGTTACTATCAATAGTGGTAAGGGCATGGCTGAGGTTTTGAATGAATACTTTGTGTCTGTTTTTACCAAGGAGTACCCTGCTGATGATCTTGTGGATTATCTTGGTGCGCACTCTCCAGTTTCCATTAAGAATGTTGATTTTTCAGTTAATGTCGTTTCTAAGAAGTTGAAGGGTTTAAATTCAAATAAAGCACCCGGTCCAGATGGTATACATCCTGCTGTTTTACGTGAGTGTTCAGATGTTCTTTCTGTTCCCTTGAGTATTATCTTTTCAAACTGCTTTGATGTTGGTGCTGTTCCTAGTGATTGGAGAATTGCTAATGTTACTCCTATTTTTTAAAAGGGTGACCACAGTCTGCCTTGTAACTATAAGCCAGTGAGTCTTACTAGTGTTGTGTGCAAGGTCATGGATTCCACTGTTAATTACTGGTCAATGGTTTGTTGAATTTGTCCCAGCATGGGTTCTTACCTAACAGGTCTTGTGTTTCTAATTTATTGGAGTTTCTTGATGATGTTACTAAACTAGTTGATTCTGGTTATAATGTGGATGTTATCTATTTAGATTTCTAAAAACATTTGATAAGATTCCATGGAACAGGCTCATGATGAAAACAAGAGCGCTTGGTGTAGAGGGAAAGTGTGTCAGTTGGATATATTCTTGGTTAGTTGACATGGTTAGTCAGAGCAATTTGGCTTTTGATTACCAGATTACTGCATGAATGGTTCAAATCTTGGTTGTGTTGATCAAGAAAGGGATCTAGTTTAGTTGTTGTCATTACAAGCGATCTGAAGCCTTCTAAACAGTGTGCTTTAGCACCTGCAAGGTCAAATAAGATGCCTAGTTTGATTAAAAGAAATTCTGGCTTTCTTGGTAGAGAGGTTGTTCCTAATTTGTATAAGCGGTTAGTCAGGAATCACCTTGAGTATGCTATTCATGCTTGGAGTCCCTTTTATAAGAGGATAAGTTCATTTTGGAGCAGGTTCAGCGAAGAGCCACTAGACTTATTCCCGAGATAAGGAATCTTTCTTATGAATTTTTGGTTTGACCACGCTTGCGTTGAGAAGAGTACGTGGCGATATGATTCAGGTTTTTAAATTCCTATCTGTTAGTGATCCTTTGACTTCCTGTTATTTCTTGCATGTTTCAGCTAATCCTCATGTGACACGTGGTAACAGTTTGAAGTTGACAAAAGAGTTCTCACGGATAGATATTCAATGTTTTAGCTTTTCACAAAAAGCTGTTAATGAGTGGAATGGTTTGCCTTAGTGGGTAGTTAGCTCCAATTCTGTTCACAATTTTAAAGTCAACATTGATAAGTTCTTTACTAGCTCTGAGCGTCTTTAATTATATTTCCTGTAGTGGTGGTGGTGTTAGTTTGGTTGGGGTTTTTTATGCACGGGGTGACTAACCCTTCTTAGCCCGTAATCTTCTTATGTTAGGTTTGTACCTTTTCAAATAATCTTTTATATGACATGAATTTTGTTTTACAAGTGAAAGAGTCCACGGAGCGCATGTCTCATGGGATCCCCTGCCCCATAAAAGTCGACATTTTACCCTATATTATAAAAATGATTTCAACCCAAAACAGTGAATATTATTCCTTTACTTTGGATAGAGCATAACTTGTCAACGTTGAAAACAAAACAAAAGTTAAAATTTGGACAAATAGTTGCTTTTGCGCGAAGAAGGCAGCGAAAAGTCCAAACAGCGTGAACAGGTAAAATTGAAAAAAAAAAAAAAAAAGGAGAGGGAGAAGGGAGTGGGGAAAGGAGGGGGGGGGGGCACCAAATTAATTTGACGGTCAGTTGGCAAATTTCGTATCAAAATTTGATGAAAATAGGTCAAAATTATGCAAAATCTTTATTGATAAGACAGTAAGACAATATTACCTCAAATATTTCAGGCCCATATGCCGATGAGCGTATATTATACAGAAGAGATAGAATCTCAATTAAGAAAATTATCGGAGCTCCTCACTTGCTGCAACTTTATATAACACTTGTCAATTGTAGAAGAGAGTATAAGAGGGACTCATCAGGTGAAGATAAGTATTGCGCAGCAAACATTAAGATGGAATTCAAATGAAATTAATGACCCTATCATTTATTATACAGCCTCGCTAGAGGAACTTGAAGATTGAAGTTGTAAATTATCTACGTTGGTGAGGCCTGCAGATTTAGTTCAATCTTTGGGAGGGGAAAATGAAGAATGTTCTTTAAATTTTCCGAATTTTCCAACCCTCCTAATAGCCTTGGTAGTGCTGAAAAGCTAAGTTTTCTTTTCACATGCTGACATGACTAAAGTGAATACATTTAGTGAATATATTAATTCTCACCGTCGTTTGTTCCTTTCACTACTTTGGACGCAGAAAACCTCATTTGTCAGCGCCGAAAAAGAGTTTGAAATTCGGACAAAATTATATATTATTCGCGCGAAGTATATGCAGCGAATATAGTCCAAAATTGCGAAAAGCGTGCAAGGTAAAACTAGAAAAGGTCACTGCAGTTTAAACTGTTAATTTGTCGGTCGGTTGGTATTTTTACTACCAAAATTGAAATCAAAATTGATCAATCTTCAGGCCCGTTGTTAGAAACTGAAAAAGGGGATTTGTTTTTCAAATAAAAGGACAACAAACTTTGGAATTCCAGGTGCTTATTATCCTTTTGTTTTAAAAAGGGCACTTTTATAACAAACGGGAGTTCGTTTATGGTAGAAAAGGGCAACAAACTATGAAATTCCAGGTGTTTATTATTCTTGTAAATCTTAAAAGGGTACTTTTTCGTTCGCGCCATGACCATCTTGCCCCATGACCATCTCGCTCCATGCCCATCTCGCCCCATGACCAACTCGCCTTATGACCACTTCGCCCCATGACCAATTCGCCCCATGATTAACTCGCCCCATGACCAACTCGCCCCATGACCAACTCGCCCCCATGACCAACTCGTCCCATGACCAACTCGCCCCATGATCAACTTTCCCCTGACCATTCGCCCCCATGACCAACTCGCCCCATGATCAACTTGCCCCATGACCAATTCGCCCCCATGACCAATTCGCCCCCATGACCAACTCGCCTCCCATGACCAACTCACCCCCATGACCAACTCGCCCCCAAGACCAACTCGCCCCATGACCAACTCGCCCCCATGACCAACTCGCCCCTATGACCAACTCCCCTCGTGACCAACTCGCCCCCATGACCAATTCGCCTCCACGACCAACTCGCCCACATGACCTACTCGCCCCTATGACCAACTCGCCCCCATGACCAACTCGCCCCCATGACCAACTCGCCCCCACGACCAACTCGCCCCATGACCAACTCACCCCAGTGTGGTCCCAATGATGCAATTTTGCCAGGAAGGAATACATAGAGATGCAATGGGTGCGAAAGGTAGTAACTGAGTATTACACGAAAGTGGGTATTTCGACGACTCATAGGTTGCAGAAGTTTGTTTTAAAAATGCATAGATTATGCAGTTCTGTAGTATTGTTTAGGGATAGCTGGAGTTTATGGTAGGTTTGTGTGTTTATTTACATATGCTTGCCGTCTTACCGCATAGGCTGAATACGACCGGGTGAGGGGGCGGTTGTTAAGGGCCCCATTGCTTTGCAATGGGGCCGTCTTAGGACCACCTTGTTCTTATTTCTAAGCATATTATACATAAGTGATAAAAAGAGACTACAATTTCATAGATCACTGACAATTTATTGAATGATGTAAAAATGAAACCACCGAGCTACAATATATACAAATTATGACAAAAATTGGAATTTGTTACAATTCATCTGAACAAAAAAATAATATCTAAATAATACAAATTTGATAAGTCAAAAATCAATGAAGACAAACATTGAAATTTGTTAAAAATAATCATCTGCACAAAAAATATTTAAATGAGGGCCGGTGTAAAAGTGAATAAA